>JAQPPZ010016981.1:0-600000 GCA_028583015.1 Wollemia nobilis | reverse complement strand
GAGAAAGGAGCTACAAAATGAGACTTGGAGTGTCTCGGATTTAAGGTGCAAATAGAGGTTATTATAGGTTGGTATTTGAGCACCAAACTCACCTCCTACTATTACATCAAAGGGAGAGATTAAGTGTCATAAGGACACTTTACATAGCTCTTGATCCTATCTACAACTATCCGCTAGAAGCACTAGCAGGAGCCATTTGAAAGGGGATCAACATCTATCATCCATGAAGAGCAAGCACTAGGTTAAGAGTGCATAAGAGATGAGCCAATGAAGGGCTCGATATCCACCATTGGTGCTAGAGAAAAGAGCCATCCTAAGGCTCAAAATCTAGCTCGTATTGAGGTGTCCAAAGACACCCTATCATCCACCACATCGAGCATCTACAATAGTGAATGTCTACAAGCATCAAAGCCAATGTAAGGACAACATATTAGGGCAGTTATTATCTATTATATTACAACTCATTACAGTGAAGAGAAGGGAGCTTTAGCTAATACAAAAGGTGCATTACCATGGGAGAACTGCTAACCAAGAGTAGCACCATAGAACCATCTTCATCGAACTAGAGCCAATGCCTTGTGAAGGAGAGCACATTCTTTCACCTGAAGGAAGCATTGAGAGCAAGAAAATAGTTGTGTATTCACTGGAAAAGGAGTTTATAAGGTTTGATAGATGTTGGAAGAGACTATACATGCAATTGTGAAGGCCACCACTTGTCACAATCAATAGAGCACCCTATATTCCATAATGTTCACAAAAGAAATGCTTAAGGTAATGTCTAAGTCTTGAATGTTGAAAGGCATCATTCAAAGCATATTTATCATAGCTCATCGGTTGAAGAAGGAAGGAGTGTTACTCAATACTGAAGCATTATTCATCATAGTAATGCCTCTCAAGTTTGTAGTGACACATGGGTGCAACTCCAAGGAGAATAGAAGCTACATAAGTACCCAACCTACCAAGGGAAAACATAACAATGTCCAAGCAAAGTGTAAGCGAAGTCCAAGGGGAATGTAAGAAAAATTGTAGCCAACATTAAAGCAAAGGTGCATTCAGTAGAGAACATATTCAAATCTTGAAGCCAAGGAGTCAAAGTTGCAATTAAGGATATCCATTAAAGCCTATCATAAACTAATGAGAGGATACAATATGTTTCAAGCGATTCCAGTACCCATCAACCATTTAGAGTTCAAGGTGTTGAATGCTCATCATCATACAATGAACACAATACCTAAAGAGCCATTGAGAAGAGTGAAGTCTTAAGCAACCCGACGTACTACATTACTAAGGTAATTTTGATATTAAATTTGCTTGCTTTAATTAAAGTAACATTGGAGTTATAAGGTGCTACATATATGGTCAAAATTACTACTGTGTTGGAATAACCGAGCATTAGTAAGTTATAAAGCAAGTCCATTTTGAAGCATTATAATTGAAGTACATTATAATATTATAATATTTACAAATAACCAAGTAGGAGATATAAGGCTATCAACCTTGGTAAACTCAATATCAATTTGCAAATACTATTATTTTCTAACATTCCAAAAGTAGGGAGTTATAAGGCATACTACACCAAACTATAGATACTTGGAATTTAGAAAATTAAATTATTGAATAGAGAAGAAAATCTATTGCTTACATATAGAGTTGGAACTAATTGGTAACACTTGTCTCATACTCATACTAAGGAGACAAAAAGAAATCCAACTATAAGAACTCATAAGAGCATACTTCATTAGGAGAGATAAGGTAAAATTGAAAGTTGATTATTATTCTCAAAACATTACAAAATCAACTCAAAAGGTGAACTAATTATTGCTAAGCTTCTTATCAAACCTATAGCATATTCTAAATTACTTGGGAGATATAAGGAAGCCTACATAACCTAAATCCAAGAAAGGTTTTATCAAATTAGTTCATATACTCTTATCTAGGGAGCTATAAGAATGTCTACCTCAAAGAATACAACTAACAATGATATAAACTACACTATTAGAAAAGAAAGGGCAAGTGCCATAAATATTGGAATCATGAACTTACTTATAAAGTCTGAAGTAGTTTTAGATCTTACTTCAAAGGTGATTCATAGTGAAGCCTTAGAAGATAACTTTGATACTATGGAATATTATCTTCATGCTCAACTCACTAAAGCAATTGATAATGAGAAAAGTGATATTCTACTTCCTTTAGACTTTGTAAGCATATTGTATATGGCATTACTTACATACAAATGTTACAAGGATGAGAATGTAGAACAAAAAGGATTGATAGAATCTCTTAAAAAGAAAATAGAATTGAATGAATCATACTTAGAAAAGATATTTCAATCCTCATGCAGTATTGGTACTTCAAGTTCTACTAACTCAAGATATTATCATGATGTCTTGAGTGTCTGTTCAGAAGCCTCTATACACAACAAAAACAATAATGAGGACAACAAAAAAGGAAAATACTTTTGCAGGAATAAGGTAACAGTACGACCACTTATGAAAGTGCAAAAACTAGATCCAAAGACAAGAATAAAGAAGAAGAAGAAGAGGAACCAGATCAAGGAGGCATATAATGCAATGTGAATTAAAGATAATACAAAGGACCAGATCAAGTTGAAGAACATCTAAAGATCGAAGATCCATATTGAAGACTAAAGTCTTCAATACCCAAATAATGTAATACAAGGGGGTGTTAGAGTATATTACATTATTTAGGTACATGTCAATGTACCACCTTGGGTACATTGTTAGATTAGGAGTTTATCTTAGGTTACTTGAGGAAGAAGTAATAAATGCACAAGTGTCAATGTGCAATGATGTAAATGTACAAGGAGTCCACTTGTACATGAGTCATAGGAAAGGTAGTTAGGAAGAGTAAGGGCCAAGTAACCTATCTTCTTATATATAGGCCCCATAGTGAATAGAAGAGTCTGTAGCAAAAGTGAGGCTACTATTAAGTAGTGAATTGGTGCAATTTTATTTCCATTAGAGTTCTAGAGTGTTCATTCCCTCCATTACATTGGATTGTACTATTTTTGTAACTTTCCATTAATAGTATATTTCAGTCTTATTGCAAAATTCTATTATCTTACTTTTTTGCATATTTTACATCTTGTGATTGCTTTCCCCCATATCCTACATTATAAAAAGCTAACATATACTTGCACACAAACACACTGTAAATTATTAGTAATATATGTCAGGCCTCCCGAAATGAGGCCTAGATTCAAATATATAAACTAAAATGCATAAGGTAAGTATGAATGTACGAAAAAAAATTTACCCATAGATTTTACCTTCTTGGTTGTTATCATTGATGTGTTGCATCGTGTTGTTTCTAGAGATCTTCATGCAGGTTGTATGTTGACCATCTAGGTCTATATAATCATGACCTGAGATCATCTAGGGTCAGATGGTTGTGTCTTGTGGTGTGCTACCACTACCTAAAGTAGGATCTAGGCCTATGGAATGTTGTAATCAATGTTTTGCATGGGATGAGGATGGTTGCGTGTGATGACTTGGGCATTTGGATGTGAAGTGGGCTTAGAATTTTAGTAGTGCTTCGGTGCATATACCATACTCATGCTTGATGAGGATAAAGGGAGTATATATAGAAATTCCAAGGAGGAATGGATGAGGTGGTGACTTAATTAGTTAAGTGGTGTAACTAGAATTTTTTCTTTACATTGATATTATCACTGAGGATGCATGCTTGCAAAGGAAGATAAGCTTACCTCATAATTATCACCAGATGTGCACACCTCAAAGTTATCACCAAAAATGTGTGTGCAAATTAAAACAAATGTGCTCCTTGGAATCTTCACCAAACATGTATGCATAGTGAATTGGATATGCACATTGAACTGAGTGTGCAAATTTGAACTGAGTGTGCAAGCTAAATTGACTGTGCAATCTAAACTGAGTGTGCACATTGGAACTAAGTGTGTAAATTGAACTGAGTGTGCACATTGGAACTAAGTATACAATCTAGAATTGGAATATCCAATGTGCATATGGAGGTGCAACTACGAGATGTATCATGTGCAATGAACTGGAGTTCATTTTTGGAGAAGGGTGATCCTTCCTTGCGTGTAATCAGAATGGGGGATGTGAGGTGGAATTGGAGTGAAGTGGAGAAGATGTGAAAGGGGAATGGAAAGGGGTAATGTTACCATAAGGATGGGGTGGATGAGTAACCTAGGTATTAACTAGCCAATTTAATTAATTGATTAATTAATTAATACTTAGGTGAATGGATGGTTAATTTAATATTAATTAATTAATTAATATTAAATATACTAATTAATTTTGATTAATTTATTAGAATTTAATGTGCTTTATTTTGCTGTCTATAGATACTCCTATTTGTATCATGTTTCATGAAAATACAATGTGATGCAAAAATAAATGACACCTCTCACTGTGCGGATGCGTGGATGATTTAAAATAATTTTTGTGCTTGAGAGAGTTGATGTTTGAAGTTATACCAATCATTTAATCTTATTTGTATTTTACATGCCAGTATATCCATAAGTGTTCTTTGTTTAATCATCATTGGTTATGGGTAATTTTTATGGTAGTAATTGTCTTCTGTTTGGATTGGTGGATGGTCATATTACAATATTGCTCAACAGTATCATTAGGGATGAAGGCCCAGTGTACAAGCGGCCCCCACTTGGTACTAGAGCACATCTCATTGGACAATTATAGGTCATTTTAAAACCTTATTTTAGTCTAGAAACTGAATAAGATATGTTAAGTTGTTATAGCTATGCCACTCATCTTCATCTCTCATTTATTTGTGATAACTTTGTGTACTGCTAAGGATAAATCTTCTTAATTAGTGTGTTGTTTGAAGAATCATTGAGTGATCATGAACATAATAAATTTAGAGAATATATTAGACGTAAATACCTCTACATCATGTCTATGAGTCGAAATATTGGAAATTCTAGTGCTTCTATAAACATGCACTTATATAAGAACTAAATCTTTGATGTGGAGTTATTTTATATGAATAATTGAGGTATTCTCATATACAGGTTTGGAGTTTGTAAACACAAGGAAATCCTGGATTGCTTTTACATTTTAGGATTTGTTTTTTTTTTCTTTAAGAACATGGCTGTTTCAATTTTTGCATGTTATTTGAGATTCTAATATTTGCATTATGAATATTTCAGATACTGAAGACAACTTGGACAATGTCAGTGTGGTAAAAAATTTGGAAAACCCAAACTTATCTAATCCTTTAGATTTCTCTCATACAGTTGTTCCACTTTAGAGTAGTTTACACTAGATTATTTACTCTAGTCTAGCTTATTTTTGCAGTACTTTTTGGCTACTACAGTTCATTGTAATTTGTAACAACTCTTTTCAATGAGTCCCATTGGCCTAATTTGGCCATCTATGGACATTGATAGAACAATGTGAGATGCCCTATTGATAGAAGCATCAAGTATCCTTGAACCTTGTCATTGAAAAATTGATGAGCTCTCTGGTTTTTATTAGGTGGTTGGTCAACACCATCACCTTTATTATAACATTAACATTTACCTTTACAAACATCGACCCAACATGTTAGCCACTTGGATTTGTTAAGAAAAGTTCTACATTTAGACCCAATAGAGTAGGGTGTATGAATAGTTGTAAACAAGGTTATTGGAAAAATGTTGAGTCCAAAAATGGGTGTTTGGGTATTGTTCTTATTTGAGGTAGGATTTTGTTGGTATTGTCTACCCCCTCAAGTGATAAGTCGACAAATGACAACATGGATTATGGCGACAAGGTGATTGACCTTATCAAGATTTGGAAATGGTTGGGTGGATGAAGTTTGGCAAGTTATGTGGGTTTTATTTTGCAAATATCATGATTGTCTAGGATGGTTTCTATTCTCATTCATATAGGACAGTCATAATGCGACCATCTCAAATGCACACGAGTTAAAAGGTATAAAAATAAATTTGCACATGCAGGTTATCATTTACACCATCACAAATGAATAATGAGAGGGGTGTGAGGTGTGTGAAGGTAAAATTGACATGGATATCTTACCATTTTATGAGTGGAATGGAGTGAAGGGCTTCAGGAGGTGAAGTGGCTAGGTTTAGAGAGAGTGTAGGACCGATGAGTAACACAAGTTACCATTGCATATTTTTATGTTGGATAAAATGAACCCAATTGTGTGTTTACTTTGATTGTTTGTTTTCTTATTGTACTTGTTGTTTTTGGTTGTTTTGTGGTGTTTTTTTTTTTATATGTTGTTGGTGGGTGGTCGTGGATGTAATGTATGATGTGACGATGCTAGTTTGTTTTTTTTAACATTTGATGGAATAGAATGGTGTGATGAATTTTGATTTGATGATGATGATTTGATATTTTTTTTTGCATGGGGGTTTTTTGACCATTTTATGGACGAACAGTGATGGACCATGGTTGTCCTATTATCATATGGTCAGTACTTTACCATCTAACCTTAGACGATGGCATTTTTTTTATCGTTGTGTGTTTGTATGGTGTGGTCTGGTGGTTGTTCGATTGTCGAATAATGGTGCAAAATGGCTATTGAATGATCGAACAATTATGAAAAATATTTTATGCATTTTTTTAATGAAGGACACAGTGCTTATCATTTTGCATTTTTTTATTATAGATCGAATATTATTGAGACCAAGGCATCGATTCAAGGATGTGTTTTATAAAGCTTGGTGATGGCTCTCAAAGGAGGATTAGGATTAGCTTAAGGTTATCATGTTGTAGCATGTAGTTAAACTAGAGAATATGCATGCAAATCATGCATATTTGATAGTGTTGGTTGACATGTGGAACCTTCATACATGCACCTTTCATATGCCTATTAGCGATATTACGATCATGCTCGAGGATTTGTATCATATTTTTTACTTCTAGTGGAGGGTGCTAGGATTCAGATGATACCAACACATCAGAGGGATGCCTTGCTACAATGGGTGTATGAGGATCAATGATAGGGTATTTATGTTGAAAGTGGAGGCATGGATTTTGTCAAGAAATACCAGCTACGGTAGTTGATGGTGAGGCATGCAATTTTGATGACATTGATTTCCAATGTTGTACTACCAGATTTGTTGGGTGCCCAGTTCCCATGGAACCTTTTGGGTTTGGTCCATATTGGAAATCTAGCTAGCCATACATTAAAATAAAAATTTGGGTCTTTAGATGACGTTTTCAGCCTTGGAAAGAATCTCCTCTTAGAGGAGATAAAACAAAATCGTAGAGCTTCAAAATCTATGCAATCTATAAAAAAAAAGGCTCAAACAGAGACCCGAGTCAAAAGTTATGGCCGAAATACTAAGACATGTAATAAACACCATCAATGTAGATCCGACGGATGTGATTTGCTAGGGTTAGGGTTTGCTTTATTTTTTTCTTACTTAAGGTAGTTTTAGATTTTTCTTTTAATAAGAAGAATTTTGCATTGTAGTAAGTGTGTGAGCTCTTCCAAAGCCTATGAGAAGATTGTAACAGAGTACTAAAACTCTGTTAGAATTATTCCAGATAATAAGAAGATAATATTTGCTCCAATTTTGTTTTATTGTGTTATTGTAAATTTTTTATTTGGTATCAGAGTTAGGCGATCGTGAAATTGGGTTTGAGTAACTATGGAATTTCTACTGCAAGTTTTATATAAGCTTCTCGGAGATCTCAGTTCATGTTGAAGGGAGCTATTATGGCCAACAACACCAATTCAATTTTGATCCCAAAATTTAACGGTTCTAACTATGAATATTGGAGCATCCGGATGAGGATGATTATGAAGGCAAAATGATCTTGGGCCATCATTGAAGCTTGGTTCACCAAACCAAAATACTAGAGTGCATTGACTATAGATAAAAATAAGGAGATGTAGGAGAAAGAGAAAGAAAATAATTTGGCTTTGGCTTTCATCCAGTCGGCTCTAGATAAGAGTCTCTTTCCCTAGATTTTTGCTTGTGTTTTGGCTCAAGAAGCTTGGAAGGTGTTGAAGGAGAATTATCAAAGTAGTGCCTAAGTTAAGGAGGTGAAGTTGTAGAACTTATGGAGAGATTTTGAAAATCTCAAACAAGAGGAGAATGAAACTGCATGATATTACTGTGTTCAGGTAAAAATAGTAGTAAATAAAATGGCTACACTTGGAGAGATTATAGAGCAAAATGTAGTAATTAAAAATGTTTTAAGAACCTTGATAGAGAAGTTTGACAGTGCAGCCCATATCATAGAAGAAATGAAAGACCTCTAGAAAATGGATATAGATTTATTAATTGGCTCTCTCACATCTCATGAAGAAATAATTTCCAAGAGAGAGAAGGATAAAGAAGGAGGTTTTATAGAGGAACAATATTTTTTGGAAAAAGAGAATTATGGAGGAACAGGTCATGGTAGGGGTTCTAGAGGAAGATGAAGAAATGTAATAGGAGGTATAAGAGGCTCCTACGATGGTAGAGGTCGAGGAAGATCTCAAGATTTAGATAATGACCAGGTTCATGCTGCAAGAGGAGGATTCGATGCAAGAGGAAGAGGTAGAGGCTGAGATATGAGAAATGTGTAGTATTACAATTGTAACAAATATGGTCATTATGAGAGGGATTGCAGGTTGAAAAAATTAGCACATTATGGAGAAGAGGATTCCTATGAGGATGATACTTTGTTATGTATGATTGAAGAAAAAGTGGAGCAAGTAGCTTTCCTCTCTACACATAATAGCACAAAGGAGACATGGATCCTGGATAGTGGGTGCACAAACCATATGATCAGCAAGAGGGATGTATTTTCATCTCTTGATTCTTCTTATCAATCCAGTATCAGGCTTGGGGATGAGAAGATCTTGGAGGTGGTTATGAAAGGAGAAATGGAGGCTCCTACCAGGAGAGAAAAAATAATGAAGGTAAAATATATTTACTATGCACCCTGTTTGAAGCATTCATTAATGAGTATTGGTCAAATGTTGGAAAAGGATTATAAGCTAGTGTTTGAGGATAGAATGTGCAAAATTTATGATCAGAGGAGAAAATTGATTGCTACTATAAATATGACCAATAACATGTCTTCCCATTATGGTTTTTAGATCAAGGGGGAGCTCTAGCATTTGTTGGTGTAGAAGGTAAGGAGAGGTTATGGCATTTACGATTTGGGCATTTAAATTATAAGAGTTTGAAGATGTTTTCACCACTTGTCTATGGGTTGCCAAAATTTGAAGACTCCAAGGAGGTTTGTGAAGGTTGTACACTTGGCAAATATGTAAGGGGGAAGTTTTCACATGGTGAAGCATGGAGGGCCCAACATCCATTGCAGTTGGTTCATAGTGACATTTGTGGACCAATGCAAACATAGAGTATGGGTAAAGCTTCTTACTTTCTAACTTTTATTGATGATTTCTCCAGATATTATTGGGTTTATTTTATTACGCATAAGGATGAGTAATTCAATTGCTTCAATAATTTTAAGGCTCTAGTTAAAAATGAGAGTGGTCATTATATCGAATGTTTGAGGACAGATAGAGGAGGTGAGTTCTATTCTTATAAATTTGACGATTTTTGTAGTGAGTTTGGGATTAAAAGGTAGAAAAAAAGTCCTTACACACCTCAACAGAATGGGGTGGCTGAAAGAAAGAACATGACTTTGGTGGAGATGGCATGGTGCATGATGCAAGAAAAAGGTATGAGTAAGTTTTATTAGGTTGAAGCAATTAGGATTGCTAATTACATTTTAAATAGAAGTCCTACTAAGAGTCTTGAGAATATTACCCCTTATGAATGTTGGTACAACAAGAAGCCAAATGTAAATCATTTTAGAGTTTTTGGATTTGTGGCTTTTGTGCATGTTAATGGTGAGAATAGGAAGAAGTTGGATGCAAAGAGTGAAAAATGCATTTTTATTGGGTAAAATGAGGAATCTAAGGATTACAAGTTCTTTAATCCTATTTCACATAAAATAATTGTATCTAGAGATGCAATATTTGATGGAGGAAGTTGGGGATCACAAAAATTATTTTTTGAGAATGTTTTTGGTGAATAGAAGGTTGAACCAAGCCATGCTTCAGTTCATCCCAGCCATGAAAAAGTTTCCAGTTCATATTTTGCAAGTGCACCTTCAAGTCCAAGAGAAGGTTCTTCTAGTAGTTCTCCACCTCCATCACCATTGGCCAAAGGAAAAGGAAACATATTGATGAAAGATCACCCAGAATCTTAAATTCTTGATAAGAATTTCCATAAGAGGTTGAAAAGGAGTTAGCATACAGAGATGAATGTAGTAATATAGAGGTTATATAACCTACATCTTTATGGAGATGATGACAATGGATATCCCAAAGGTGATATTGTAAACTATGCACTTGTTTCACAAGTTTCTAAAGTTTCAAAAGTTGTTGTTGATGATTTTGAGCCTTCATGTTTTGATCATGCTAGTATTAACAAACTGTGGATGAAGGCTATGCAAGAAGAAATGCATTCTATTGAAAAGAATGATACTTGGGAATTGTGTGATTTGCCCAAGGATAGGAAATATGTAGGATGCAAGTGGGTCTAAAAGATCAAGAAGAACAGTGATGGACCCATTGAGAGGTACAAGGCATGGTTGGTAGCAAAGGGTTTCACTTAGAAATATGGTTTGGACTATGAGGAAACATTTTCTCCAGTGACAAGGCAAGAAATAGTAAGGATGTTGCTATCATTGGCAGCTCATAAAAGGTGGAGGGTGCATCATATGGATGTCAAAAGTGCATTTCTCAATCGGTATTTAGATGAAGAAGTATATGTGGAACAGCCACAAGGTTTTGTTTTCCAAGGAAAATAAGATCAAGTCTACATGTTGAAGAAGGCTCTATATGGGTTGAAGTAATCTCCAAGAGCTTGGTATGCTAGAATCCTTGACTACTTCCTATAGTGTAATTTTGAAAGGAGTAAGCGTGGGACCACTTTGTACTACAAAAGGGAAGGTAATGATATTCTTATTGTATATATTTATGTTGATGATATTTTATTTATGGGGAGTATTTCTTCTTTGAATGATTATTTTAAACATGATATGAAGGAGTTTGAGATGTCTGATTTGGGTTTGATGAGTTACTTTCTTGGGATGGAAGTACATAAAACTAGAAATGAGATTTTTGTTTGTCAATCCAAATATGTAAGGGATATGCTGAAGATATTTGGTTTGAGTGAATGTAAACCTGTAGCAACACCCATTGCACATGGGGAGATCTTGAGTTTGGAGTATGGAGCTGAAAGGACAAATAAAATAGAGTACAGGAGTATTTTTGGTAGCTTTATGTTCCTTTGTAACACTAGGCTAGATATATGCTTTTTTGTTTCATAGTGTTCTAGGTATATGGGTAATCCATCACAGTTACATTTGAAGGCAACGAAGAGGATTTTAAGGTATGTTCATGGAACAATTGATTATGGGATCCACTACTCATAGGAAAATAATTTGAAGTTAGTGGGATTCAGTGACAGTCATTGGAGCAGTAATATTGATGATAGGAAATGCACAAGTGGGCACTGCTTTTCTCTTGTTTCAGGTTTGGTGACATGGAGTTCCAAGAAACAAGCTACAGTGGTGTTTTCTTCTACTGAAGCAGAGTATATTGTACTTACATCGACAAGTGCACAAGCATTATGGCTTTGAAAGGTGCTAGGAGATATTAGGGAGAAGCAAGGGCTCCAAATACTTTATTATGTGATAAGCAGAGTGCCATTAAGTTAGCACATAATCCTATCCACCACACTAGGTCCAAGCATTTCGACATCAAGTACCAATTCATTCAGTACATGGTAGAGAAGGAACAAGTTAAATTGAGGTATTGCTCTACACATGATCAAGTAGCAGATATTTTTACTAAGGGAGTAGTAAAACCTTAGTTTTTACTACTAAGGGACTTGATAGTTAGTCCCCTTACCAGCAAGGGGGAGAATGTTGGAAATCTAGCCAGCCATACATTAAAATAAAAATTCAGGCCATTAGATGACATTTTCAACCTTGGAAAGTGTCTCCTCTTAGATGAGACAAAATGAAATTGTAGAGCTTCAAAATTTGTGCAATTTGCAAAAAAAATAGGCTCAAATAGACACCCGAGTCAAACGTTATGGCTGAAATACTAAGACATGTAATAAACACCGTCGATGTAGATCCGACGGATGTGATTTTCTAGGGTTAGAGTTTGCTTTGTTTTTTTCTTACTTAAGGCATTTTTAGGGTTTTATTTGAATAAGAAGAATTTTGCATTGTAGCAAGTGTGTGAGCTCTTCCAGAGCCTATGAGGAGATTGTAATAGAGTACTGAAACTCTACCAGAATTATTCCAAATAATAAGAAGATAATATTTGCTCCAATTTTGTTTTATTGTATTATTGTAAATTCATCAGTCAAAGATTTTATAGAGGAGCCCAAGGTGATGGTATGGTCTCCAGTATTTCTAGCACAAACATATAGGGAGATGTATGAGATATGGACCCAAAGCATATTTTGTTTGGGTTGTAGTTTACTATTATAGATTTGGACATGGTAGCACTTCACAGTTGGGCGACTAGTGGGGTTGCCCTGGCTAGCACACCAGAACATGGGGGGTGGTGTTCCTTATGCTATAATATGGATTAAGGATCGATATGAGGGTATGATACAACCATTTGGAGGGGTGTGGGTGCACTATGATAATTTTTTCATAGTTGCAACCTAGGGAGGTTACATGGAGGTCCTAGAGAGAGCATCTTAGTTAGGCCAAGGATGGGGAGCACTTATCATGAGTGCAACAAGGGATATGGGTGGTGGGTCACCATAGGATAAAGTATGAGTTCTTTCAATACACCCCTATGTTTCAATAATTTGGTGTGTGATAGGGTATTCCTTCACCACTGATTATGTATAGATAGTGGTGGAATGAGGTAATAACCGATCCATAGTATGAGCCTATGGGGGAAGATGTGGATGTGGTATTGATAGAGGCCAATGTAGAGGATATTGGCATGACTCTAGAGTATAATGCATGGTTTGGTGGCCAGTAATTTATACCAGAGGTAGAGAGTGGTGTAGGTAATAGAGAGGAGATATCAAAATAGCCTACAAGGTGATAGGTACGACATCAGATGGATCCCAAAGTGGGAAAATATCAAGAGATTGGGAAGGGTGTTGTAGAGGCTAGCTTAAGAGGGAAGAGTGATGATGGGAGTAGTAACTCTACAAGGGAGTACATGGGTATGGTTGAGCATGTACAATTGTTAGAGTGATAGAAGGGAGCTTTGGAGATTACCATTTCTTAGCAGTAGAGTTAGTGGTACGGGGAGTGGAAAATGTGGAGGAGTTAGGAGGAGGAGTAGGATACACTATGGGCTTAGGTGTAGAGCCTACAAGAGTGAGATATGTTTCTAGCCAAGTGAGATGCATTACAGGTGAAGTGTGATGTGATGCGAGTGGAGCATGATTTTATATGGATGAAGAGGTCATAGATACCTATAGTGAGTTAGGGATCAAGGTTCAATTAGAACAATAGAGGGCCTAAGCAAGGTTACTAGAGAAATTCCTACTACTTAATAATATATAAATACCCTCACTATCATCCTATCAATCCTCATAGAGTTGAAGGACCAAAATGTTGGATGGTCCTTCAGTAGTCCCACCTCTTCCTTGATTTGTAGGGGTAGTGACTTCCCAAGAATTAGGATTTGGGACATCTTGTGGAGAGAGTCGTCGACATGGGATAAATAGTAGGTAGTTAGGATGAGATCGAGTTGAGGGTAGTGGTGATAGAGGCAGGGGAAAATAGTGATAAGTGTGTGTAGAGCAATGTAGGAATTTTTATGTATTTGCCTTGTATCTCTTTTTTATGAGGATGATGAGCTTTGATAGCTTAGACATATGTAGCCTATGGGTGAGACTCGATATGTACCTTATTTATGATGATATATAATATGATGTACTTTTATTTTATGTTATGTCTTCCTTATGTGCTTGTGATGTAATGAAATGATTTATTGACTGAATGAATGTTTATGGATGAAATGGATATATGCATATACTTTTTATTATCTTTCAAAAAATGTTTAAACATGTATCATTATTCATAACTCTAATCAATTAATCAAGGGCATCAACACAATGGTACTGAAATACATGTGGAATGGATGTGATATAATGTTTTGCAAGAAATTTATGACTGTAGAGGTAAAGGTGACATAACTTGTCCTTTCATGTATCCTAGGGAAGAAGAATTTGAAAGTGCTTTCAAGAAGCTCAAACACCCTAGTGACATCGATCAAACTCATCTACTAATTAGATAGGCACTTGAAGATGCTAATATCAGCCAAGTTATTCAAGTTGCTCAAAGACCAAAGTGTGTGCACTGAATGTTCATTGCCAATTTTAAGTAAGGTTGAACTCATCATTTGTGACTTATACCAATAAGATAGCTCATCTACAAGCATACATGGGTCTGTACAAAAGAAGGTTGCTAATGTGATAGATGTATCACTCCACTGCCATTTAGGCATCTATAGCCTCAATGGAGGTTAACCTCATGATCTAAGGACTTGAGAATTCTAGGGATTCAAGCTTTTTACTTGCTATATTTTTTTTGAGACCTTCACTTTTTTCTTTGTGCTTGTCCTTTTGCCAAATCTAGGGGTTAGACCATGTGCATGATAGGATGAGCAGGGAATACCATTTACTTTATGGCAAGAGTGACTTATGAGTTTGTATTTCCTAGGCATAAAAATTTAATTAATGTGTGATACACGTGTGGTCATAGAGAAAACTAGAGGTAAATGGGAATACCTGTAGCACAAGGGTTAATGACGTTCAAAGGAGGCTGAGGGAGACACTAGGTGTGGCTGAACAACCAAAAGGACTTAAAGATTCTCTAAACCAAAAACATGAAATAAACAAGATGTTATATGGGTATTATGAATGGGCATTGGGATGATGGATGGTGAATTTAGCAAAACTATATATAACGAGGGATAATGCAATACATATACCATAAGGAAGACGTCATTAATTTAATGTAACAAAATCAATCCTAGCAAATAGATAAAAGCATGAGTCGAACGATAACCAAAGTATTATTGGTGATGAAAATGATGTGAGGTGGAATGCTTGGATGTGTGTGAATGCAACACGCTTTTTAGTAGTGTGTGATTGTTTTTATTTTTGTAGATTTTGTTTTTGTGATTTTGATGATTTCAATTTTTTTGTATTTTTTTTATGTTTTTTTTTTAATGATTTTGATTTTTTTTATTGTGACTATGGGGGAAGGAGCAATACTTTGAGCATCCCCAAGTTGGTTGATTGGTTGATTTATGGTTGAGCCTTGTGCTTGATTTATGGGGAAGGTGTGATACCTGAAACATCCCCAAGGTGGTTGATGATTGAATGTTATAGATGGGGAAGGTGTGATACCTTGAACACCCCCACTTTACATTGTGTTTGATTGATGTGATGTTATTGATGGGAAATGTGTGATACCTTGAACACCCCCAAGTTGTTTAAGTGATTTATTAATGTAATTTATGGGGAATGTGTGATACCTTGAACACCCCCAAGTTGTTTGATTGCTTATTTGATTGATTGTTGAGGAAGGTGTGATACTTTGAGCATCCCCAATTTTTTGTGTCTGGTGACTAGTTGGTTATTTATTGATGGTGGCATGGTGGAGAAGGTGTGATACCTTAGGTATTCCTAAATTGATTTATGTTTGTGACTATGGGGAAGGTGTGATACCTTGAGCATCCCTAAGTTGCTTTATTGTGGCTTGGTGGGAAATATGTGATACCTTGAACATCCCCAAGGTGGATAATTATAGATGAAATTATGGTGTGTCTATGAGTGTGGGGAAGGTGTGATACCTTGAGCATCCCCAAATTGCTTTGTGTCTAGTGATTGGTTAATATTGATTTATGGTGATGTAGTGGGGGAAGTTGTGATACCTTGAGCATCCTCAAATTGTTTTTGTGATTGTGACTATGGGGAAGGTGTGATAGTTTGAGCATCCACTAATTTCTTTGTGTCTATATTGATGTGATTAATGGGGAAGGTGTGATACCTTGAGCATCCCCAAGTTGTTTTATGTCTAGTGACTGTGGGGAAGGTGTGATACCTTGAGCATATCCAAATTATTTTATGTTTGTGATGTGGTTGATGGTGAAGGTGTGATACCTTGAGCATCCCCACTGTGTGTTGTGCTTGATGTGATGTGATTGATTTGATTGGGAGGAGTGATGGAAGTCGATGCCTCATGTTGTAGCAAGGAGTTTTGGTAGATGTCAAGGTTTTGATTGGGTGAGGCGAGTGGATTGTCTATGGCAAGGGCCCCCCTTTTGATAAGATATTGAACCAAATTTTTAAATGTGAAACAATCATTGATGTCATGCCCCTTTTGATGATGATAGATATAATTGTGATTTTACTTTTACAATCTGAATTTAGGTCTATTGGGGTCTATAGGGTATATGTCAAGCAAAATAATTATTTTTGCATCCTGTATATTTTGAAAAAATGTTGATTATGGCTCTAATAGGGGCATCCAAGTATGAGATAGGTTATTTGGATGAGGTGGATAGGGTGGATGAGGTGGGCAAGGTGGAAAATATTAGTGAAAACTTGATTGTAACTCAATGTTTGTGAGTCACTTCAAGACTTTTTGTAGGTCAATATTTTGATGACTCAATCATAGCTTAATGTTAGCTAGTCAAGCTAGGATATGTTGTAGGTCAAGTGGAGGTGGTTACTGGTATTGTGGAGGTGGCTATTGGTATTGTTATAGAGGTTGTTTTTGGTATTTTTGTAGAGGTAGCTGCTAGTATTATTGTGAATGGGGTTGTTGGTATTATTGCAAAGGGGGCTCTTGGTATTGTTACGGAGGGGTTTGTTGGTATTGTGGTAGAGGAGGTTGTTGGTATTGTTGTGGAGGGTTTTTTTGGTATTATTGTGGTAGGGTTTGTTGGTATTGTGGAGTGAGGGGAGGTTGGTCGTAGGCCTTAGAATCTGGTGGTGGTTGGATGGATGTTGAAGAAGTTTGGTGGTAGTTGGTAGGTGGTTGAGGTGGATTTGGTGGTGGTTGGTAGTGAAAGATGAAAAACATGAAACACATATAATGCTTTGAACAAAATAAAATGAAAGATAACACAAGATTGCACAATAGAATAAATTATTTATTAACGGGGGCATCCAAGAAACTCCATTGTTTACAAGCTTGGATCCTTGAATCCTTTTGATACAATATTACAATAATTTAGGGTTATCTGAAATCCTAATAAGCAAAGTCATGGTGTCTTCAAGTGTGTCTTGATCCCAATAGGGTTGAGTGGGCTTTTTGATATCCAAGGCTAGGCCACTCCAGATTCTGATGTAGCACCTTCAGATCTACACACAATGACACAAAAAATAGTTAGTAGTATATGTGAGGGCTCCATAGTGTGAGGCCCTCTATATGCAATAATAAAACCCTAACTAGATACTAAAAGTATAGTGAACATAAATAGAAAGCACATTCATAAAAATAAAAAATAATAGATTTGTTTTACTTACATACTATATTCTGATGTGAGAAACCTGATGCAGAAGATTAGTGCAATGATGCCCTAGCATCACTCGAAGGCTGGGGGTCTTCAGGAATGATAGTGTAAAATGATTGCGGGTGCCTAGGGCTAAGGGGAAGGATTCTATAGAAGCAAATTCAATGAGGGAGAAAGTATGGCAGCAGTGATGGGGGATTACAATGAGCGAATATGACGATAGAAGTGGTGTGAGGAAACCTAGGGCACTTAAAGGGATATCAAGGACTTAAGGAACTCTAAAACTTAGGAAAATCAGAGGTTGAGCCATCAAAATAGCTCTTATTTATAATCTAGCCTAGGGCATGCTAGGGTTTCAACAACACTAATCGTGTGGCTGAGATTAAAGCACATCTAAGGGTAGATAATAAATCTAGGGTGTGGCACGAATTGATGTAAATGGGTGGTCGAGATTAAATGAAATTGGATGGCTAGGATTAATTCACTTAAATAAATACATATTTATTAAATATATATTAAAATATAATATAAAATATTATATTTAAATATATATAAAATAAGTTTATATAAATAAATGTGAATAATGATCGAAAATGGCAGGAAATTAGGAATAGTGGTCAAATTGGCTAGAATTTGGTGGTGGAAATGGTAGAAAATCCTTTATGAAGTACAAGTGGCTAGATTTTGGTGTCTACAGATGCCTCTTTTTGTACTACATTGCATGAAACACAATGCAATGTAAAAACCGTTTTTGCCCCAACGGTGGGAAGGGGGGTGGTGAGAAATGTGATATGATGTGTCTATTTTTGGCCCAATAGATGAAGGTTTTTGTGCATGTTTGAGGTGATGAGGACGATATGAATGATGTAAATTTTGATACCATTTTTGCCCCAATGATGGGAAGGGGAGTTTTTTAATCTAGCGATATGATTATGTCTTTTTCACCCCAACAAAAGAAGGGATTTTTTCCAAGTGTAGATGCCAAGATCATGTAATATGTATCCCATTGTAGAAAATTTAAAACCAAGATTGGTTTTCCCAAATTTGGGGTGATTTAATGCTTTTGAAACACTTTATATTTTTGGCATCATTGATATGCAAAATGATGATGCAAAGAAAAAAGAATCAACCTTGGATGGTCTGCTAGTGACTATTTGAATAATTCCCACAATTGGAACCAATCATCCTAGCTAGTGCCTATCTCTAAGGTGTTAAGGATATTTTGAATGATGAAATTTGAGTTTTGTCCATGTTTTAAGCCCCAAAAACTAGGCCATCAATGATAGTGGTTGTGCAAATTATTCTTAGCAATATTTCATGCTAAAGATGAGGAAATACGAAATATGATTGTGATTTCGAGCAAGGAGATAAGTGATGATGATCATGGTCAAGTGTCCTTATGGTAAGCTATTCATATTACCAAATTGCATGGATGCAAATCGCTACAATCGTCGAGTGTGTAGAATAACCCACTAGATACAAGATTCACTTGCATGTTATGTGAACTTGGAAAATATGTAAATGATGATGTGAAATGAGGTGAATATGATGTGTGAGTGATGATATGAATGATGATGGTCGTTTTGTGAAGGTTTGGGTCTTTTTACGTGCTTGTGGAATTTGTTTGGTGAATTTTTGTCAATATGGTTGAAAATAAGATTTATGTGTCCAAATTAGTTATAATCTTCATAAAACTTGATAAAATTATGAAATGCATTGGTGAGTGAAATTTTGAGTGATTTGGTTGGGGGTAGATATTGTTTTGTGCTGATTTGGCTTTTTCTAATGTTGATGCAAAATGCCCATGGATGCTTGTAATCCACAGAAATGCCTGTAGGCACTTTATGTTGTGCTACAACTTAGATTTTTGGAGGTTCAACACTGATTTTTGCTTTATATCCCTGGGATGAGGAAGGTGAGTATGGAGGAGGAGTAGGGACTGCTGGGGGAGGTGGGGCTAGCTGATGTAGCCTAATTGGATGTTGTGAGGGTGGATGAGGGGTACCTCTCTGCCTTGGTAGAGAGGTGGGATGCAGATAGGGGACATTTTAGCTCCCCACAAGCAAGGTGACCATTACCTTGGAGGATGTATATCGCATTCTCAAGGTACTAGTGGAGGGGTTTTGTATTGAAGTTGAGCTCAACCAGAATATGGAGATGAGGTGGATGTTTGGCGATGCATGGGAGGGGATGAAGGTGGAGAGTGGAGGCATACCTTATTTTTCTATGTATGTGGATAAGGATTTAGATCCCCTCTAGGCTTTGGTGATGTTCATGTTGGCCAACATTGTGGCCTTGAATAGTATTAGGTGCAGGTTTTCTTGAAACCTAATAGGGGTTCTGAGCGATATGCTCATGATGAGGTAGGTATATGCATGGTCTCCCACCTTACTAGCATAGGTGTGTAAGAAGCTATATGATGTGAAGATGTGGTGGTGAAATGGATTAGGGTGTAGCTTACTGCTATAATGTTGGGGATGGAAGCACTTCAAAGTTTCTCGATCGAAGGGCTTACCTCTGGGGGATTTTGATAGAAAAAACCCTATGCTAGGTGATGGGCATTAGCAGAGGAGGTATAGCCAAGTCATCCAGTGAGGATGATTCAGTGGTACAAAGATCTATGGGCTAGATTGACATTCACCCAAGTGGTGTGGAGGTCATGGCTAAGTGCCTAGTAGACTAGGGATGGAGAGCATCTATGGTGGGTGCATCAGGGAAGTTTGTTGATTGGTAGGCATCAAAGTGAGGTAGAGTACTTCCAGTTCTCATAAGTAGTTTGCTAGTTTAGGATGAGGCAGGATGTCCCTGATGAGCTAGTGTGATACAAGAGGCATCAACAGGATATGGGACTACCATGCATGGAGCCATGGAGGGTAGCCTTTGAGGATGATGAGGATGTGGACATCCCAGATATGGAGGATGCATGGATGACTATGGAGTATGATGCATGGTTTACAATGTAGCCACCATGGGTACCACCTCAAGGAGTGGTTTATGGGGGTGGTGGTCAAGAGGCTAGGGGTGAGGATACCTAGTAGACCTAGGATGAGGGTGTTGTAGAGACTCAAGGTGAGGGAACCCAAGATGCTCGTAAGTTGCAGTGATGCCTTTGATTTGACACTCAAAGATAAAATGTGAAGAGTGTACTGTAGTAATCACCTAAGGCTGGGAGAGATATCAGAGTTAGGGAGAAGATGGATGAGGTTCCAAATGTACCCCAGGCTAGAGTGAGGAGTGGGCATAGCTAGAGCAGCAGGTGGTAGAATGAGATGCAAAAATTATGGTTCTTCTAGTAGAGCTAGCAGAGAGGGAGTGTCAACATGAGGTTGACATACGATGCCTTCGATCTAAGCATAGATATATCAAGGCATTGGAGGATAGGTTGATGGAACATCATATTCCACTTCTTGATCCTCCAACATCTTCTACATATGAGAGTGCTAGGCATAGTCAGTCTAGGCATAGATCTAGGTCTAGGGCTCCTACTAGGTCATAGGGGTATTCTTGGAGGATGTAGCTAGTGCTTAGATGCACTTTTTGTATATGATCCTTGGTGCTCCATTGTATGTAGCCTTTTGGCATTCATTGATATATATACATGGTTTTTACTTTTTGTGTTATATTTGTGTGTGAATGCTTTTGTGGTATGCATGTTTATGTTTATGATTGATGTGTATGATATGTTATGGATGATTAATGCAATATAGCATGTGTGGATATGGTAATAATCATTTATAGTTTAGATATTTGCTTGGCCATTTTGTTGGCATTATTTTTTAATCAGGGGCACCTAACTTGGTGGTGAATGGGATGAATGATGTATGATATTACATGGATGTTGACATGGAAGAAGATATGGATTTTTATATGGAAGAAGATATGGATGTTGATATGTAATACCGCCTACTTTGCAGAGACTCAAACATCCTAGTGGCATAAAACAAACTCACT
The DNA here is from genome assembly GCA_028583015.1 of Wollemia nobilis. Lineage (NCBI taxonomy): Eukaryota > Viridiplantae > Streptophyta > Pinopsida > Araucariales > Araucariaceae > Wollemia > Wollemia nobilis. The sequence continues at coordinate 578,541 of JAQPPZ010016981.1, read as the reverse complement.
AAAAATACCTAATCCTTTTAAGATCAAATGTGTGTGTAGTGAATTCATTTAGAAAATCAAGAGCATGGTAATGACCCAAGATAATCAGGAACCAATGTGTGTAAAAGTGATTTCATTAACTCATCTTGAGAAAATTGGGTAAACATGTTATGGTTGAAACCAAAAGGCTAGCTTGTTTGAATGAGTGGTCAGAGACATCTTTTAAAGGAGACATGTTACCATGCATGAGCATACTCCACTACCATTCAAGCATATGTAGCTCTAGTGGCAGCTAATTCCATAGTCCATGACTTTTATTTTTGATCTCTTAAGTTTTGGGGATGACTACCTAACTGTCTGAATAGAAATTTAGTACAATCCTTGCAACCCAATGATCAGTGGTGTGTTATGTAAAATATTTAGAGCTTTGGAAAATCATATTCTCAACCTAAGTGTGATGAGAATTGTATCCTATCCTTACTACTTTGTCTTTGGAATTTGGAACAACTGTGATAGTGGTGCAAACCACTATTCTTATAGACTACGTTATATGATAGGACTAGCAAGGATGACCCTTTTTACCTCAAGGTTCAGACCAAGTATGGTGTTATCCCTCTTTGACATAAGACTTTTTTTAAGATGTGATAATTGTTCTTGGTTCAATATGTAGACACTTAAAATGCATCATGGTGAGGATGACTGCTCATATGGACATGCTACAAGACCAATGGAGGATCTTGGACAGACTCCAAGATAGAGCAGTGGTTCTAACCTTTCAATTTGTGATCCTTGGCCTAATCAATCTAAATCATAGCCCAAACCTAGTGTCTATAGTTTGAACCATGGCTAAGGCCTACGGTTTATAGTCTAGACCATAGTTGTAACATGTGGTATTAACTAAAGTTTAGTTGGCCTTCATCTAAGCCAAATCGGTTTGAACAACCATTTGCTATAGAAGATAGTGGTTAGAGGATAGAAGCTTCCAATCCAACTATCCTAACCACTTCTTCTTGATCTTGGCTTCTCCATGAAGCCATCCCTATCCCTGGGACATCCTATTAGTACCCCTTTGAATTAGGGCAATGAGAAAGATGATTTGATTAGTGAAGCGCTGTTGAATTATCGAGAGAGAGTGCATTCTAGAGATTAAAGCAATGAATCCCTATCAAATTGTGGACTCACCTAAGTGCATAGATAGAGCCTTGTTGCCATCCCCATTGTTAATTTATCAATCATCATGACAAATTAGGCCATGGATGCCCTAAGGACCTAAGAGAGAAAAGAAATGATAATTTGGGAAAATGGAGGCCCTATTCAGTGAATCAACCACCAAAATTATCAGAACGATGCTGAAGGTGACCCTTGAACATAAATTGGACAAGGAGGTCAAGCCCACTACCCTTGATTTTGAGGGTAAACTAACTTGAGTGCTAGCCGTAGCTATCAGTCATGGTTTACAATACAGACTGTGCATCAGTGCTGCGGTTTGCAACAAAGGTATCACCACCTTACTATTTTCATTTCTACCCATCTAGTTAGATTAGATTAGTCATTTGCATGGTTAAATTGTAGTTTTAGAGACTTCTGACCGATAGACTAGTGTTTTTGCTAACTTGTTTTCATCATAGTAGTTTAGATGTTAATGATTTCTTTTCATGTTATAACGCTTCATTTCAAGCAATTGATTCCATAGATTGATAGTTGTGCTCTTCATTTACATATTTCCATCAATATTGATATTATTTGCATATTTTTAGCATATTATATGCATTTTCTTGATTTTATGTCATTATGCTATTTGCATGCTAGTTGTCTTTAAAGGGCCTCATCATGAGAGGCTTCCTATGCTTTTGACATTCTTGTGTTGTTTCTTGATCGTATGAAATAGGTTTCTAAGGAGCTACATCCATTCATTTCCTTCCTCAATGTGAAGAAGAGGGTCTAATCCACCATAGAGTAGTTCGTGTCACCTTAAAGGCTTGATAGTGCATTTCACCCCTGAGGGGGATTGAAATAATTGTAATTGTGTATCAAATAGAGTATCCCTAAGAGGGACTTACTTGTAATCAGACACTCATTTATTTTAATGGAATAATAAAAACATTTCTTGTAATTTCTATGTGTTTTATCCATTTATGTGTTTGAATATCAATTTTACCTTGTTTATGCAATTACAAAATTTTTGATGCATGCCTTTTTGGTCATACAGAAGGCGATCATGGTGGAACTCTACATAAATAGCATTTGACTATGTGTTCTTGACCTTTTTGACTTGCAAGTACAGACTGTAGCTATCAAATATGGCCAACAATTGAACCATAGGTTTAACCCATGGGCCACAATAAGAACTGTAGACCAGTCCTCTAGTTTCCAGCTGACTACACAGACAACAAAAATCAGAGTGCAGATCAACTTAGGACCTGGGGTAGGCCCTATTTTCCACTCTCTATTCTATTTTTACTCTTTGTGTTTTTACATAATGCTTATTTTGAAATGCAATTAGGAAAATAAACTAAGAAAAAGAAAATAAATCATGTCCTAGTTTGTTTCAAATTGCATTTGTAGAAAGGCGTTGCTGGGAACAACGGACCTATGATTGCAGTCCGCCCTAGGCTATAGCATGTTTGATAGAGTGTATTTTTTGGTTAGCATGTGTGAGGCCCAATTACTGGCCAATTATCATCGTAATGTGCATTTTCTCAAAGAGCATCTAGAATAGCTTACATTTTCTAAATTTGAAACGTTCTTTCATTTGCATAGCATATAGAAAATGAGCATGAGTGTTATATGATGCATTTATTTTATGTACATTAAAATGAACCACACACACCACTTGGCACTTAAACACTAGTGATTTGGGCTTGAAATCCAACCACTAGTAGGGTTCAATGATGATGGGTGTAACTTCCATCCGTTGGCCCAAATCCTACAAACCTTTTGGATACTAGACCAATACCGGATCCAAGAACCTTTCGTACCCTTGAAAATTTGTATGTATTCTCTTTGAAGGGTATAACACTGACTGGGGGGAAATGGGTGAGGATATGGGAGGACCTATGCTCCCTGACCGTGTGTGGGTTTCATTACCACACATTATAGGTTGGATTATACGACTTGGAGTTCATAGCCAAGTTGTCGAGCTATGAGCATATAGGTGAAAGCCATTAAATTGAGAATAAAATCCAAAAAGTTTTACAAAACATGATAAGAGTTTCTACACTGATACAACATATTTTGAAAACACATCAAATAGTTTAGGGCTCACTTTCAAAATTTAATACAAGATAATCATCATTGTATACATTGTTTGCTTAAAAGATACATATAGACTCTAGGTACACAATGGTGGATACACAAGGTGGTCAAAAAAGGTCTAAATTTAATTCCAATGATCAACCCTTAACTAATTCATAGCAGCACATGTCAAATCCTCACCCACATGAGTGAACCGAATATCGTTCGACAAGCATTAGAGGAGATAACTCAACACGAGGGGAGTCCATAGAGCATACCCTCGATAGAGGAGCTTTAGTACACTCCTCTAGGTATAGGATATAATAGGAAGCCTCTCAACATGAGGGTGCTCCACTCGAGAGCCATTACCAAGATCACACTGCACGCACATCCACAGGATCGACCAAAGAGTTTATTGTGCAGGGGACCAGGTTGGTGCCCCTACATACTGAGTCCACTGGAGGATCCATGCCTCCACCTTCTGAGTATAGAAGGACTAGATATCTATACATTTAGGTGCAAGTAGATAGGCTTGCTACCAAGCATAGGTCTACCCATACTCCCATGCGTGGTCCACTACGTAAGATCACCATTGATATATCAAAGGTGGGAGCTAATGGCACACCGTCGCATGAGCGATGGTGGTCTAGATAGCTAGAGGGTCTAGGTAGTATCTTAGAGTAGTTAGGCTGCAAGCCTTCCACTCCACCCACTCATGACTTGAGTGAGCATAGCATGAGTGTCTTCAGGACTACTAGAGAGCATGGATAGGCTTCTAAGCACCCTCATGTCACACACCCACTATAAGTGCATGGTGGTTCATAGTATATGACATAGTAGGATGCCAATGCCATATTCATAGATAGAGGCAAAGGTGCAACACATATATTTTATGGGTGCAAAACCCATAAGGTCACTCGTACAGAGCAGGGATACCAGAGGCCTCCCACGGCTGATCAGATCGATAGATCACATTGATTGGTATCAGAGCAAAAATGCCAACTCCTCAAAGATCAATTGGAGGATGCTCACATAGAGAGGAAGTGCATTTAAGATGAGAATATTCAAGCACATAGGCTCATTAGATAGAGGCTATATGAGCAGCGCATGCGCGAGGAGCGTATCCTTGCCCATAAGGAATGCGTGGAGTAGGAGGATAGGATAGCTAGGGCTGGCCTATATCCCCATGATGAGCATAGAGAGCATATATATAGGAAGTATTTGTCACAAGCTGATATGCATCAAGATCAAAGAGATGCTCATACTCATGCTAGTGCCAAATGAAGCAAGCGACCATCGTTGCTTGATGATCAAAGGCAGAGCTAGCATGAATAATTAGAAGGATATGGATATGAGAAAGAATATCTTGAGAGCTCCCGAGCTAAGAAGGAGAAAGAGAAACACCCTCCATCTCATACAAGGAATAAAGTACCTCCTAAGCCACCTCCATGTCAACTTAGGGAGGAGTACTTTCTATCTTCGGAGGCCTATAAGGCCATAGTCGAGAAGATCAAAGCCATCAAGATACAAGGCGTAGCTATTCAAAAGTTGACATTAAGGAAAATTCATAATGAGCCTTTTGATCCTTTGATGCCTACTTCAGCTTACCCTAAGAATTTTGATATTCCCAGGTTAGACAAGTTTAAGGGTGATGAAGATTCATAGGAACATATCACGAGCTTTTTGGATGCTTGTTTTCAGATAGCTAGCAACGATGCACTGTTGTTACGTACGTTCATCATGAAACTTTTTGGTCTGACCTAGGAGTGGTTCAATCAGTTAAAGAAAAATAACATAACTGGTTTTGAGAAATTAGTTGATACCTTTCTTGAATGTTATTCCTTTGGTATCAAGAAACAGGCCAATATTTTTAATCTGGCTACTCTATCTTAGCGCGATGACGAGCCAATAGAGCAATACAAAAAGAGATGGAGGAGACTAATGGCGAATTTGCCATTCCCTATTCTTGCCACAAAGTTAACCTGAATGTTTATAAAGAGTTTTTCCAAGCACATATCATTACTACTATAGCTACAGTAGTATCCTACATTCGAATAGGCTTTGGCCCAAGCCAAAGTGATCAAGGACATCAAGTTGCAGGAAGGTAACTTGAATCTCAAGAACATGAGAGAGGGACAAAAGAAGAGTACCACAAAAAAATAGGGCAAGTAAGCCCATGTGAATCAAGTGATGTTGAATCTCCAGAGGGAGGACAAGGGGCAACAAAAGCAAAATTATCAGGCCCAACCTCCTCTTGTACAATATGACAAGTGCAACAATAATTACAAGGGCAAGAACAAAGATCAACGCCCACCTCGCCAGTTCACACCATTGACGAAATTGTTGATGTAGATTTTCCATCAACTGTGCGAGGCCAAGGCAATTAGATTACCCAAAATCAATATGATAGACCCCAATCAACCCAAACCAAAGGGGTACCAAGAATATTTGTTTTTTATTTTTCATCGAATGAAAGGCCATGACATTGAGGTGTGCTAGAATTTCAAACACATGGTGCAAAATATAATTGACAAAGGTGAGCTTGTAGTGCCACCCAACCTATAGGTTCCTGATAATTAGAATATGATGATTTACAAAAAACCCTTGCCAAATCATGAGGTGCCTCGCAACAACGTTGGCCAGATCAACCAGGTGCAAGTCGAACCACCTACCCAGGGTTTCATGTGTGTAGCACCCTAAAATTGGCATAGTTAAACCTTAGTAAAAATATAATAATTTGAATTTTAACTCCAAACCACTTGTTAACTGCCTGTTACCCACGTCCCTTGTTTTCTGCACCATTTTTAGGATTTGTTTTGACTATTGGACGATATCATCATAGATCAGATGAAATCATCCCAGATTTGATGAATTCGTCTAGAATAGAACATCTAGACGATTTTGTCCCAAAACTAAATTTTCATAATTAGCTTCTATTTCAACAGCCTCTCTAACTTGGGCAAAAAGCGCATCTGCGCAGTTAGAGTCTCCCCCGTTAGAGATCTCCCAAATTGGGATGATCTCCAACCTCCTAACCTCTCCCTAATCCTATATAAACTAGGATTTTCTTAGTTTATCCCCCTGAACCCCCTAGCTAATTGATTTCCCTACAAATTTAGTTCCTTGTGCCTTATAACACCTTCATACTTTTGTTTGCATTGCGTATTTCAAGTTTTCTTACAATAATCTTACTATTTTTCAGCTGGAGCAAGCTTGGATCGTCACAGGCGATTCCAGACGATTTCGAACGATCCTATCGCAAATCGACGATGATCTCGTACGATTGGAGGTGATCTCAAATGTAGTCTATATTGGGGGCAATCAGAGCCCATATTTTGCATTTTCTTATTGTTTCTCTGCATTTCTTTATGCATTATCTTAGTTATTATATTTATGCATCCTGGATTTCACCTCATTTAGTATAAATGCATGATAAAGTCAAAATAAATTGTCATATTGATGCATTTCCTTTTAATTGCTATTTTGATTCATCATTTGGGCAAGTTTACTGCTATTTCTATCATTTCCCCTTGCTTTTGCAGTTGCATTTTTGTTATTTTGTATCTATTTCTATGATTGTAGGTTTCTGACGAATTGGTCTGACGAATTCATCATATCACCAATGATACGATCTGATCTCAGATGGCCAACTATGATTTGAGACAATTTTGTGCAATTATAGATGATTACGTATGATTTGAGACAATTTGGACTTCTACAAAACTCAGAATCTTCATTAGACATCCAGAATTAGGTATGTTCTATTTCATTTAGCCTAATTTTTGTGTTTAGCACTTACGCATGTTTTCTATATTCATAAAAATCAGCATTGGCATATAGAATAGCTTAGATTCATCTTGACAAAACCTATGAATTGAATGATTAAAGCACAAAATTAACACATCAAACCTACTCTCAACATAGGAATGGAAACTACCACTCAAAAGTTTCTTGGTGAACCCACCATCCATCAAAAATTCACCCTTATACCCCTCCCTCGAGAGGCGGGACCTTCAAATGGCATCTCAGTCTGAGGTATTGTCCCATCCTTTTCGCATCCCCCTTCCGGGCATGGATCCTATAGCCTGAAGGTAAGGATGCAAAAAAATTGGAGCGATACATTTTGGTGAACCCGATGTGAAAAACTAAAAACCTTTTGAAAATAATCCAAAAAACAAAACATAAATGCATTTAGAATCAAAGATTGCATATCATATTTAGATGGTAGATTATAATAAGAGACGATATGTCACCATTAATGTTGAGAATCAATTAGCAGCTATAGAGATTACTTCATTGCTTAGAGTATCTCAAACATATAGAGTCCCACCTTTATGGGATGAACTTAATAGGAGATTGAATCTTATTTCATCTAGATCAACAGAACTTAGGCAAATCAAGAAGTTTTTCCTAGATATAATCTTGGATCCTGATCAAGTGACCTTATATCATGACCTTATATCATGAACTTCAGAGAGCTTGCCATAGGTGATTAGCAGATAAAAGAGCCCTTGTGTCTTCCAAGTTGTACACCTTTGAGGAATACCTCGAACTTCATTACTTAGAGTATCTCAAACATATAAAGTCCCACTTTTATGGGATGAACTTAATAGGAGATTGAATCTTATTTCATCTAGATCAACAGAACTTAGGCAAATCAAGAGGTTTTTCCTAGATATAATCTTGGATCCTGATCAAGTGACCTTATATCATGAACTTCAGAGACCTTGCCATAGGTGGTTAGCAGATAAAAGAGCCCTTGTGTCTTCCAAGTTGTACACCTTTGAGGATTACCTCGAACTTCATTGCTTAGAGTATCTCAAACATATAAAGTCCCACTTTTATGGGATGAACTTAATAGGAGATTGAATCTTATTTCATCTAGATCAACAGAACTTAGGCAAATCAAGAGGTTTTTCCTAGATATAATCTTGGATCCTGATCAAGTGACCTTATATCATGAACTTTAGAGAGCTTGCCATAGGTGGTTAGCAGATAAAATAGCCCTTGTGTCTTCCAAGTTGTACACCTTTGAGGAATACCTCGATAATGCAGTTGTAGTACATAAATTTCTATCTCGTATAGAGGATCAAGAGTTCGTACTTACGTATAGAAAGAGATGGAATAGAGTTCCTAGAGTTGTGTTATATCGAGAGTATTGCCATGAGATCTATTTTTACAAGTCAGAGTAAGAAGTAGATAACATCACCATAGCACACTTTGTCAAATTCTTGAAAAACCATTTTCAATTTGAAGAGGAGCATTTCATGACTCCTAATGAACTTGATCCTATTAATGATATCCATAAACTATTTATAGAAAACTAAGCCATTCTTTTATTGTTTCTTGCATTTAGTGTGTTTTTTGTTGTCTTTATAATCATAAAAACATAAAAAAACAAAAACATAACAAAAACATAACAAAAATCAAAACATTTTCTTTTAAGTATTATAGTAGGTATATAATTAAAATATATACCTCCCAAATTTGTTGCAAATATATATATATATATATATATATATATATATATATATATATATATCAATATATATTTGCTAAATCTAAGTTTAAGCATAATGACTAGACTCAGGAATGGAAAACAGACTGAAGTAGAAGAAGATTGGTTAGGAAAACCAATAAATAAACTAGATGTCCTTCTTGAAGATCCAATTCAGGAAGAAGGAACACTAGACCAACAAGAAGAAGAGTTTGCTGAAGCAAACAAACAAAGAGAAACTGTTAGAGGGGAAGGATCCTCATCCCCTAAAATGTCTTCGAAAGGAGCTGTTAATTTTGAGAACATGGAACATTTTTTAAAGTTCCTCAATACTAATATTGGCACCCTTAATAGAGCAGTCCATATGGACAAGGATCAAATTAGTGACACTCAAGAAACCCTAGAAGAAATATATCACACACGCACTAATCCCTTGTCCTTTGTTGATCAAGAAAGTGATCAAGCTGGACCATCCAATTTGGACATGGCCGCTATAATCCAGAACATGAAACAACCCCAACCACCTAGAGTGTCTGTTACCAAGCCTAGGGTTATTCCCACATAAAAGAAACCATCATTCATCGCTCTATTCTGCCAAGTTATTGATCAACATACCTCAAATCAATAAAAGCCTAAAACAAAACCAAACACCAATTTCCAAAAATCTGGGATACAACATAATGCTACAACAAATCTTCTTCATAACACTCTTCCTACCAACCATTTTCATAATAGCAATATAGCATCCAATCCTTACATCACGCCATCATATGCTCAAATACCACCAAACCCATATGGTGGACAAACTGGTAATCTGGAATCCATGGTGAAACAGTTAGTCTCTCGCATGGACCAGATAGATCCTTACCGTCCCTCGTACAATTATTGAGAGATGTGTAGTCAGCCTCTAGATCCTATAGTTGTAGCACAACCATATCCTAAACACTTTCCTATGCCTGTCCTACCTATATACAAAGGAACCGAAGATCCCATAGAGCATCTTCGTATGTTTAGGATAGCATGTCATGACATATCACATGATGACTTGTTATTACTAAAGATGTTCCTAAAAAGTTTAGGAGGAATGGCATTAGAATGGTATTATCAACTACCCACTCATTCTTTGAGGAATTTCGAAGAAACAGCCAAGTCTTTTGTGCATCAATTTAGTGCCTACATCAAAAGGCATGTAACCATTAAATATTTATACAACCTAAAACAAGACAAAGATGAATGTTTTGGTGATTTCCTAGCTTGGTGGAGATAGTTGATAGGAAAATTGCACTTTGTGTTACCTTATCGGGAAGTGTTGGATTTCTTTATCAATAATTTACAAGAACAACTATCCAATGAGTTATCAACTACTACATTGACCACCTTTGATCAAGCTATAGATTTATCTCAAAGAGTGGAAGATGCTCTTATTAGGAGAGGTCAACTTAAAAAGAAAGATGATGAGAAAACATCCAGAAATCAATATAAAAATAAACAAGTTGTGGGTGATGGAGTCACTGATAGTAGAAATATCACTACTATTAATGTTGTGAAAACAATAGAGAAATTTATACTAAAACCTCCTGATAAACCACCTCAATAATTTACTAGGTTAAATCAACCTCTATCAACCATTCTCCCGTAATTACTAGCATGAGGTTTGATCCAATTACCAAATATCTGGGAACCTGATCCAACTATACCTAGATACAGAGCCAATTTACACTGTTATTTTCATAGAGGACCTAGACACACTACCAAATATTGTAAAAGATTAAAACATAAAATACAAGACGTGATTGATAACAATGAGATGGAGGTGCAAGCCTTTCAACCTAAAAAAAATCCTCCTAATAATGCTCAAAATAACATCCCTCAAAATCAGAATCAAAATGCCAATCAATCATTGGACATATTTCAACATCCTTTACCAAAGCATGGTAAAGAAGTGGCTAATCAAATTGAGCACCATAATGTTCCCCCTCCTACCCGATATGTAGGAACTATTAGTGGACAGTTACCTACTCATGATTTGGAAATATTTGACACAACTTTATCCATGGTTACGACCAGACCTCTATATAATACTCCGATACCTGATCTTAGTGATGTAGAATACGAGACTAAAAGTGACATGGAAATTACCTCAAATCAATTGAATAGTTCTAAAGATGAATCAGATCCTATTCAACCTATCACAAGTTCTATGGTTCTAGAAGAACCATTTCCAAGAAGAGTCACTACTAGACCATCTTCTCACCAATTACTTTCTAATGAACAAGCCATAAATGCTAGACCAAGACCTATTCATCATTTGCAAAATAATATTGTCGGTACCATCGAAGCTGTTACTAGACAACAAGCTCAAAATTCTCAACAAGATCAAACTCAGAATGATGGATCAGCTCCATTTGTTTTGAAAATTCCTAATAAATGGAATCATGCATCTAATGTTCAACCTAAGCCTCCTTATAATATTAATGAACAATTATCAAATACTACAGCTAGAATATCCCTTTTGGACCCTTTAAGATCTTCTCCTACACATAGGGATGAATTAATGCTCACATTAAGCCAAATGATGGTACCACAAAATATTCAACCTAAAGCCATGTCCAATACTATCATAACTCGAGAAGTTGATTGTATTGACTTTCGGGATAGAGATATACCACAACATAGTTTACATAAGGATAACCCCTTATATATTACTACCCTAATTGGAGATGTAGTAGTTAAACGAGTCTTGATTGATAATGGTTCATCTTTAAACATTTGCACTTTTGAATTCTACAAAATATTTGGGTTTAGAAGTGACGAAATGAAAAGAACTGATATGATCATCAAAGCCTTCAATGACAAAACACAAGAAATGTGTGGAGTTATCACTATCCCATTGCAAGTTGGTCCAAGAACCTTAGACACAACTATATTTATTGTACATTGCCTTGCATCATACAATATACTTTTGGGTCACCCTTGGATCAACGCAATGCGAGCTTTTCCCTCAATTTTACATCAATGTGTTAAATTTGAATTTAAAAATCAGTTGGTTACCATTCATGGTGATCCCAGACCCTTTGATATGTGTGCTTTGGCAGAACCTGTTGGAGTTTAATTTTGCCCTGCTTTATCATCCACACATCCTAATTCTAATCATCCATCTAAACATATGAAACATACACCCATAACATCATCTACTTTTTCCCCATCAACTACACCTCTACATATAGTTCAATCGTCTTCCAAACAAACCACATTAGGATCCTAAACCCACAACCAATGCTTCTTGTCTTACTCCTATCACTTCTATACCTATAGACCCATCCATCAACATCTCTATAACATCTACATCCACTAAAGGCATACTTTCCGCATTCGACAATGTAGGAAATGTTCCTTCTACCTCTTATGCTCTTACTAATGAGCTCTTACCCAATTTATCTAAAATTATTATATCAGAAAAAGCAAACGTTGCTATGCAAAATTCCCTTATTTTAAATAATTTGCTGCCCTCTCCTCACACCTTGGGTCTCCCATAGCCTATGGGAAGTATTTACCAAGTGAGGATCTGTGATTTTATTTATAATGGATATGACTAGGGAGGAATACCTAGAAACATCAAGACACATTATGATGGATATGATCGATGTTATTTTGCTAATGAGTATATTAAAGCTAAGCCTATAATACTTAAATTAGGATATAAAGGGAAAGGTTTGGGACCTTTCTAGAATGGTATGAAAGAACCTTTTGAGGTAGAACCATGGCCTGCCCGATGTGGTGTGGGCCTATTTCCTAGTAAAGGTCAACCCTTCTCATTTGAGGATGATGACCATCTCATATCTTACCAATATTATTTGGATGAATGCGATGCTTTGTGCTTAAGGAATAAGTCATTTACGTGTAATATGCTCTCCATAGCTTACCCTCAGATGATCACTGAATCCGATGATGAGTTGGAGGGAGATATTTTCCATGATGTCTTCGTTGAGGAATTGTTATATAACGGATTTTATTTTGATGGCTCTATACCTAGTATAGCCCAGCTTGAGGCCACGGCTCCTCAAGATGAATTATCCAAGCTAACCTTGGAAGAATTACAAGAATTGGGCATTTCACCCGCTCCACCTAATTTTGAGAGAGATCTACACATGGAAGTAGAAAACATCATAAAAATTAACATTGGAACCGAAGATAACCCTCACATAATCAACATTGGATCAGAATTGAGTCAAGAAAAACAAGATAAATACATTGCATTTCTTAAACAATATGAAGACGTCTTTGCTTGGACATATGAGGATATGTCAGGATTAGACCCTTATGTAGTTATGCATCACGTAGTAGTCCATTCGGATGCTAAACCTGTTAAATAGAAACTTAGAAAAATGCATCCTAAAGTGGCCTTACTAGTCAAAGGGGAATTAGAAAAACTCTTGAAGGTTATTTTTATACAAGCCATTGATTATGCTGAATGGATCTCAAATGTAGTTCTAGTAACTAAGAAAGAAGCTACCAAAGTTAGGGTTTGCACAGACTTCAGAGATATTAATGTTGCATGCCCTAAAGATGATTTTCCTCTTCCCAACATGGATCAGATCATTGATTTTACTGCTAGGAGTGGAATGATATCCCTAATGGATGGATTCTCTAGTTATAATCAGATCAGGATAGCTCCTAAATATCAGGCTAAAACAACCTTTATTACCCCTTGGGGAACTTTTTGTTGGAAAGTGATGCCATTCGGTTTGAAGAATGCAGGTGCAACCTATCAATGAGCTATGACTTATATCTTTCATGATATGATGCATGATATTCTACATGATTATGTAGACGATATTATAGCTCGTTCCATCAAAGAAGATGATCATTTAGATGACTTGATAAAAGTATTTGATCGATTAAGGGAATATCTTATCCGACTAAATCCAGTTAAATGTATATTTGGAGTCAAGTCTGGTAAATTATTGGGGGTTATATTTTCTTTACATGGCATTAAAGTTGACCCTCTCAATATCGCGGCTATCACTGATATGCCTGCACCCACAAATATATCTGAATTACGAAGTCTACAAGGTTAACTTCAAGCTATTCGTTGCTTCATCGATAAGTTGGCGAACAAAACCATACCCTTTCTTAAGCTTCTTAAGAAAGATGTCTCTTTTCATTGGGACGACAAATGTCAGGAAGCATTTGAACTCCTCAAACAATATCTTCTTAAACCAATGGTGCTTTCACCACCTAGATCTGATCGCCCATTTATCTTGTACATTTTTGCTTCAAATTTTGCCTTAGGAGCTATGTTAGCTCAACTTGACGATGAGAAGAAAGAACGTGCTAATTATTACATTACCAGAACTTTAATCAGTTATGAAACTCGCTATACAGTATTAGAGAAGTTATGTCTAGTAGACATATTTTCTACACAAAAATTATGCCATTATATGCTTAGTCAAAAAACATATGTTATTGCTAAATTCGACCCTTTGTGATATCTCATGAGTCGACCTTATTTATCTAGTCGCACAACAAAGTGGGTTCTTGCGCTAAGCAAGTTTGAACTCATGTTTATAGGATAGAAGTCTGTTAAGGGTCAAATCATAGTAGATTAGTTAGCTGCTGCACCCTTAGAGTCTACCCATCCCCTCATCATTGAGTTTCTCGATGAATGCCTTAAACTAGAGGCAGACCATCCAGAGTAATGGTCCCTATACTTTGATAGAGCCCGATGCATGAGTGGGGCTAGTGTAGGTATTATTTTAATATATCTACAGAAACATCTTATACCTTTGTCCTTCAAACTAACATTTTCTTACACTAATAATACTACTGAATATGAGGCTCTAATCCTTGGATTACGAACTACCTTGGCACTAAAAATTAAAATTTATTGGTTTTCGGTGATTCTCAACTTGTCATAAATCAAATCAATGATTTTTATTAGACCAGGGATGATAAATTATGCCCATATAAAGCATATGTCCTATAATTATTAGCTTTATTTGATCAAGTTACCTTGGAAGCTATTCCTCGAACTAGCAACCGTGTGGCTGATGCTATGGCTACAGCTGCATCTCTTTTGCCCTTGGAGTTATATGATGAATATGCTACCATCATTATTTGTCGACTCCAAGAACCCGCTTCAAATAAATCATGCTTAGAACCTTTGGATGTGTTTCTAATCAACGAAACTACTCCTGAACCATGGTACACTGATATATTTAATTTTCTTCAAAATGGGACCTTTCTTGAAGGTTGTAATAGCAACCAGCATCGGTTGTTACATCGACGGGCAAGTCGCTTCATGATTATTGGTAATACCTTTTATAGGAGATCTTTTGAAGGTATCCTACTGAGATGTTTGAATCTAGAAGAATCTAGATCAGCTTTGAGTGAAGCCCACAATGGATCTTATGGGGGACATTTTAGTGGTAGCGCCATTGCTAAGAAGCTCCTTAGGATAGGATATTTTTGGCCTACCATGGAGAATGATGCACATGATTATGTGCGTCATTGCGACAAGTGCCAGAAACACATTGACCTTGTTCATGCGCTTGCAAAAGAACTGTAGGCTATTTCATCTCCTTGGCCCTTTTCAAAATGGGGCTTAGACATCATCAAAAAAATCAACCCTGTGTCATCTGATGGACACAAATTTATCATAACCGCCACTGAGTATTTCACCAAGTGGGTTGAAGCTATGCCCTTAGCTTCTTGCACTGGAACCCAAGTTTCCAAATTTATTTTTAATCAAATTATTTTTAGGTTTGAAATTCTTGTAAATCTCATCTCGGATAATGGAACTTGTTTCAAAAATAAATATGTCAAGAAATTATGTCAAAAATATAAAATTCAACATCGTTGGTCCACTCCCTACTATCCTCAGGGTAATGGCCAATCCGAAGCATCTAATAAAACATTAATAAAAATCCTCAAAAGACTGGTCAATAAATCTCGCCGAGATTGGCACATCCAATTATATCCTGCTTTGTGGGCTTATCGAACTAGTGTTTGTACTCCCATGGGCACTTCACCTTTTGTTTTGGTTTATGGCGTTGAAGCAGTTTTTCCCTTTGAATTAGAAGTTCCTTCTTTGGCTCTGGTACTTCAAGATACTGAAGTAGGAGATGAATATCATGCTGGCAGACTTAGTCAGCTGGAACTCCTAGATGAGAAGTGCATCAATGCTTTGGAGCATCTTCGTGCCTACCAAAACAATCTTAAATGAGCATACCTCAAGAAAGTTCATCATCGATCCTTTGAGATCGGCGACCTTGTATTAAAAGAAAATAAAAAAAATACTAATGCAACTAAAGACCTTAAAGGTAAATTTGAACCTAACTGGCTTGGGCCATATGTCATCACTGCTAAATTTGGCTCAAGAGCATACAGATTATCTACCTTAGATGGTAAAGATCTTAAAGAACCTATGAACATTATGCATCTCAAACGCTATTATGCATAAAATCTGGTCATTTCATCATTGTATATATTGTTATTTTGCATATTATTTCATTTTTGTCATCCATATAAAAATTTCAAAAAAATAGTAATAGTATTTATTCTTTCCATTCATAAATTAAAATCAAAATATAAAAACTTCAAAATCATCAAAAATCTTCAAAAACATCTTTTATTTTCACACCTGGCAATTCTTGGAGTGTTGCAGTTATATTTTCAGTTATTTTGGATAAATTAGAATTTATTTGGAATCCCGCACTTTCACACTCACATGGATAAATATCTTGATTTTATTTGGTATGATTATTAATCTCTCTTATATCAAAATCCATAGTTGAATTAAATAAAGTTTTTGAGCATAGAGAACTGATCTTGTTATTTACTTGAACCAAGTATATCTCTTCACATTAAAATTATTTCATTGCAAATTCAATATGATGCTACATAGTAGAAGTGGTTTCTTGAGCAAAAAATTTCCCTTGCTATCCTATCATGCACATGGTCTAGAATCTTTGAGAATTGACAAAAGGACAAGCTCACCCCTACCCAGAATAAAAATCCCTTGCTCTATAGCCAATCCGAGCAAGTATCCCTAGTATAGGAAGAAAAAGAAAAGTCAAAGAAAATGAGAAAACAAAAAAAAATCATTTTGTACCATTGCAGCAATATTTCAGCATTATCTCAGTTCCAAGCAAAAATACAAAAAAAGAAAAGAAAAATAAAACACAAAAGCAAAAGCAATAAAATCCCTTTCCCTACCCCTTGAAAATAAAATAAGGGTGAATGAGCTTGAATCCCTAGAATTCTCAATTATTCGAAAACCGTGAGGTAAGCCCCATAACAGGTGGTTTATGCCCAACCCGCTTGGCCTTGGGTAATCCCTAGCATGGTGATATGTCTGTCACATTAGCGACCTTCTTTTGTACAGACCTATGTTTGCTTATGGATTAGCTAGCTCTTGATGACCCAACTTACATAGTTTTCTGGTACAGTTACGTGCATATAAATTGTGGTCAATGAACACTTATTTGGTTAATTCAAATTACTTGTATCAAATTATCTTGCTCAAAATTGGTAAATGAACAATACAATTGCACACACATTTGTATTTGAGAGATTTTTGTATCATTATGATAAATCAAGATCGGCAATGAACTCACATATGCACATGAGGGTTCCTTATAAATCTACATTTGTCTTTGAGATAATGTAAAATATTTCTGCAACTCTTTTTGGAATAATTTTATCTTCTTATTTCAGAACATCTGTTTAGTATAAAAACAATTACATACATTGTTTTCAAAAATCACAAAATTATTTCAAACAACATATTACACAATATAGTAAATAAAGTCAAGTTTATATATTATTATTTTATGTTTATCTCAAAATCAAAAATCAATCATGCAATAAAACTAAAATATCAATTTCTTCTTTGGATTTCGCGATGATGGTATAAGTCTATACCTATAATTCTATGCCTAGTGCAAACCATTGTTCTAATTTTATTTTCCCATTCATTTTAATTTATAGAAACATATGTTACACAATTTTTCTATGCCTAGCGTAAATCATTATCTTACACAATTGTGCTTTAAAAATAGCGAACACATTTTTTTTTTTTTCATTTCATTATGTCAACATTCAATTTTGCAATGATGGTATAGTTCCTAGGAATGTATGCCTAGCATAAAATCATATTTCTTTAATATGTCATGCATAATATTTTTTATGAAAATCTGAAAACAAATCATCACCATCATCATTTTCATCATCACAACCCAACGCCTTAAGACAGTCTCTTAAGCACTCTTTTACTTTTCATAATATTACTATACTGGGATTAGCTTGACGACCTAGCAAGCGACGACTCCATGAAATGGTCTATAACAGTGATAATGTCCTTTGAAATTACTTATAAGTCTCTTTTATTTTTCATCAAATCACACCACAAAACAATGAATTTATTCACATCAGATTATTCCATTTACAAGTTTTTGCCATGACAGAAATTATAATTTATTTCCAAACGACATAATTACATGAATCATCAAACACCAAATTCAAAAATTAAAGCATCATACAACATATACACAAGTCATATCATCAAAAATAATACCATATATATATATATATATATATATATATATATATATATATCAAATTATGTACATCATATCAAAACTGGATTGGTATGCCACAATCTATACCTTGGCATACTCAATCCTCTCAAAAATCTATACAATCTCTGTGCAATCTATAGTCAACTAGTCTTGAGAAGCCCTTGAGCTCTCAGCCTCATCTCCTCTCCCACCTTGGCATGGAGGAGGTGGTCCCATAGAGGTCCATGATGTGTCTCGGGTCCTCGTTGTTGATCATGAGGATGTCCTCATCGATCCCATCCTGATTGGTTCAGTAATGTCGACTGGCAGTTGTACCCTTTGGCCCTCTAGAACTAGCTGGAAGTATACCCCCTAGTAGAATGTGTTCTGCATCATCGACCGCACCAGCTCCTCCATGCTCGCCCCTCCACTCTAAGCCTTGAGCCATGTAGCCTCATCTTGAAGTGTCTGCACCTGAGCCCGAAGGTGGGTATTCTCAACCTGGAGAGCTGCCATCTTGCTACTCTCCCCCACCTCGACACCCTTTCCCTTATTGGGTGATGGTGGCCTCTCCCCCTACTAATAAGGGAATCTCTCCTCCCTCCTCCCTATCTGCTATGGCCTTTGTGGAGCCCGTGCCATCCTCTAGCATCTCTCCTATAGAGATCATCACTGCTCTCTCTCGCCACAACCCCACGCTACCTCAATAGCATCCTGGTGTCGCCTCCCCATCCGTCGCACCATGGCATGCATCGGACCCTATGCCCTCATCATCCGAGGAGGGTGGATGCCTATGTACCAGGCATCGTATCCATTGGTAACCTCAATGTCGTCACCATCCACTAGCTGGATGGGGGCATCATCCATGTCTTGACTCCAAAACTGCTGCATGTTTGGAGCCCCACTCAATGTAGTACTATCCTAGATAGTCTAGGAGTACTCGTAATCCCTGAGAGAAGGGATCCTCTACTGAAGACCAAACTATTATAGAACTCGATCATAGTGGTGGAGCTCTACCTCTCCCCGCTCCATCCTTAGCCAGTAGACTCGCTTGATGCGATCCAACTCCTGCCCATCCTCTACCCACATTGGATGCTCTCTCCATGGCCTCCAGGTGATCTGGTCTAGGATGAGCTCATCCAGCAACCTTCATGACATCGGTAGATCTATCCATCACTGTGACCCCCTCTATAACCACTAGTAGAAAATCTGGGGCCTCTCCCAATCAACCCCTATCAGTGGGAGCCCTACCAACCTTTGCATCATGATGTGCTCCCAGCACCAAACCTGTAGTAGTGATGTCAAGACCAGACATCGACCTCCCTTGTATACGACCCCATGCAGGATCCTATACAAGCGATACAGTACAAATCTACCCCATGCAAACCTATACCCATGGTCTCTCATGTCGTAGACCACATCTGAAAGGAGCCATGGTAGCCTGCACCCGCTCTAGTGGCATAGCCATAAGCCACCTACCACCCCTGTTAAAACTTGAGTCAACCTAGATGCCTCAAGCATCTGCCTTAGAGACTCGATGTTCACTCCACTCTTCTTTAGGGTGAAGCTCGGGTCTCCGCTCAGCCTCATCATCGTCTGGCCCTAATTGGACATAGGAGTCATCAGCCGTCCTTGTATGGGGATCCTCAATATCCTCCATACATCCTCTAGTGTGGGATCCATCTCCTCTATCGATAACCAGAAGTAGGACGACCTCGGATACCACCTCTCTGCTAGGGCTGTCAGTAGCCCTATGTCCATCAGTACTTGTGGCATCTCTGCCACATGTTGCAAACTGACCTGTGCTAGTTAGTCACGCTCTGCCTAGTCGAGCACGGCTATGTCATCTCTCAACCCCCCGTATTTCCACTCCTGACTCTTTAGTAATAACCTCTGCAAAACAAACAATAAAAAAACAAAATTCATTAATAAACCAATTATTAAAGTCAATTAAATGCAATTCAAACAAACTTAATTTCATCAAATGATGATATCATTCACTATTGGACGATATCATCCTAAATTGGGCAAAATAATCCTTTATAGGATGAAATTGTCTCCTATTTTGCAACTTGGGGATCGCCCTTTGTTGGACGAGATCGCCCCTAGTTCGTCGATTTCACCCTTAGATGAAATCGATGAACTAGAGACGATTTAGATGCTTAAAAATGGCCGCGATGCCCCAAACAATCAAAATTTCAATCAAAAAATTGCATAAATTAAATCCAAACATAATTCACTAGGATTATATCCTTACCCATAGCCCGTGCCAGACCTCTGTTGATCGGTGCACTGTCTCAACCATTTTATTTTGCAGATCTCTAAAACAGTAAAAACGAATAGTAAAAATGAATTAGGGTTTTACCCTATTTTCTTAATTTTATTTTAAATCAACAACTTTTTTTTAATTTTTCTTTTTCATGCTTTTACCTCAAATGTTCGATTTGGGTAAAAACATAGAGGGGGCACCATAGTCAGCAGTCGAACGATTCGACCAAGAATCGTCGTCTAGAAAATTGAGTAAATTTTTGCTTTCTCGTAAAATGGGAAGAACTCGTCTTTAATGCATTTTCTTCAAAAAAATTGCTAAAGAGGGGGCAAAATGTAGCACCCTAAAATTGGCACAGTTAAACCTTAGTAAAAAGATAAAAATTTGAATTTTAACCCCAAACCACCCGTTAACCACTTGTTACCCGTGTCCCTTGTTTTTTGTGCCATTTTTAGGATTTTTTTACCGTTGGACGATATCATCGTAGATCAGACGAAATCATCCCAGATCTAACAAATTCGTTTGGAATAGAACATCCAGACGATTTCATCCCAAAATCGAATTTTCATAATTAGATTCTATTTCAACAGCCTCTTTAGCTTGGGCAGAAAGTGTGTCTGTGTAGTTAGAGTCTCCCCCATTGGAGATCTCCCAAATTGAGATGATCTCCAACCTCCTAACCTCTCCCTAATCCTATATAAACTGGTATTTTCTCAGTTTATCCCCTTGAACCCCCTAGCTGACTGATTTCCCTACAAATTTAGTTCCTTGTGCCTTAGAACACCTTCATACATTTGTTTGCATTGCGTATTTCAAGTTTTCTTGCATGAATCTTACTATTTTTTAGCTGGAGCAATCTTGGATCGTCGCAGGCGATTCCAGACGATTTCGGACGATCCTGTCACAGATCGACGATGATCTCATACGATTGGAGGTGATCTCGACTGTAGTCCATATTGGGGGTAATCAGAGCCCAGAGTTTGTATTTTCTTATCATTTCTTTGCATTTCTTTATGCATTATCTTAGTTATTATATTTATGCATCCTAGAGTTCACCTCATTTAGTATAGATGCATGATAAAGTCAAAATAAATTGTCAAATTGATGCATTTCCTTTTAATTGCTATCTGGATTCATCATTTGGGAAAGTTTACTATTATTTCTATCATTTCCCCTTGCTTTTGCAGTTGCATTTTTGGTATTTTGTATTTGTTTCTATGATTGCAGGTTTTTGACAAATTCTTCTGACAAATTCATCAGATCATCGATGATCCGATCTGATCTCGGATGGCCGACTATGATCTGAGATGATTCTGTGCAATTACAGATGATTACGTATGATTTGAGATGATTTGGACTTTTACAAAACTCATAATCTTCATCAGACATCTGGAATCAGGTATGTTCTATTTTATTTAGCCTACTTTCTATGTTTAGCACTTACGCATGTTTTTTGTATTCATAAAAATCAGCATTGGCATATAGAATAGCTTAGATTCATCTTGGCAAAACCTAGGAATTGAATGATTAAAGCACAAAATGAACACATCAAACCTACTCTCAACCTAGGCATGGAAACTGCCACTCAAAATTTTCCTAGTGAACCCACCATCCATCAAAAATTCACCCTTATACCCCTCCCCCAAGAGGCGGGACATTCAAAGGACCTCTCAGTCCGAGGTATTGTCCCATCCTTCTCGCATCCCCCTTTCGGGCATGGATCCTATAGCTTAAAGGTAAGGATGCAAAAAATTTGGAGCGATACAATGGGTATGGTGAACATTATCACTAGACATGGGAGATATGAACAACCAAATCAACCTCATGCTCCCTTTCAAATACAAGCCACACCGAATCAACGATCGATGCAGAATATTCCAGGCCCACCAACAAGATCGATGGTGACCATAAGGAGTAGGTTGGTCCAAAACTTGCAAACAACTCCTGCAAAGTTGTTGATATATAAGCTAATACAGTAGTCCCCTAGGCACAAGGATACTCTTATGGAAATTTTGAGATCCATTGAAGTACAGTCCCAGGATGTGCAGGCATTTACTAATTTTGTGGGACATGTACAACAGTGTTAGGAATTGATGATCCAATTTTATGATCATGAGATAAGGATAATTTCTACAACCATGGCTGACTCGTCATTGCACATAATCACATATGTAAATCACATGCCATTTAAAAGAGTCTTGATCGATATTGACTCATCGATCAACATAATAACGACCAAGATGCTGAGTCATTTGAAGCTGCCTAAATCACACATTGTGCCCACTACATTTACATTGAGAGCATTTAATGACGCATTATGTTTGACTATTGGCACAATTCTCCTACCCATGTAGGTAGGCCTAAATACCATCTTTGTGATGTGTCATGTGATATAAGGGACCATGCAGTACAACATATTACTCGATAGGCCTTGGATTCATGAATTACATTGTGTTCCCTTGATATTGCATCAATGTGTGAAGTATATTCACGAGGGAAAAGTTCACGTAGTATCATCAGATGAAGAACCTTTTAAGTTCATGAACCTATTGTATTTTCTTGGGTATTTCATACACCCATAAATGCACCTGGATGTTCGATCATCATCACCGATAAAGAATCCATGAGGCAAACCAGTAGTACGTGCTCAACCAACGCCATCTGTGTCACATAGATCAGAGCAGACAACTACCACTTCCCTAAAACATTTGACATCAGTCATGCATCAGGATGAAAGGAAGTTGAAGGTAAAAATGGGTGAGAAAGAGAAGGAGCGTGAGCCCGAGCCAGTTGTTGAGGAGGTTCCCACTCCTATGGAAGTTGAGTAACCCCAAGATAAATTCGAGGAGGTACCTTAGCCTACCTTGCCTACATCTTTAGTAGGGTCATCCACACCATGGGTGACAGTACATCTCACCAACATTAGATTAGGCAAGTACCTTGTACAAAATGTAACCTTTAGACCAATTTTGAAGATTGTGTAAGAGATGGGATGACCGTCTGCTTATCGTTACCCGGTTGGATCTGTGGTTCCATTGGGAGAGCCACCTAATCAGACTAACTTTATCTATGTAGGGCTAGATCATCTTCCAATGCGAGAGCCTATGGATGAAGATGATGACAAACCTTTCATTGTAAATGTTCATTATATATCTAACCCTAAGTATGCCATGCGTATCTTTGAGTTATATCATTGGTATGGATATGGCCTTGGTCTCTTTGAACAAGGACGTAAGACTCTGCTAGAACCATGTTATTAGTTAGTCACTGATAGGGTTATAGATACAAGGGAATGATGATTTGCTCGTAGCATCCCTAGATCATCTGTACTTTAGTATGGTGGACGATGTTGACTTTAATCTATATCATCCTAATCCTTCCAATTTTTGGAGGAATCACCCTATGATATATGTCATCACCGCTAAGCCACTCAAAGATCATCATGAAGGGCTCCTTGAGCATACTGAGATAGAACTAAACCCCAGATATAACCAGGGACACCAAACCCCATGATGTAGTCAATGACACAGATGATCAGGGGTGTAACCCCATTACTGTAGTTGATCTCGAGCTAAAATATCTATGTAATGAAGATGGAGCGGAGTCCACCTCCGATATGAGTGGACCAGGCTATGATGTAGTTGAAGAATTCTTGAATGATGATGAATCTAGGGATGAAATCGAAGGTGTCTATGTGAGGCTCTGGCATGCGCATCATTTATTTCCTATTGAATCGATACAAGTTATCGAAGAGATCCTTTCCAACATTGATCATTTCAGGAAAGAAGCAGAGCTAGATTTCTTGGTGATGTCACACTTGCAGTATAATTATCCAATTTATCTAGATAGTTATGATAGCAATCAAGCAGTCAGATTCATGGGGCTGCACTTGCCAAAGTGCCCCCAGGAGTAGGGGTGAATGAAGGATTCTATTATGACAGTGATGAAGAAGATAAGTTAGAGAAGGCCTACCTTGGTCCTCCTTATTTGTGTTACCATCATCAACCCATTGACATAGATGAGGTCTATCGACAGTTATGTGTTGGTCCTCATCTGAGAGCAAGACGGTTAAACCTGGATCAAATTTATTGGTTGGTTAATCCTCTTTCACCAACCTACATGGATCTCTATGAGCAAAATGATCATATTTTGTAGGCAGTGCAAAGGGAGGATCCAGTTGTTCGTAGTCCTCACAAAGAAGACCCCTTTGTGCCTATGTCATTAGAGCCAGATCATGGGTATGATGACTATGTAGATTATAAAAAAGTTGGTTTGTGTGGTCTTGGAGATCAATTCCTTTCCATAAACATGGTCTCCATTGATTTGACCACTCCACTCCATAATCCAGTAGATTCTTCCAAACCGTTGTATCTTAACAAAGATGTTATCAACTGGGATCGTGTTGATTCACCCATTGAGCCTGAAGATTTCTTCCCTAATGAAGAAATGTTGCAACCTTCCATTTTTCACTAGGCTATGTATACGATGTCTATAAGGACAAAAATGCTTCCAACGCAAAACCTATCAACCTAGCTGATGACATTTATTTGATTCTTATGCCTCACCAGGTTGAGGAGGGATCGTATATGTCAGTAGAGTAAACCTTTGATGTGGATATCAATAATGATCCCACCAGTGCAAATTAGGTTAAATTTGGAGAGAGCCTTACTCTAGATGAGTGGGCCACCCTCATCCCTATGCTGAAAGAGAGACCAAATTTGTTTGCTTGGATGTACAAAGATATGCCAAGTCTAGACCCAAAATTGGTTATGCCTAACCTTTCACTAGATCTAACGAATAAGTCGGTCAAGAAAAATCTTAGAAATATGCACCCAATAGTAGCCTTGATGGTGAAAGATGAGCTACAAAAGTTGTTGGATGTGGAATTTGTGATCTCCATCGACTATCCAAAATGAGTGTCCAATATGGTACCCATGGGAAAACCCGATGGAAGAATCTGTATTTGCCCAAATTTTAGAGACCTAAACAAGGCAACACCCAAATATTCATTTATGTTGCCCAATATTGATACTCTCATAGATGCAACTACAAGTCACGAAATGCTATCCTTAATGGATGGTTTTTCTAGTTACAATCAAATTCGGAGTAATCCTGAAGACCAACATAAAATCATGTTTATAATGCCATGGAGAAAGTTTTGCTACAAAGTTATGCCATTTGGCCTCAAAAAATTTGGTGCCACATATCAATGGGCCATGACATATATTTTTCATGACTATATGCACAAAATTTTAGAATATTATATTGATGACTTGTTGGCCAAGTAATTGTTGTGAGAAGAGCATGCAAAGGTCTTAAGGAAGGTCTTCAATCACATGATAGAGCACAATGTCAAGTTGAATACTAAGAAGTGTGTATTTGACATAAATTATGGAAAACTACTAGGATTCATCATCTCTAAGCAAGGCATCAAAGTTGACCCAGTGAATATCAAGGCCATCTTGTAAATGCATCCTCCCACTAATATTAAGGAATTAAGGAGCCTTCAGGGCAAGGTAGCATCGATAAAGTGATTTATTGCTTAACTATCAGATAAATGTTGACCCATGAATTGACTTCTACATAAGGGAGTCCCATTCAACTAGGATGAGGACTGCAAGGCAGCCTTCATTGAAATAAAGCAATACCTGGTGACGTCGCCAGTGCTAGCTCCACCAAGGCTAGAGGTGCCTTTTATACTATATATATCGACAATTGAATTTGCACTGGGAACCATGTTAGCCCAAAAGAACATGCAAGGTAAAAAAAAGCCATATATTATATTAGTCAAACCTTGGTGAGCTATGAGCTCGGGTATGCATATGTGGAAAAATTGTGTTTAGTAGTAGTGTTCACTACAAAGAAATTGCGACACTATATGTTAAGTCATACGATATATGTTATATCCAAATAAAATCCTTTACAATACATGATGAGTAAGACTTATCACAATACACGTACTGTGAAGTGGATCATGCTATTGATGGAATTCAATCTGGAATTCATAATCCAAAAGTCCTTTGAGGGATAGGTCATAGTGGATCAATTAGCTGAGGCACCACTATCAAATAGTATACCTATAAAAATAGAGCTTTCAAATAATGCAGTCTTCATCATATCTAAAGCTCCCGAACTCGAAGAACTAGATAAAAATGCTGATATGACTCTGTTCTTTGATGGTTCAAATTTTGAGCAAGGAGGTGGTGTCAGATAGTATTTTTCATACCATAAGGAGCTCCAATGCCCTTGTCGTTTAAGTTGGATTTTCCATGCACCAATAATAATGCTGAGTACGAAGCCCTACTACTAGGCCTCCACATAGTCATCGCCATAAATATTAAGAGATTGAACATCTTTGGCGACTTCTTGCTCATAGTAAATCAAGTAAAGGGGCTCTTTCAGTATCGATGTCCCGTACTGAAAGCCTATAAAGATCTAGTTGCCACATATTTGGCTAAATTTGAATGATATGACATCGACGCAATCCCTTGATCATAAAATAGGTTTGCAAACACCATGGAATATTTGGGATCTTTAATCCCTTAGAATCCATCTGTGGATTTCACTACCATCCATGTCAAGACGCTCTCGCATCCAGTAGCAGAGCGTGCAACCTATGATAATAGAGAATCGATCAACATGATTAGTGTAGGACCAAAATTTGAATGGTTCTACAAAGCTAAAGACTTTCTTAAGAAGGAACCCTAGGGTTCATTAACCTCTCAGAGTCCTATGGGGAGTGGTACTACCATTCACCACTAGGTTGTTTTCAAGTCTACATTTGCAAAAGTAAATACGTAGGGGGAGCAAGTCATCTTAGTAGTTGAAGCTGAGGCTTATCAAAATTGGATGTTGTAAATTAAAGACTTCCTAAAGCTTAGTAAAATCCCAAAGGTACTGCCACGTGCCACAAAGCACACATTTAAATAGAAATTGGCTAAATTTGTCTTAATAAGAGACATATTATACCGATGAGGCTACGATGGAGTTCTCCTTTATTTCTTATATCCCTAAGAGGCATCATGGGTGATTTTGCAAGCTCATGATGGTACGTGTGGTGGCCATTTTAGCGACATGGCTATCGTCAAGTTCATCCTTCAAATGGGCTAATATTGGCCCACTATGGATAAGTAGTGTAATGTGTATGTCAATAAATGCGTTAAATGTCAGCATCATGCTAATCTTATGCACTTGCCATCATAGGCCTTACATCCCATCCAAGCAGCTTGGCCATTTGCTCAGTGGGGATTAGATCTTATAGGCAATATCTCTCCTTCGTCATCAGGTTGACATACATTTATAATCATGGCTACTAAGTATTTTACAAACTAAGTGGAAGCAATACCCTTAACAACAACAACTAGAGCTTGTATAGCTGAGTTTATACTGGAGAATATCATAAGTTATTTTGGGATTCCATCCAAAATAATATCAGATAATGGAATATCTTTCAAGAACAAAATTGTGAGAGCTTTGACATCTAAATATAGAATCAAACACAGTTTTGTGACTCCATACTATCCATAGGAAAATGGGTAGGTTGAAGCTTCAAATAAGATAGTGGTGGCCATCTTGAAAAATACAATACAAGAAAACCACAAAGACTGGCATATCCAATTGCCCCTTGCATTATGGGCTTACAGGACTAGTATTCGGATGCCCATTAGGGCAACACCATTCTCACTAGTATATGGCATTAAGGTCATTATGCCCTTGGAATTGGAAATTCCAATGTTGTTCATTGCATTGAAAGAGTTCATCGATGACAACACCGTGTGGCAAGCTCTACTGGATAAACTGGCACTGATTGATGAACATCATGTGAATGCCCTAGAGCATCTTGTGTTTATCAAAAGCAACTAAAACGAGCTTACAATATCAAATTCCACCAAAGAGACTTTGAAGTTGGGGATATTGTCTTGAAATAGAACCAACATAACTCTAATTTGTTGCCAGATATGTGAGACAAATTCATGGCTAATTGGTTTGGACCCTACATCATATCTAAAACTATTGGTCTAGGTACCTATCACCTAACATCGCTAGGGGGTTTTGAAGAGCCTAAACCTATCAACATCATCCATCTTAAGGTGTTTTATGCTTGAAGAGCATAGTAAAAGGCTATGAGAGTTTCTTGTAGTTACTCGGTCATCCTAAAAAGCTCCAAACACTCCCATAAGTAGTTTGGTCAATCAAAAAGCTCTGAAGGCATTTGTAATCCCTTTGGTCAAACTTGAAAAGCTTTGAGGGTTTTTTGAAAATCGCTCGATCATCCTAAAAGGCTCCAAGGGTTCATGAAACTGCTTGGTCGTGTAGTCAAAGGCCCTAAGGGTTTGCTTATAATTGCTCGGTCATCCTAAAAGGCTCCAAGATCGTTTGTGAGTAGTTTGGTCAAGCAAAAGGAACCAAGAGTTTCTAAAAAACTTCTTGGTCAACCCAAAAGCTCTAAGGATTCTTAAAATATCGCTTGTTCATCCCAAAAAGTTCTAAAGGTGCTCATAAACCCTTTGGTCAAACCCCAAAGGCTCTGAGGGTTTGTTTGAAACTGCTCGGTCATCCTAAAAAATCCCAAGGATTGTGTTGAAAAAATGCTTGGTCAATCTAAAGGCTCCAGAGGCATGTACTCATCTGAGGCTCAAAAATCATAAAAATTATAAAATCAATAAATCCAAAAAAAATTGGTAAAGCATAAAAATCCAAAAACATTTGCATTTACATTTGAAATTTGCATTGTCATTTTTTTGCATTTACTCGTGCATCCACTGCATTATTGCATTGCATATAGGCATTTGCCATTCGTTGCATTCCATAGTAGGAGGAATTATGTTTGTCAGTCTTACAAATGACACCACATTTATGTTTAAATCATGCATCTCTGCATTTATCATAAATCCATCATTCATGTGAGTAATTGTGTTTTTCAACATAACCTATTTTGTTGCTATGAAGATATACTAGGGTTTTTTTATCTTCAACCATACCTAGAGGTCTTATCAAGAGTTGGTAGAAAGGTTGCTTTACTTTTGTAGTTGAGTTTTAGTTAGTATAGCCCTTAGCATATCATAATCCTATCACTAATCAACAAATTAAACAATCCTAATAAGGACTAGGGGAAGATGAAAATTGTGAATCAAGACTGGGTATCCTAAGGCGAAAAGAGTTATTCTTGCTTATCCCTCTATGCATACGGTATGGGAATTGTTGAAAGTTGGCAAAAGGACAGGTTAGTTCCCTACTCAAAATCCCTTGCTTACGATAAAATGACCAATATCCCAGAGTGATATCCCATATCAATCCTCAATATTGATACCCTAGATTGATATCATAGATCACCTTCCCAATATTGATATCCCGTATTGATATCATAATATCGATATCCTCAATCGATATACCAGAAATAGTTTTCCCAAGTAAATCCCCCAAAGGAAATTTTTTGAAGAAAATTATCAAATGTAAATGCCAAAAAGTGAAGATCGAATTAATATTAGAAAATAGGCTCAAATCAAGTTCAAATTAAATATCAAATGAATATCATAAATCAAAGTTCGAGTGGAGATAAAATGAAGATCCAAAATCTAGTTCGAAGAGAGATCAAATGAAGGTCTAGATATAGTTTAGAATGAAGATGGAATCGACTCCCTTGCTTCACTATATATGAGCAAGTATCCCTAAAATTGAAGGATAGAAAGGAATGAGCCTGAATACCTAGAATTTTTGACATTATTGTACCTTATGCATGATGATATGTTTGATACACTTACATCTCGCTTGTGGGCATACCAATATTTGAATGTGGATGAGCTAGCTTCAGGTGTCCTACATTGCCTAGTGTCTTAGTCCAACTAAAATCTAAACTTGGGATTGGATAAGACATTTGTGGTACCCCTATCTTAGCAATGATATGAAAGAATCCCACCTGACATTAGGGAATGCTCATGTCTTATCTTAAAATAATCAAGTGCACACATAGGTATCATGAACAGTTAGGGCCTATCCTAGCAAAATCCTTTTATCTTAGAAGTCTAGTGTGGTTAGTATGCAATTTTTGATAAGTCTATTAAGGTATTTGAGTCTCATGGAAAACCTCAAAAATCTCTCTCATAGCAACAAAATATCAAATATTGCAAACCATATAAAATCATCAAATTGCAAAGTATCGAGTTCATGATACATCATCATATAAAGCACAATCAAGATATAGGATAGATACCGGATGGATATTAGAAATAATATTTAGATGGCCACTGACTATATCGTGCATATTTTTCAAATTTGCAAAGAAAAATAGAATGACACATTATATCATTTGCATCATACAACTACATTCATTGCATTTCATATATGGGTGATTAATTGATCAAATTCTTATCTTAAGGATTTTCAATTACATTCACGATTTTTATACATTATGTGGTGTCATCCATTATATTGATAAGCATAGTTGCATTCATTCCTTATCTTTTAAGTGATTAAAGCATACAGGTTCATTTACATTATATCACCATCATGTAAATAAATCATTACATACATTAATGCATACAATAAAGCAATATCAAATATGTGTTAAGAGAAAACATTGCATCCATATGCATCCATAATAAATCACACATCTAAGCATCCATATCACTGCATATCATCATCATCATAAACTAAATAGCTATCTAGTGCATGTCATCCATACATCACATCATATAGCATCAAATTAACATAAGCATTGCATCCATGTGCATAACATAAATAGAAAATTAAAAATATACAAGTACACATAATGAGTCATAAATGATCAGATCATATATATATATATATGTATGTATCTCAAGAGTACATCAGGAGTACAAAATACCTACAGGCTACAATCATGTAGGTCCTAGACCTTACACCAAAAATGGTACATATGCAAAAAGGTAGCCTAGATCAAATAGAGCCCTAGCTCTGTCCTGCTCCTCCTGAACTAGAGCTCTCGCTGCCTCCCTCAGCCCTATGCTCTGGAGCCTGCTCTATAGTCAACTCTGGTGCCTGCTGGATGCCCTACTAAGGGCCCTCTATACCACCTAATCTAAATATGCCTAGCACATGGGATATCAAAATATCTAAGTGGCTAGACTGGTGACTAGATGTCACACCTGTCTCCCTGTGACTCCTATGTGAGTTACCTCCATGAGTGCTAGAGGACCTGTGCATCCTCTCTATCCTATGCATCTGCTCGCTAGATCTCACCATGGACTATCCTAGAGTTCTAGACCTAGTCCTCTGAGACCCAGTAGCATTTCTATCCTTTGGCACCTCTAATCCTCGCAATCTAATGAAACCCTCTAACTAGGAGGTGCAAGAAGCCCTCACATCGCAAAGGTCATTTCCCTCCTCTATGAGATAAGTGAGTTGCCTAACCTCTGTGATGGGATCGCTACCTCATGGCAGTATAGCTTATGGTGTTGCAGGAGGTCCCATAATAGCATGGGAGTATGAAGGATCATGTTGGAACCTATTCTTATATCCGTAGGATTTTTATTTTCATGCTACAAGAATCCTTTTGAAACCAATGAGCTATTACAGTCTCTGGTCGACCTGCCTCATGTTCTGTTAAACATAAATATTGTTAAGGGAAAACTATAGAACTGGTAAGGAATCCCTAGCGGTAATTCTATGATTAAAACTCTAATTACACACTCCATATTTATATTATACTATATGTATTAAAATTACTAAGCATTAAAACAACCATTTGTTATGCCTTATGTAGACCGGTGCCTAGATTCATTGGGTTATTATAGCAATTTAACAATAATACTATCATGAACAGAAAGAATGGAAAGAGAAAAATTAGCATTCTTGATCTTATTTGAATAACAAATTAAAACCAAGAATCAACCAATGAGAGAAATGTATATAGTGCATTTAAATAATGTACCCATTATACAGTGATACACAATACCAAGACAAATAAATGATAGGAATAAAACTCAGAATTGTATTAATTTATGAAATATTACATGCAGAGTGGGTAGGATGCCTTTACACTCTTTTTTTCTCAATAGAATACATCAATACAATAAAGAAGACTTTGTTCAAATGATGTAACAGGTCTCTCCTACTCTCCTTATTTCAATTTGATAATAGAAGAGTCTTTGAATCCTAGGCTCAATAAGACTAGAAATATTCTTAGCTTCTTGAATGCTTTCCTATCATAGGATCCTGCACAAAAAGGGGAGGAAGAAAGAATGAATAAAAGAAAATAGACACAAAAATGAAATACAACAGCATAACTATCGGGTACTCATGTATACCTCTTAGCAAAAACGTTATTCTCTAATTACTTGATGCAGAATCTGAACATGTCTGCCTCTTATTATAGCATCTAGTTCTTGATTATGTTATTTTTGGTTTACTTCTGATTGTACACTTGTCAACCTTTGATTGAATTTCAAAATTGATACAGTTGGCTCTCATTATTCTTGTAATTTTAGTTGTATCCTCTTCTTTGAATTTTTCAAACATAACTCTATACAACCGATGATTTAGGTATGAGGAAAACCTTTATCTTTTTTGCTACTTCCTTGTGCATTTAGTTGTTGTCTTTCAAACTGGCCTCTTTTGGTCTGTCTCCCTTTGATTACTTGGCCCTTTAACTACCTTGGAGATATTCCCTATTGTTGCAGTCGTTTGTGGTGTTGAACTCACTTTTTGTTGTTGACTACTGGTATTAACCTTTTTCCCTTTTAGACTTTTTTGCAGGCTTTTTATATTTTCATCAATCAATCTCCATACTCTTGTATCAAATGTGGATGCAATCCTTAGCATTTTAATCTCCTGTAAAAAAAAATTCTTCTGTTTAGCAATAATAGGCATGTTCCTATCATATTGAAATAGTAACATCTCCATAGCATTCACCATAAGTGTAGTTTTCTTAACCATTTCTTCCTCATCACCTAGTTCACAGTCAAATATTCCAAGGGTTTCTTTGAACATCTCTTCTATATCTGAGGTTTCTATGCATTGGTCTAAGGATAGGCCAATATCTTCTAGTTTATCTGTGGCATCTTTGATTAGGTTATTCATTTCAATTATAGACTTTGTCTATCTCTCCCAGTTTGCTCCAAAAAAGGCTGCTTTGAAGAACTCAAAATTGATCTGAATCTTATTACCATCATGTGTCATTATTTCTTGTCCTTGTAACTCTTCGAAATGATCTCCTATAAAGTCCAAGGTAGGATGGATGATTCCAAAATCCTCTTCTCTTTCCTCCATCAAGTTCAATCTCTTGAGCAATTATTTGAATCACCCTTATTTGTCTGAACATCTCAGTAAACCCTTTGGCTTGAGCTTTTATCTTCATCATCATACTCTTCCTTATTGTATTGAGATAGTAGACATGATCTTGGATTTTTATCACTGATGGTGGTTGTGTACTCGAAGTGTCTTTTCTAGTCAATTCTTCCTGTTGCTTACTTATTACTGCTTTTAACTCTACTTTTTCCTTCTCCTCTTTGTCCAGTTGTTTTCTTAGTTTATCAATTGTTTCAACAAATTGGTCTATGACTTGGACCTGCACTGCTTTAGCAACTTCTACCATCTCTCCCTCTTTTCCTAGCACTGATGAGCCCCATGTTTCCTCATTAACTCTAAATACTAGTGTATTTTGCAGTGGAGGAAGATTAATTTTTGCAACATCTGATACAGTTGCTCCCAATTTTGCTTCTTCTACAAATTGCTCTTCTGCATTTCCCATCCCTGCTACTAACTGTGATTCTTGTTCATTTGTGGTAGTGAATGTAGTCTTCTCATCTATTCTTTCCAAAACAACTTGGGTAGTAGGCAAAGACAATCTGGGTATCTTCACTTCCACAGGAGTTACCTCTTTTTTATTCTTCACTAGGTGGCTTCAGAAAAGGCCACTTAATCCATCATTTCTCCTAGGATTCATTTGTATTACTGATGGAATTTTAATCTCCTATCCCTTTATGTTTATAGAGATAGGTATGGCCATGGGTGCCAATTTCTTTACACTAGTTACAGCTAATACATGATCAAAAATGGAAACTATAGCTTGCTTTGTGGGTGACGCTTCTTGAGTGGATGCAATTACCATTTCCTTTCCTTTATCTACACTAGTTTATTGAGAAGGCTTCTTGAGGAATGTTTGGTGTTGATTCTATTCTGAGTTGAGCATTCTCAAGGGTCCTGACCTGTTGTTCTATTACATCAATAGCTCTAAAAGTGACCTCCATTAGATCGATACACTGTTATTCTATTAATTCTAATAAGGGGTCTTCCTTGATGGTTGGTCCTATCCTTGGCATAATAGGTGCTACAACATCCACTAAATTTTCTCTAAGCCTTCTTAGTTCTATAGGGTAATCATAGGCTTCATAAACTTGTGTGCTACCTCTTTTTTCTAGGGGGAACTCATTCCATACTACCTATAAATCTAATCCTTTATCCATAGCTTCTAACAAGATTTCTTCAAAAGTGTCTTCCTGGTGTTTTATTCGAGCATATTATCTCTTTTCCATAATTCTGTTGTATGTTCCCTTTGGTTCATAGAATCTCCATGATATTTCATCTAATCCCATGTTGTCCAATTCAAACATTCCTTTGAGCAGGGAAGGATATCCAACAAACACAAAATCTCCAAAATGATAGGGAACATCGAGCTAATGGGGACCTTACCATGTTTCTTTACCAGTCTCATATTAGCCTCTTCTACCACCTGCCTACATAATTCTAAATCTACTATGGATAATGGGTAGTACTATGGTAGCACCTTAGGAGGGATCTTAGCTCCATACAATCTGATATAAGTAAAACCCTTTATGAAGAAGAAATATCTAATTTCCTTTTCTTTAATGAAGGCTTTTATCCCTGGCCCTAATCTCTCTAGAACTAACCTAGTTAAGGCCCAATGGATTTCTACCATGAAATGATCACAGAACCAACCTATGTGAGTTCGTCCTTCATGAAGTCTCCAGAAGCTATTCTGCACATAGGGGCTGTCAATGGCTTTTACTCTTTTACAGGCTTCTTCTCCCAACTAGCCCGCTATTAGGTGAATAAGAAATGAATACTGTGAAAAACAAGGCATCTCCTGCCTTTGTTAAAAAATTGCTCTTCTCAATTCCATAATTTCTTTATGTATTTGGTGTTGGAAAATGACACAGTGAAAAGGGGTAAAAATTTGTTTACAATGGTAAGCTTTGGACCTTACCCTTTTACTTCCTTGGACGATAGATGACGAGGTAGGAAGATTGACTTGGATGATAGCTAACTGGACAGATTGGACGGCATGGGCGACGAGGCAGTTGACACCAAATTCCCTTCTATCTTTCCTCCCTATTTTCTTTCATTTCCTAACTTCCCTTAATTTCTTCTAAGGTTGTTAAGCCTATAGTATTTAAGCAATGTAACCGATGATTTTCTAAGTGCATTTTCAATATATTTTCTTAAGTTTATTTTCTCCTATTCCCACGTGCAATATCTGGTATCAGAGCGAGGTCGAAGAGGGCCCATGGATCGAGGTCGAAGGAAGCCCGCACGTGAACCAAGGCGAGGTCGAATCGAGGCGAGGTCGAGAGGACCCAAACAGCCCCGAGCGAACCCAAGGATCGCAAGTTGAGGCGAGGTCGAGAGGACCCGAGTAGGCCCAAGCACACAACACGTGAGGAGGAGAAGACTCAGAAGTAACAACCAACCGAAAGGCACCACGTGGCAAAGACACAACAAGGCAGACACAGGCAACGTGGCAGACAACAGACAGAGCTCGGACTACATGGCAGAAGGAAGACAGACGACAAGACAAGTGGCAAGCATAGGCGATGGGCAACATGGCACAAGGTGAGAGGTTTGAAGGAGGCAAAAAGGGCGGTCCCGATTGCCCGAAGGCAATCGAGTAACTATTCGCCCATTGAAGGTTTTAAACACCTTCACTGTTCTCTACGGGATAGATGTGGGACTAAAGTCCCCAAAAAAATTTTTTCCTTTGGGAGGCCGAGAAGGGCATAAGGAAGGCAAGCTTCCCTTGCCTTCTCATCGAGTCGCATAGCTCGACTGGCTCGTGGAGCCAGCGCTAAATCTTTCACCCCCCTGTAGGTCGCGGGTTCGAATCCCGACGACGGAGTAATAATATTTTTTTTTGAAATTCTGAATTGATCAGGCTGTATAAGTGTTATTGCTATTCGGTTTCATCGACGGTTGTGGCCGAGTTGGCTAGGAAGCTTAGCCTAGCAGATAGGAGTCACGGGTTCGATTCCTGTGGAGTCAATTTTTGATATATTTTTTTTAAGGAATTTTTTTTTATATTATATTTAAAATCACTTTATTTTATTTAATAAAATTATAAATAATTGTTTTTTTTTTTAAAAGGCAATTATATTTTTTTTATTAAATAAAAGATATAAGTTTTATATATATATATAATAAAATAAAATAAAATAGGGGAAAAGAGAGAACAAAAGAACATTGCCTAAGAGGCAATTATTGTAACAAAGAAAGTTTGTTTTACTTTATTCAAGGAATCATAAACTGAAGAACAGTGTTGTAATAAAGCCTAAGAGGCTTAATTTTGTAAAATGCATTGATGATTAGACCCAATGGGTGTTATCATGCCTTATGTGCAATTCTAGCAAGAGAAAGTGCAGATAGGTTTGATGAAAAGGTAAGGGGTTATGGACTCAATATTGTATTTAGTCAACTCCAAAACGCTATAATCACACATCAAAGACATCCCGACTCAGGATACGAAGCAAATTTTGAAGATAATTCATTTAGAAGTCAATTTGAACAATCAAAATCCATCCAAGGAGCGCAACAAGAATCAGAGTACTCACACTACAACAATTCAGTGGAAATCCTAGAACCACCATCACTAGAAATCATACCAATAAGTGACGATGAAGAAGAAGTGGTAGATAATTTTGCAAATCAAGAGGTAGCATCCCCACATCAAGAGGAGCAAGCAGTCAATGATAGGGTAGAACAAGTCATATTTGACTTAAATTTGTAAACCCTTCCTTCTTTCTTCTTCTTCTTTCTTTCATTCAGCAAAGTATTTTTTGTAACCGTGAAATAAAAAGTTTTTTGGTAACTATGGCTTCACACAATAGTTTACCCATCCCAAAATTTACCGGTTATGACTATGAGTACTGGTCTATAAATATGAAGACCTTACTCATAGGAAGAGGATTGTGGGACATCATAGAGGAAGGTTATATGGAACCCACAGACTGGTCCACACTCAGTGCAACAGACAAAAAGACTCAAAAAGAAGAGAAGAAGAGCAACTCATCTGCTCTTTCTCATCTCCAAGCTGCATTGGAGAAAAGCATATTTCCTAGAATTATTGCTTGTACAACTACACAAGCCACATGGAAAGCATTGAGTGATGGATTTCAAGGTAGTAATCAAGTCCAGCAGGTAAGGCTTCAAACATTGAAGCGAGATTTTGAGAATCTCCGGATGAAAGATGATGAAAAAGTAGGTGATTATTGTGTTAGAGTAAAAGCACTTGTAGATAAAATGAGTACATTAGGCGAAGAAATCAAGCCTGAGATAATTGTAACAAAAGTGTTGAGAACACTTACACAAAAATGGAATCACATTGCCATCATAATAGAAGAATCTAAAGATATTTCCCTTTTAACATTCGATGCACTAATCGGATCGTTAATGTCACATGAAGAGAGGTTTCCTGAAACTCCTTCAACAAGCTATGGAGGCGATGATAAGGCCTTCACTTCCAATGAAAATAATGCAAGAGGATGGGGAAGAGGTCAAGGTAGAGGACAACAAAGAGGTAGAGGTAGAGGCAACTACAGAGGAGGCAACCAATACAGAGGAGGCAACCAAAACAGAGGAGGCAACCAAAACTAAGGAGGCAATTCCAATAGAGGAGGCAACTCATACAGAGGAGGTAATCAACAAAGAGGTGGAAATCAGAATCGAGGTGCAAATCAAGGACAAAGTGGAAATCAAGGGCGAGGAAGTGACAAGTCCAAAACAACATGTTTCAATTATGGCAAACCAAGTCACTTCGCTCGCGATTGCTGGTCAAAATCTTCACAAGGCAGCAACAATCAATATGGTAATTATGGAGAAGAAGATGATGCTTCTAATATTTTTCTGACATATGGCCAATCAAAACAGAATCTATCTAACACATGGATTCTAGATACTGGTTGTTCCAACCATATGAGTGGTAACGAACATTTATTTTCTACTCTCGATTCCACTTATAAATCCCAAATCAAATTAGGGGATGATAAAACATTGCAAGTAGAGGGAATTGGAGCCATGGAGGTTCCAACTAAAGAAGGACTAAAAAATGTGCATGACATCTACTACACTCCAAAGCTCCAACACAATTTACTAAGCATTGGGCAAATGATGGAGAATAATTACAAACTTGTATTTGATGAAGGACAATGTATCATTTTTGATAAAAATAATTGTAATCGTGTCATCACACAGGTCCCCATGACCAAGAACAGATTATTTCCTCTCAAGTTTAATGAGCCAGGAGGAGCTCAACTTGCAAATGTAGCCATAACAAATCCAAGTGTCCTTTGGCACTTGCGATATGGTCACCTCAATTCCGCTAGCTTGAAATTGTTAACTAATCAAGCTATGGTGACAGGACTTCCCAAAATCCATGATCAAAAAGAAGTCTATGAAGGATGTGCTTTGGGAAAGCACTCAAGATCAAATTTTCTGATAGGACAAGCGTGGAGAGCCAACTATCCACTACAGTTAGTACATTCAGACATTTGTGGTCCAATGCAAACACAAAGTCTCAAAAATAGTTTTTATTTTCTCACTTTCATAGATGATTTCTCTAGAATGTGTTGGATTTACTTTCTGAAACACAAAGATGAAGCTTTTGATTGCTTCATAGATTTTAGAAATAATGTAGAGAATCAAAGTGGGAACTATGTAAAATGTCTTAGGATAGATCAAGGAGGTGAATACTCCTCAAAATATTTTTTGAAATATTGTAAAGATAGTGGGATCAAAAGGCAATTTACCACTGCCTATACCCCACAACAAAATGGTGTGGCAGAGAGAAAAAATCGCACCATAGTTGAGATGGCGAGATCAATGCTCCAGATAAAGCATCTCACTTATATGTATTGGGTAGAGGCTATAAGAACCAGTGTATATATTCTAAACAGAAGTCCAACTTCTAGTTTAGATGGTGTCACTCCTTACGAGGCATGGTACGAAAAGAAACCTAATGTAAAGCATTTCAAAGTGTTTGGTTCTTTAGCATATGTACACATTCCCAATGAGAAAAGAAAGAAGCTTGATCCAAAAATTCAAGCTTGTATATTTGTAGGATATTGTGAGTCTACAAAATGATATAGACTCTACAATCCCAAAACTCATAAAGTTGTAATCTCTAGGGATGTAATTTTTGATGAAGGGGGAGAATGGGGTCATCAAAGAATTTTTGTTGATGATGAATCCCACGATGTAAGTTCTTCACAGGTACAACAGGTATCTCCAAAGCAAAGCAAAGGCACACCACCCCCTCCAAACCCATTCAGAAGAGCTACATCAAGTACTTCAACAAATACTTTAAGTCCTTCTCCACAGAGATCAGTAAGTTCTTCACCGATGGACATCGACAGAGACTCTCCATCAAGAGGCAGAAGAACATTACAACATCATCCATCCTTTCAAATGTTGGATCAGAATTTCTAGAGAAGATTCACTAGAAGTCAAGCTAGTGAGATGAATTCAGTTTTGCAACAACTTGAAAATTTACAATTGTATGGAGATGATGATTCCCATGATCCTATGGGAGATGTAGTTAATTATGCCTTATTGGCTAGTACACAGCTAGAACCAGCTAGCTATGAGAAGGCATGTACTCAAAATATATGGCAAGAAGCCATGAAAGAGGAAATAACCTCTATAAACAATAATGATACTTGGGAGCTAGTACAACTACCAAAAGGAAAAAAATGTGTTGGATGTAAATGGGTCTACAAGACCAAGTACAATGCTGATGGAAGCATTGAGAGGCATAAGGCGAGACTAGTAGCAAAGGGTTTTACTCAAAAATTTGGCATTGACTATGAGGAAACCTTTGCTCCTGTTGCACGACAAGAGACAATCAGATCAGTTCTTTCCTTAGCATCTCATAAAGGATGGAATGTTCAACACATGGATGTAAAGAGTGCTTTTCTAAATGGATACTTGATAGAAGAGGTGTATGTTCAACAACCTCAAGGTTTTCAAGAACAGGGTAAAGAGAACCTTGTTTACAAATTAAAGAAAGCACTTTATGGCCTCAAGCAAGCACCAAGAGCCTGGTACTCACGTATTGATGGCTATTTTAGTGAGTATGGATTCACAAGAAGCAAAAGTGAACCAACTCTGTACTACCTAAAGCATGGAGTAGACATTCTCATAGTTTGTTTGTATGTGGATGATCTAATATTTATGGGTAGTAATAATAAAATGAATATGGAGTTCAAAAACTCCATGATGAAATAGTTCGAGATGAAAGATCTTGGTTTAATGCGATACTTCCTAGGCATGGAAGTGCATCAATCAAATAAAGGGATCTTCATATGTCAACACAAGTATGCTCGAGACATGATAAAGAAATTTTCCATGGAGCAGTGCAAATCAGTTGCAACTCCAACTGGACATGGGATCCAATTGAGCAAGGAATATGGAGCATCAAAGGTTGACATGACCACTTACAGAAGCATGGTTGGGAGTCTGATGTTTCTCACCAACACTAGGCTAGATATTCAATATGTTGTTTCTCTAGTTTCAAGATTTATGGCTAGTCCTTCTGAACTGCATCTACAAGCAACTAAAAGGATATTAAGATATGTAAAAGGTACATTGGATTTTGGAATCCATTACCAAAAATGTAATTCTATGAATTTAGTTGGCTTCAGTGACAGTGATTGGGGCAACAACATAGATGACAGGAAATCTACATCAAGAAATTGTTTTAGTCTAGGATCAGGACTAATTACATGGAGTTCCAAGAAACAAACTGTTGTAGCATTGTCATCAACTGAGGCTGAGTATATAGCCATCACTCATGCTAGTACTCAGGCCCTATGGTTAAGAAAAGTTCTTGAAGATATTGGAGAAATTCAAAGTGGTCCAACACGACTATATTGTGATAACATAAGTGCCATTCAGTTGGCATATAATCCAGTCCACCATAGTAGATCAAAACATTTCGATATGAAGTATCACTTCATTCGAGATATGGTGGAACAACAGATAGTTGAGCTTCAATATTGTAATACTTTGGATAATATTGTTGACATCTTCACCAAAGGTATAGCTAAAGCTCAATATATAAAGCTGAGAGACTGTATAGTCAGGCCTCTCAACTTTAAGGGGGAGAATGTTGGAAAATGACACAGTGAAAAGGGGTAAAAATTTGTTTACAATGGTAAGCTTTGGACCTTACCCTTTTACTTCCTTGGACGACAGCTGACTGGGCAGGAAGATTGACTTGGATGGCAGCTGACTGGATAGATTGGACGACATGGGTGGCGAGGTAGTTGACACCAAATTCCCTTCTATATTTCCTCCCTATTTTCTTTCATTTCCTAACTTCCCTTAATTTCTTCTAAGGTTGTTAAGCCTATAGTATTTAAGCAATGTAACCGATGATTTTCTAAGCGCATTTCAATATATTTTCTTAAGTTTATTTTCTCCTATTCCCACGTGCAATATTTGGGTACTCAATTCCAGTTCCCAGGCATAAATTGGAGTGTTATGTGCCCTATTGCATTGTGCAGCTAAATATAAAACCCTTTTTGTTATTCTATTCAGATCTTGTACTCCCAAAACTATGTTTATCATATCACAAAAATCTTGTACCCAGGGTTTAAAAGCATTTTTGTTGATTGGGAATTCTTTATCTATTGTTGCATATGTATCGAACAAAATTTTAAAGACTTCCATATCTGTAAACATACGAGATTGGTGTTCGATTACCTGGTCTACCAGAAAAGTGGTATAATTTGTTAAGTTGAACACCTCCTGGATATGCTCGACTTTGATGTTGAACACCCACCGATTCTTGTGGTCTCGAAAGGTCCTCGTTCTTTCATCATATGCTACTACCAACCAAGCCATCAAGTCTGAGGAGAAGTGCACTTTTGGGCATATCAGTTTCCCAAGGTTACTGTTCCATCTGTTATTTCTAGGGAAACCCTTGTATTGTAACCTATGAGCTTTATGAAATAAATCCGCCATTATCCATGGGGTCCTGTTATCACCTTCCATCACTTGGGTGAAACTCTTGATACAGGCATTGTCAATCTCGTACAGTTGAGTTGGGTTTGGTTTTTTATCTGCCCCACATTTTTGAGCAAACTCATACATGGTGGTACCAGGAACAGGCGGCCCAGAGATCACAGAGTATGGGGATCTGTTTGTGATGAATTGCATGGCTTCCCTAGTGTCTGCGGGTATGAAAACATCTCCCCATGATGCCATTGTTCTTAATGTAGCAGGTAAGGTCTTTCTGTGATACTTGAAAACTTTCTTCTCTTTGTACCTCCTGTGTATCAACCTTCGCTCTTAGATTACCAGGGTAGTAGCCTCGACTATTTTTGTGGGTTCATATACAGGGTGGTGGAATGAGTCTGATAAATTTGCACATTTTGTCATCAACCCGATGTCACCAACTGCTGTTCAAAATCAACCAACGAAAATCTACCACCGCATATTTTTCCTGGAGTTGAGAGTTTATGGTGAGTAATGTCTTTTATCTTATGTGCCCCGGGCCTTTTTGATTTGTGTGCCTATAATCATTTATAAACCTCTGCTATTGGTCATTGGGAACCTTTTTATCGGACGTGGAACTGATAGGTGCCACTGGGATGACTTTCTTTTTAAATCTTATGCCACCTCAGGTTCGAATGGTAACTAAATCCTTGGGATTGATTATATTTCATTTAGGCAGTGATCTCCCTCAGGATTTCTACAAGATCTGGTTCTTGGTGTGAGTGACGACTTTTATTGCCTCGAAGGTTTCCCTTTTTCCTTAATTCAAATGTGATCAAGCGCAGTCATTGGATGTCTTTTATCTCAATGAAGCATTGTCATTAGATCTCGATAGTTGATTCATCACTTAACTCTTTGGCTTGTGCACTATCATCAGATTTATTTGAGATGAAATGTGTTCGTTGATGTCCCAGGACCTACACAATAGTTAGTCTTCCTGCATCTATTTGGTTAATATGTTGTACTATTAAAACCTTGTGGTTTGTTAATAATTCATAAACGATAATTAAGATTACTAATTATACCTTCATCGGGTGGATTCTCTAATAACATGGTATATTAATCTTTGTTTAATCACGGTTACTTAGGTTTAATTTGGATTATAAACTTAATTTTTATAAAAATTTATATATTATCATGCGATCATCTAGGATCATCTCACGATGAGAGCGCTACCGTTGGATCATATATATGCACATAGTTTTTAATAAAGGGGGAAAACCATACGTACCTTGGATTAATTAATCAATCATTTGAAATAATCATGTTTAGACTAACCTCCGATCATCTCTATGCACGTGCACCATTGGATCTAGGGATAGATGAGCGCCATCGTTAGATCTCCTGTAGATGCATGCTATATATCTAAAAACCAAAAACCTTTGATTTTGATTAATCGTGATTAAGCCGAAAGGGGGTAATTATCCAATGTATTAGACCCTTTCTAATTACGTAATTAGTTTTTACCTTTGTCTTCATTCGATATCTTATCGTCCATGATTTTTGGTGCAATCATTGGATCTTGATAGATATTTGCGTAGCCATAGATTTTAATCAACCTATAAGTTAGTTACCTTAGGATGCATGATTTTAATCTTGATTAAGCTGAAAGGGG
Source organism: Wollemia nobilis (assembly GCA_028583015.1). Classification (NCBI taxonomy): domain Eukaryota; kingdom Viridiplantae; phylum Streptophyta; class Pinopsida; order Araucariales; family Araucariaceae; genus Wollemia; species Wollemia nobilis. The sequence goes on along the minus strand of JAQPPZ010016981.1, from coordinate 534,124 downwards.
GGAGATTATTCAATGTGCTTAGACCCTTATTAATCATGTTTAATGTTTTAATTAATCATATGAGGACTTTTACCTTTTAAAAGCATATTTTATGGGAGCACCACCATCGGATTGAATCTCGATCGAGCGCTATCATCCGATCTTCCTAACTTGCTCGGTAGTTATTCCAAAGGGGGTGTGGACCTTTAACGTTAATTTTAATACATGATTTACTTGAATCTGGCACTATCATTAGATCAAACATTGCTTGGGTGCTACCATCCGATCGGTCGGACTTGCTCACTGTTTAATTTAAAGCTTGACCCATGTTGACTTCTTTTAAATTTTTGACTCTTTGGTAAGAGTGCAACCATTGGATTGGATTTTAAAGATGCGCTACCATCCGATTAAGCCTAAGACATGATCTATTTACTTCTGACCATGGTTTTGACTTTTGACTTATCTCTTGGTTGATCTTATTAATGCGTCATCATCCGATTACCTTTGGATCAAGCGCGGCCCTTGGATTAAATCTAAGGTGCTCGTTTGTTAGTCTATTGGGGTGCATACCCTTAGGTTTTAATTAAATTTTGATTTTAACCTTAGGCTAGCACTTTTGAATTTTGGTTTTTAGACCACGATGATTTATTTGACCCTCTTTTTAAAGTATAAAGCTATTTGGACCTTAGGGTATAATGATTTATTTAATCCTTAGTGACATACTTTCGGATCTTAGGTCTTTATGTTTTAACATTGGATTTAGACCTTAGGGAGGCTTTACTTATGAAGGTCAATTATTAATAAAACTTGCCATAACCCTTATTAAGATAATTAAGCAATTATTAAAAGGGTGTCTACCTAATCAATGACCAAGATTTTAGACTCATCAAACCAATTCAATGAAAAACTTAGATACTCACACTAATTTGAAGAAGCGACCAACATTATGGATACTTTGATTGAAACCAAAAATTTAAATTTGGGGGTTTCAAAGTTGAGTCAAATTTGGCTCCAACATAGGCTCTGACTGGGACAAGGTGCTGAAAACTTGAGGCTCTTGAGAATTCCAGAATCTCTCGGTTTTATTCGCAAAAATTTGAACAAAATTTTAACACCTTTGACTTGCTAAGTAAAACTTGAAATACATAAAAGAAAACTTTTTATACTGAAAAACTGTATGAACAACATGATATCAAAGCAAGTAGAGTATGAAAAACTGTAGATCCCTTTTCATTCAATTTGGAAACAAAGGTTAGAAATTTTAGAAATCAATGAGTTTTATTTTGAAATATTGTAATGCTTGTTTTAGCTAAGTCATAAGATATGATTACACAGATTTTGTCACAGCCATTTGTTTCATCATATTTTTGCCCATGTGTGTGTTTGTGCATTCTTTTTTGGATTTCTAAATCTTTCAGAACTTTACCATATCTGAGCAAAATAGCCAAGCCTAATATGTGATTTCACTCTTTAAAAATTTTCACCATTCTGTAGGGCTCCACTACCAGTCAGGCGTCTATAGCCTCGGTGGAGTTGCTTCTAATCCCATATTAGTTTTACCCTACTGCTAGTCAAGCGTCTATAGCTCCGGTAGAGGTTTTCCAAGATATCTCAGGCAGTGACTCAGTTTTACTTTATTTTTTATTTTTCTTTCTCGTGAGAGAAGTGTTTGGATATATAAGCAAATTGTGCAATAAGTATGCCTGAGTTGAGGATTAGTTTCCGGCTATAAAATATGAGTGTAATGATTTTTGGCTCAACTACCCTCTCAAAGATAACTCAGTTCTTCGGACCTTTGAAGTCACCTTAAGTATCATTTGTAATGTGAGGCTTGACATGATGTTTCAATCAACTTTTTTTTCTATCTATTTTATCTCATATCAAACAACTATTACATAAACACTCATATTTGACAGAATTGTAAACCTCATCAACATCTAAAATAAATCCCCTTTTTTCTTATTGTCTTTGGTGGAATAAATAGTTAGATATACTCATCAAACTAAGATATCATGTGTACAGTAAACTCAAAATTATTCAAGAACAAAAGGGAAGCTTAACTAATAAACAAAATACACCACTCTGTTTTTGGATTTTTGTTTTTCTATTTTTTTTAATGTTTTTTTTTTGTAAAGTACACCTTCAACAGGGATTGTACATTTTGAGGTGTTGGCCATTAATAGGGATAGCCATTATTTCTCCCTGCAAATTCTGTAGCTTGTAAGTATTCTGACTGATAACATGGGCAATTTGGTATGGGCCAATCCATTTAGGTTCAAACTTACCCTTTTCACCATGCTTATCATTTTTAGGATCCCAATAGATGACTATATCTCCTTGAGAAAAAGGAGTACCCTTGGCTTTCTTATTAAACAATTTTATAGTTTTTTGGGTTTGTTCCATCATTCTATTGAGGGTCTCTCTTCTTTGTTCTTCTAATAAGACAATTTGGTCAAGCCTTCTCTGAATGGGATCAGGGTTTTCATGATCTTGCAATAAAAGGGAAAGTGCCATTTTTTCCATTTTTGGGGGCAGTAGGGCTTTTTCTCCATAAACCATCTCATAGGGGGTTCTTCCTGTATTTCTTTTAATAGACAACCTATCAGCCCATAAAGCAAATTTAAGTTCACTTGTCCCATCCCCTTTTGTTTTTGCCTAATGACCTTTTTATTCTTGTTATTACATTTTTATTTGATGACTCAGCTAAACCATTTCCTTGGGGGTAATAATTGGTAGAATGAGATAATTCAATTCCATATTCAGCACAAAATTCTACCATTTCATATGACACAAAATATTGAGCATTATCAGTTACAAGCTTTTTAGGAACTCCATACCTGGTCAAGATGTTTTCTTCTATGAATCTGATGACTGCAATAGTTGTAGATGTTCTCAAAGGTGCAACTTCCACCCACTTTGTGAAGTAATCTATTGTAGTTATGATCCACTTATGTTGGCCAGATGAATTAGGCTTGATCTCTCCAATCAGGTCAATACCCCATTGAGCAAAAGGTGCTTCAATAATTACTGGCTTGAGGGGCATGGTTGGTAGATGCTTTTTCCCTGTAAAAACTTGGCAGTTATGACAATTCCTAACATATTTATATACATCCTTAAAAAGGGATGGCCAATAATATCCTGCTCTCATGATTTTATTAGTTGTAGCTCTTGGAGCAAAGTGTCCTCCATATAAACCATTATGAAATTCATTAATTATTTCTGGGACTTCTCTTTCATATAAGCAGACTAATAATACTCCATCAGGATGTTTCCAATATAATACTCCATTTTGTATATAATACTTCTGAGCTTGAAGTTTGACTGACCTCATTCTATTTATTGACATATCTCTAGGAAAAGACAACGTTTGTAAGTATGATAAAATTTCTTCATACCATTTACATTCTTCATTTTTTATTCTTCTGTCATCATATGTCTGATCTATGGTGAGAATATTTTTAGATCCTGCTTCTTCTTTGTTAGCCAACAGTTTAGCTAAACCTTACCCTTTGACTGTTTTAACTATTTTGAATTCAACATCGTATTGCAAAAGTTTTACCATCCATCTTGTTGGTCTTCCTAATGGCTCTGATTGAGAAAAGATATCTTTTATTGCTATAAAGGGAATACAACAGTAAACTTTGTTTGAGCCAAATATACCTTTGAAGTGTTCTAAATATTGGATGACTGCATAGGCATGTTTTTCTAGCAGGGTGTATTTAAGATTTGCTCCTTTTAGTCCTGAGCTCATAAAGGCTATTGGCCTTTCATTATTTTCATTATCTTTCTGTGAAAGAACTGCAGCAATAGAGTGTTCAGACGCATATGAATAGATATTAAAATCCTTTGCATAATCAGGGCAACTTAAAGCTGGAGTGGTTGATATGGCTTCTTTGATCTTGTTAAATGTTTCCATATTTTCTATTGTCCATTTTATTTCTCCAGTTTTCTTCACCATATCATTTATGGGTTTGGTCATTTCTACAAAATTTGGGACAAATATTCTGATAAAATTTATTTTTCCAAAGAATGACCTTACTCCTTTTAGATTCTTGGGTGGGGGAATTTTAGAAATGGCTTCTATCCTTTCTGGATCAATGCTTATCCCCTTTTATGAAACTATATGACCTAGCAATTTTCCTTGTGTAGTTCCGAATATGCATTTTTTTGGATTTAGAGAGATTCCAAATTCCTTGCACCGGGCAAAAACTATAGTCAAATGTTCTAGATGATCTTCTAGATTTTTAGAAAAAACTATGATATCATCTAAGTACACTACTACAATTTTGAACATTAATCCTTTGAAAGCAAAGTCCATCACTCTCTGGAAAGTAGCACCTGCATTCATCAATCCAAAAGGTATTCTTAAATATTCAAATGTGCCCTAGGGTGTGGTGAATGTTGCCTTGTGTCTATCTTCTGGATTTATCAGAATTTGATTGTACCCTAAAAATCCATCTAATAGGGACAATCTAGTTGAACCTACTACTGCTTGCAGTAGTTGTTCCATGTTAGGCAATGGGTAATTGTCTTTTAGTGAGCTCTTGTTTAAATTTCTAAAATCCACACAGAGTCTAATGTCCCCATTCTTTTTCCTAACTAGTACTAAGTTGGATATCTAGGAGGAAAATCTTACTTTTCTTATTATCTTGGAGTCCAACAATTTTTGTACCTCTTTTTGCATTACTGGGTGCAGAGTTGGATTGTATTTCCTTTGTTTCTGTCTAAATGGCTTGGAATCTTCCTTCAAAGGTATTATGTGAGTCATTACATCTGTCTTGAAGGTTTTGAGGTCTTCATAAGTCCAAGAAAAATGTTCTTTGTTCTTTTTTAAGAAACTGATATATCCAGCCTTTTCTTTAGCAGGTAAGGCCATGTCTACTTTCACTATTCTGGGTTCTTTCATTGAGCCAATATTAATATCCTCAGATATCACTTCTCTATGTATAGGTTTATAAGCTTTGTCAAAGTCATCAAATAGGCTTTCAAGAGACACCAATCCTTTGGGTATTCTATTAGTTTTCAACTGGATTACTTCTACTGGCTCTCCTATTTGATCTTTTAGCTTTTCTTCATCTTTTTCATCATAGATTACATCTGCATACTGATTTTGCAAAGTCATAAAATCCTTAATATCTATATCATCTTGAAAGACCTATAGATAGACTATGTTATCTGGCACAGAAGGTTTATAGACTAAAATAGTTGGGAATCTATCCATATATTCTGTAGTTATCTCTGGGTGATCTAGACCTGAGGCATTTATAGCTAAAATATCTACAACATGATTTTGTTCTCTAGGAATATATGAAATATTGAAAGCCAAAAATTTATCAATTTCTTCCAATACTGCATTTCTATATTGCTTAAGTCTAGGATGCTTGGTCTGATATTTACCTTTGATTTGTAGTATAATAAGTTCTGCATCCCCTGTTATAGTTAAGTAGTTAATACCTAACTCTTTTGCTTTCCTTAGCCCTAATAGTAAAGCTTCGTACTCAGCTACATTGTTTGTGCAAGGAAATTGCAATCTGTAAGGGATACTAAGGTAGTTTCCTTTAATATCAGTCAAATTTACACCTGCACCTGCTCCAGATTGGGATTTAGCCCCATCAAATGACATGGTCCACATTTCTTGGGTTAATACTCGATTTGATTCAGCATCAGTTATTCTCATATCTTCTGGATCCATGTTCTTTGCATCTGGTACTTCCACCAGGAATGGGTTGTGCCATATTGAATAGACTCCCATCCCTTTTTCTTCCATAGAGTTAACTAAGTTAATCATGGTTTCATCTATTTGAATTAACTCTACAGAATGTTTGTTGAATGGTTCCCTTCTCAAAATTATATTCTCCTTATCTGATATGGGGATGGTAGCATAAGACCAGTCTAGTTGTATTGATCCCCCTAGTTGTTCTGCCCAATGCCTACTGAGTAAAAGTGAGAAGAATGGGTCAACATCAACTACTGCTACATCCATGACAATGCCCTTTTTGGGGTGTTGGTCTAGGAAAACTAATAATCCAGTTATCACCCCTACATAGGGAATTTGTCTACTATCCATTACAAAAATAGGAGCAGAATCTCTAGTACAGATTAATCCCATTTGGTCAGCTATTAGCTTAGGCATGATATTATGTGAAGCTCCACTATCGAGCATGCAATTGTGAATCACATATCTTTCCCCTTCATCTGAATTATATCTTAATGACACGTAGAAGGGTCTGACAGAAGATGGTGATCTTGTATCATGTTGATTTTGTCTAGCAACATGACAAGTAGGGTCTTCTTTCTGCTCTACTAATCCAAAAGCTCTACATACTTGTTCTCTGTATGTTTGAACTTTCATAAGTTCACCAAATGTGATATTAACTTTTTGCTTACTGAGTTCTGACCCAACATCAAATTCTATCTTCTTTATATCCAATGGTTTATTACTTTCTTCTTTGGGAACTTCTTCCATTGATTCTATTACCTCAGGAGTAATCTTGTTAGGGTTCCTATCAGTTTTCTCTTTACTGATATTTTTATTGGTGAAAGTTTATCTTCTTGTTTCATTTGTAGATAATTTCTCTGTTCTTTCAGGGATTGTTCTATTCCTTAAATTTAAAACATGGGTTGCTTCTAATTCTTCAACCTCTTGAGCAGTGGGGATCAATTTCCCTTGCTTCATCTTATCATATCTTGACTCATGTGATTTCTGCAAGATTTTAGTTCCTTCGGTTACTAAGATCTGAGGATGATGATTTGAAGCATATTTATCCATGTCTTCTTCAAACAACCTTTCTCTGGATTCATCTTCAATGGACCAACATGCATTGATTCTTATATCCTCTTCTGATTCTGCATGCATATCTACATTACGTTGATCACTTAGGTGTATTCCACATGCATCAGGGTTATGGGGTGCATCACAAGTAGAGCAAAAATAAGGAAAACCTTCAGCTACATTGGCAGATGGCATTGGGTTAGGGACATTGTTCTGATCCCTATCAGAATCTCTATTTTTCTAGTTGTTATTCCCATTACCCCTATTCCTATTCCCTTCTTCAAAACCATTGTTGTTTCCCCAATTCTTATTGTAATTTTTCTTAAAGGGGGATGGTTGTCAATATGTGGTCACTCTGTCTGTGAAGATTCACCGTTATTTCCATTTCTTTCAATTCTTGCTAACCTGTTACTCATGTTGTTGAATATTTCTGTCATCTGACTAGTCAACTTCTCCATAGGATCAATTTCAGTTCTTCTTTGTATATCAAAAGCCACTCTCTTAGGTTTTCTCTCAGGCATGTTAACCTCTAAAGAATAAGGCTTCATCTTACCACTGTCAAGCATATTTCTTTCTATATCCATTGCTTTTTCCATACAACCATCAATGGTAGTGGCTTGTTCTTGCCTTAATTCATAGTTAAACTCTCCTTGAAAAGCATTCTTATAAAAAAAATAGACTGAATATCACTAGGCCTGAGGTTGGCAGGGATTTTGTTTCTTGTTTTTGAAAATATTCTATTAAAATCACTAACAACCTCATTTTCTTTCTTCTTCATAGTGGCTAGCTCAGTTAACAATGATTGTTCATTTTTCCTTTCACCATACTTCTTTAGGAACACCTCTTCCATTTTGGTGAAGTCTGGGATATCATTGTTAGGAAGGGAATTAAACCATTCTCTAGCATATTTTTCTAAAGTCTGTAGAAACAGTCTTAATACTACATCTTCATGTTCAACTTCTAGACTATCCATTGCATATAAGAAACTTTTGATATGATCCTCTCTAGTTACTGCACTATTTCCTAAAAACTTAGGGAGGTATTTGTGAGCTTTATTGGGTAAGGCATTTAAATTTACTAGTAATACAAAAGGCCTATATCTGTTAGTTCTCCATAAATGAACATTACCCTGAGCCATTGCTACTGTAGAATTTAATTTCATAGATGTAGTACCTACGGTGGTATGGGTCTGGGCAGCTTGAACGTAAACTGATGGATTATCTACCTTTGAATGAGAATAATCACATATATCTTCTACTACTGATTTTAAATGTTCATCTACAGTAATATCAGTAGTAATAGTATTCTAAATTTTCTTCACGTACCTTTTACCACTAGAATTTAATCTACTATTATAAATAATATTCTTAAAAAGTGGAGTTTTTTGGGTATGTATAAATACCTCTAGATTCTCGAGTTCTAGAAATAGCTCCTTACCACTTCTCCTAGTGTTAGCTAACATGTTCTGTTCTCTCCTTTTTATATTTTTCTTCTGGGTTTGTCTAGTAGAGTCACCAACATTGGGGTGTAGAAAGAACAACGTATACTTTTATCAAGAATGCTTGATATTATCACTCATCCTCACAGGAGTCAGTTCTTGGGGAAATTCAAGAAAATCAAGAAACAAAATTTCAAGAAGATCAAGAAACGTAAAGAAAATAAGATTGAAAAACATGGGTAATAAAGAACGTAGAAAATGTAAAAAATTAAAACAAACGTTCTTTATTCTAATTGGCCACCCATTGATTTAAAAATAATGTCATTCAGAGAAAATCTTTTAAGAAGGTCATTAACTCTTTCTATCAAGTCCTCCCCGAAAAGTGCCAAAAAACTGTTGGAACCGATTCTTGCATCCATAGGATTTTGATTGTCATGCTACAAGAATCCATTTGAAACCAACGAGCTATTACAGGCTCTAGTCGACCTGCCTCATGTTCTGTTAAACACAAATATTGCTAAGGGAAAACTACAGAATGGGTAAGGAAACCCCAGTGGTAATTCTATGATTAAAACTCTAATTACACGCTCCAGATTTATATTATACTATATGTATTAAAATGACCAAGCATGAAAACAACCATTTGTTATGCCTTATGTAGACCGGTGCCTAGATTCATTGGGTTGTTATAGCAATTTAACAACAATACTATCATGAATAGAAAGAAGGGGAGAAGAAAATTGGCGTTCTTAATCTTATTCGAATATCGTAATAAAACCAAGAGTTAACCAATGAGAGAAACGTATATAATGCATTCAAATAATGTAACCCATTATACAGTGACACACAATACCAAGACAAAGAAATGATAGGAATAAAACTTATAATTGTATTGATTTATGAAATATTACATGCAGAGTGGGCAGGATGCCTTTAAACTCTATTTTTCTCAATAGAATATATCAATACAATGAAGAAGACTCTGTTCAAATGATGTAATAGGTCTCTCCTACTCTCCTTATTTCAATATGATAATAGAAGAGTCTCTGAATCCTAGGCTCAATAAGACTAGAAATATTCTCAGCTTCTTGAACGCTTTCCTATCATAGGATCCTACACAGCAAGGGGAGGAAGAAAGAATGAATAAAAGAAAATAGACACAAAAAGGAAATACAACAACACAACTATCGGGCACTCAAGTATACCTCTTAGAAAAAATGTTATTCTCTAATTGCTTGATGTAGAATCTGAACCTGCCTCTTCTTATAGCCTCTGGTTCTTGATTCTATTATTTTTGGTTGATTTCTAGCCTTACACTTGTCAGCATCTGATTAAATTCCAAAAATTGGTATAGTGGCTCTCCATTATCTTTAATCTTGTTTTAGCCTTTTTTAGAACATATATTCAATTCAATCGGTGATGGTGGTTAGGTGAACCTTTTTTTTTCTTCTTCTCTTATTGTTTTTTGGCCCTCTTTCTCTTGATCTTCTTCTACTAGGAATTCCTTGTTGGTGTTGTGATGAACTCACTTTCTTGTTGACTGTAGGTATTAACCTTTTTCCCTTTTTGTTTTGTTGCAGCCATCTAATATGTTCATCAATTAATCTCCAAACTCCTGTATCAAATGTGGCTGCAATCCTCAACATGTTCATTTCTTGCAAAATTCTATTCTTCTGAACAACAATATCAGGCATGTTCCTTTCATACTGGAAAAGTAACATCTCCATAGTATTTATCATAGATGTAGTTTGCCTAATCATTTCTCCTTCATCACCTGGTTCACACTCAAATCTGTCAATGGTATCTTTGAATACCTCTTCTATGTCTGAGGCTTCTAAGCATTGACCTAAGGATAGGCCAATGTCTACCAATTTCCCTGTAGCATATTTTATCAGGTTATTTGTTTCAGTCACCAAATTGATCCATCTTCCCCTATTTGCTCCAAATAGGGCTGCTTTGAAGAACTCAAAATTGATCTGAATCTTGATACCATCAGGTGTTATTATTTCTTGCCCTTGTAACTCTTCAAAATGGTCTCCTATAAAATCTAGGGTAGGGTGAATGATTCCAAAATCCTCTTCTCTTTCTTGTATCAAGGCCATAATCTCTTGAGCAGTTATTTGAATCACCCTTATTTGTCTGAACATTTCAGTAAAGCCCCTGGCATGAGCTCTTATCTTTATTGACATATTTTTCTTCATAGCATTAAGATAATATACATGATCTTGAATTTTCACCATTGGAGGGGGTTGTGCACTTGAAATATCTTTTCTTGCCAATTCTTCTTGTTGTTTATTTATTAATGCTTTTAACTCTACTTTTTCCTTCTCCTCTTTCTCCAATTGTTTTCTTAGCTCTATAATTGTTCCCATGAATTGATCTATGGCTTGATTTTGCATTGCTTTGACAACTTTGGCCATTTCACCTTCTTTCCCTAGTACTGATGAGCCCCCAGTTTCTTTATTTACTCTGAAGACTAGTGGGTCTTGTAGAATAGGAAGATTTATCTCTGCAATATCTGAGATAGGTGCCTCTAATTTATATTCTTCTATGAATTGTCCTTCCTATATTCCCATCTCTGCTACTAACTGCAATTCTTGCTCATTTATTGCGAGTGAAGGTAGTCTTCTCATCTGTTCTTTCCAGGACAACTTTTGTAGTGGGTAAAGACAATCTGGGTCTCTTCTTCTCCACATGAGTTACATCTTCTTACTTCTTCACTAGGTGACTTCGAAAAAGGCCACCTAATCCACTAGTTCTCCTAGGATTCATTTGTATTACTGATGGAATTTTAATCTCCTGTCCCTTTATTTTTATAGTGGTAGGGATAGCCATGGGTGCTAATTTCTTTACACTTGTTATAGTTATAACCTTGTCAGAAATAGGAACTATGGCTTGTTCTATGGGTGAGGCTTCTTGAGTTGATGTTGTTGCAATCTCCTTCCCTTTATTTATATTTTGTGTTTGGGAAGCTTCTTAGGCTCTTGGTGTTGCTTCTATCCTGAGGTGAGTACTTTCAGAAGGCCCAACCTATTGCTCTACTATATCTATAGTTTTGATAGTGACTTCCATCAGATCAATACCCTGTTCTTCTATTAATTCTAATAAGGGGTCTTCCTTGATGGCTGGGCCTGTCCTTGGCATAATAGGTGCTACAACATCCACTGAATTTTCTGAAGCCTTCTTAATTCTGTAGGGTAATCATAGGCTTCACAAACTTGTGTGCTGCCCCTCATTTTGGGAGGGAAATCATCCCATACCTTTTGCAAATCTAATCCTTTTTCCATAGCTTCTAATAAGCTTTCTTCAAAAGCGTCTTCCCGATGTTTTATTCGAGCATATTCTCTCTTTTCCATCATTCTGTTGTATGTTCCCTTTGGGTCATAGAATCTCCATGATATTTCATCTAATCCCATGTTGTCCAATTCAAACATTCCTTTGAGCAGGGAAGGATATCCAACAAATACAAAATCTCCAAAATGATAGGGAACATCGAGCCAGGGGACCTTACCATGTTTCTTTACTAGTCTCATCTTAGCCTCTTCTACCACCTGTCTACATAATTCTAAAGCTGCTATGGATAATGGGTAGTACTATGGTAGCACCTTAGGAGGGATCTTAGCTCCATACAATCTGATATAAGTAAAACCCTCTGTGAAGAAGAAATCTCCAATTTCCTTTTCTTTAATGAAGGCTTTTACCCCTGGCCCTAATCTCTCTAGAACTAACCCAGTTAAGGCCCAATGGATTTCTACCATGAAATGATCATAGAACCAGCCCATGTGAGTTCGTCCTTCATGAAGTCTCCAGAAGCTATTCTAAACATAGGGGTTGTCGATGGATTTTACTCTTTTACGGGCTTCTTCTCCCAATTGGCCCACTATTAGGTGAATGAGAAATGAATACTATGAAAAATGAGGCATCTCCTACCTCTGTTCGAAAATTGCTCTTCTTAATTCTATCATTTCTTTATGTATTTGGGTACTCAATTCCAGTTCCCAGGCATAAATTGGAGTGTTATGTGCCCTATTGCATTGTGCAGCTAAATATAAAACCCTTTTTGTTATTCTATTCAGATCTTGTACTCCCAAAACTATGTTTATCATATCACATAAATCTTGTACCTAGGGTTTAAAAGCATTTTTGTTGATTGGGAATTCTTTATCTATTGTTGCATATGTATCGAATAAACTTTTAAAGACTTCCATATCTGTAAACATACGAGATTGGTGTTCGATTACCTGGTCTACCAGAAAAGTGGTATAATTCGTTAAGTTGAACACCTCCTAGATATGCTCGACTTTGATGTTGAACACCCGTCGATTCTTGTGGTCTCGAAAGGTCCTCGTTCTTTCGTCATATGCTACTACCAGCCAAGCCATCAAGTCTGAGGAGAAGTGCACTTTTGGGCATATCAGTTTCCCAAGGTTACTGTTCCATCTATTATTTTTGGGGAAACCCTTGTATTGTAACCTATGAGCTTTATGAAATAAATCTGCCATTATCCATGGGGTCCTATTATCACCTTCCATCACTTGGGTGAAACTCTTGATACAAGCATTGTCAATCTCGTATAGTTGAGCTGGGTTTGGTTTTTTATCTGCCCCACATTTTTGAGCAAACTCATACATGGTGGTACCGAGAACAGGCGGTCTAGAGATCACAGAGTATGGGGATCTATTTGTGATGAATTGCATGGCTTCCCTAGTGTCTATGGGTATGAAAACATCTCCCCATGATGCCATTGTTCTTAATGTAGTAGGTAAGGTCTTTCTATGATACTTGAAAACTTTCTTCTCCTTGTACCTCCTGTGTATCAACCTTCGCTCTTAGATTACTAGGGTAGTAGCCTCGACTATTTTCGTGGGTTCATATATAGGGTGGTGGAATGAGTCTGATAAATTCACACATTTTGTCATCAACCCGATGTCACCAACTATTATTCAAAATCGACCAATGAAAATCTACCATCGCATATTTTTCCTAGAGTTGAGAGTTTATGGTGAGTAATGTCTTTTATCTTACGTGCCCTGGCCTTTTTGATTTGTGTGCCTATAATCATTTATAAACCTCTGCTATTGGTCATTGGGAACCTTTTTATCGGACGTGGAACTGATATGTGCCACTGGGATGACTTTCTTTTTAAATCTTATGCCACCTCAGGTTCGAATGGTAACTAAATCCTTGGGATTGATTATATTTCATTTAGGCAGTGATCTCCCTTAAGATTTCTACAAGATCTGGTTCTTGGTGTGAGTGATGACTTTTATTGCCTCGAAGGTTTCCCTTTTTCCTTAAGTCAAACGTGATCAAGCGCAACCGTTGGATGTCTTTTATCTCAATGAAGCATTGTCGTTAGATCTCGATAGTTGATTCATCACTTAACTCTTTGGCTCGTGCACTATCATCGGATTGATTTGAGATGAAGTGCATTCGTTGATGTCCTAGGACCTACACAATAGTTAGTCTTCCTACATCTGATTGGGTTAATCATGCTTGTACTATCGAAAACCTTTGGTTTGGTAATAATTCATAAATGATAATTAAGATTACTGATTATACCTTCATCGGGTGGATTCTCTAATAACATGGTATATTAATCTTTGTTTAATCATGGTTACTTAGGTTTAATTTGATTATAAACTTAAATTTGTTTCATAAAAACATTTTGTATAGCCTAAGAACTATCTATATTATCATGTGACCACCATAGGATCATCTCATGATGAGAGCGCTACCGTTGGATCATATATATGCACATATTTTTTAACAAAGGGGAAAACCATATGTACCTTGGATTAATTAATCAATCATTTGAAATAATCATGTTTAGACTAACCTCTGATCATCTTTACGCATGCACACCATTGGATCTGGGGATAGATGAGTGCCATCGTTAGATCTCCTGTAGATGCATGCTATATATCTAAAAACCAAAAACCTTTGATTTTGATTAATCATGATTAAGCCGAAAGGGGGTAATTATCCAACGTATTAGACCCTTGCTAATTACATAATTAGTTTTCATTTTACCTTTGTCCTCATTTGATATCTTACCATCCATGATTTTCGGTGCGGTGATTGGATCTTTGATGGCTATTGGTGTAGCCATAGATTTTAATCAACCTATAAGTTAATTACCAAAGGATGCATGATTTTAATCATGATTAAGCCAAAAGGGGTGATTACTCAATGTATTAGACCCTTGTTAATTCATTTTAACCCGCTTAATTAATTTTATGAGGTTTTAAACTTTTTAATGCTTCTTTTATTCGTGCACCACCATAGGATTAGATCTCGATCGAGCGTTGTCGTCCGATCTTCCTAACTTGCTCGGTAGTTATTCCAAAGGGGGTGTGGACCTTTAATGTTAATTTTAATACATGATTTACTTGAATCTGGTGCTACCATTAGATCAAACATTGCTTGGGCGCTACCATCTGATCGGTCGGACTTGCTCACTATTTAATTTAAAGCTTGACCCATGTTGACTTCTTTTAAATTTTTGACTCTTCGGTAAGCGTGCAACCATTGGATTGGATTTTAAAGATGTGCTACCATCCGATTAAGCCTAAGACATGATTTATTTACTTCTGACCATGGTTTTGACTTTTGACTTATCTCTTGGTTGATCTTATTAATGCGTCATCGTCCGATTACCTTTGGATCAAGCGCGGCCCTTGGATTAAATCTAAGGTGCTCGTTTGTTAGTCTATTGGGGTGCATACCCTTAGGTTTTAATTAAATTTTGATTTTAACCTTAGGCTAGCACTTTTGAATTTTGGTTTTTAGACCACGATGATTTATTTGACCCTCTTTTTAAAGTATAAAGCTATTTGGACCTTAGGGTATAATGATTTATTTAATCCTTAGTGACAAACTTTTGGATCTTAGGTCTTTATGTTTTAACATTGGATTTAGACCTTAGGGAGGCTTTACTTATGAAGGTCAATTATTAATAAAACTTGCCATAACCCTTATTAAGACAATTAAGCAATTATTAAAAGGGTGTCTACCTAATCAATGACCAAGATTTTAGACTCATCAAACCAATTCAGTGAAAAACTTAGATACTCACACTAATTTGAAGAAGCGACCAACATTATGGATACTTTGATTGAAACCAAAAATTTAAATTTGGGGGTTTCAAAGTTGAGTCAAATTTGGCTCCAACAAGATCCCTCCTCTGTGCCCTGAGAAGTTCTCTCTTTGCTATGGCCTCACCTCGCTATGCCAGTGTCATATCTCATGCACTAGTGACCTCATCGACCTGTGACTCTGTTGTTGTAGCTCGAGCTATGAGGGTCATAATCTATGCCTGAGCCTCTACCATTTTTCTATCCCAGTGAACTAGCTTCACCTCTAAAAGGGTGATAGATGTGTTCTGCTACAACTGTTGAGTCTACAGCCTCCCAACTTGACTTTGCAGATCGGTAACCTGAGTGAGGATCTCCCTTACATCACTATCAGGAGGTACCTCACCCTCATTTCACCCCTGCTCCTCCTCTACCTTTGCCTTCGGAGCCTCCTCTACAGTGGCCTTTGCATCCCAATCGCCCTTGGTCCTCTGGTGCACCCTGCACCCATTAAGATCGGCCTCTACCTCCTACTAGTCATCTACCCAGCCTAGAGGCCCTCTCCTCTACCACTATAATAGGGACCACCATGTGTTATATTTTTGGGTGGTCATAGGTGTGTCATCCCCAGACTCCTAGAATTCATCAGCCTCATCTCCCAAGGCTACAGGCTAAATCTATGGCAGGTGTGTCTCTAGCATGAGACGTCAGTAGATGAATGGAATCTCTGGAATGTCCTACACCAAACCAAACTATAGCAGGATATGAGATAAGAATTGATACTCTCTAATATTGACCTTACGTCCAAGTAGCCACCTATCTCGGTGATCTTGTTGTAGCCACTTGCCTGCCTCGGTCCAAGTAGGGTAATCCATATAGGAGCATCGCTCAATGTTGTTTGGAATGAGTGCTACAAATCATACAATGTAGTAATATATGTCTCCAACATGGGTCCTACTTTGGAACCCCTCCTCATCTCATGGCCAATATGTGGCGTAGCACTGATTTGCAGCATCAAGGGTTGTGATATGGAGAGGTAAGTCCACGGTACACTCAATTAGGATGTGCTACCAACCCTAGATCTATAGCAACAGGTTGTAGCTAATACCTCAGTTGATCTGGCTCATAATATGATACACCTCCCTATAAAGCTAGCATAGCAGTGTGCTCCCCCAAGCTAGGCACAATGGCTAAGCAGTGGTACTCTAAATCACTCACCAAATACTAGCCAGGAGATTCCAAGGAATCCTCACATCTGAGGGGTCTGTAAGCACAACCTGTACCATGAGGATCATGAAGATCATTGCATGGACTGATAAAACATGCTCACCCTACTAATATCCAATGTGGACACCTTTGTGGTCAATCTTCTCTTGTGCCTCCTTGCTTCGATCATTGAAGATAGCATCGAATATAGGCTCCTTCCTCTGAGAAGAGGAAGAGGTGATGGCCTCGCCATTGATAGGGTTCCTAAAGAACCGATAGACATCCTCTAAATTCATGGTCATATCACCTATAGGCAGGTGAAAGGTGTTGGTCAGTGTGTTCCAGTGTTGGGCCAACACAGTCAAATAGGTTTGATCTACCCTAATAGTGGGTAGATCCAGTACATAGCCAAATCTGATGGTTCTAAACCAGGCACACTCACCATCAGTGAGTTTTCTATGGAGAGTCTTAAGCAGATCAGGCTCGCGAGCCCTAGAGGTCAATCTCTAAAATAAAAAGTAGTATATAAGCTAAATTCTAGCTAAAAACAAGCAAAAATAGCTAAAAATGACTTTAAAAACATCAAAAACATCTAAAAAATTGATAAAAAAATAAAAACATGTCGCAAGGCATTCATAAAAATCAAGAAAATTTATTAGGCAAGTCAAAATTGCATTAAATGACATTAGTTGCCTAATTAACTTTAGAAAATGCAAAAATTTAATAAAAAATTTCTCAATTTGGCGAACCACAGGTTAACCATGCAGTCCGCCTACGATTAAAATATGATTGTTGGAGTTTGAATGCAAACTGTAGCTAATAGCTTTGGTCCCCAATCTGACAATTGGTAACTGTAGCTACTAGCTGTGGTCTAGGAAGAATACCCATTTTGGGTACCTTCCTAGCCTGTCTCACTAAAAAAAATTAAAAATTAAAAAAACCTAATTAACCTAATCTAGTGGGGTTCATTACCAACTGTTTAGTGAGGTTCATTTACTGCATTACTTAATGTGGTTGATTTTAATTGGTATTGAACTGTGAGGAATCAATTTCAAATTACCTTGTCTGCTCCATAGCCTCTGCTAGTTGATGGCTTATCAGGATCTACCATCGGGGTAACAAGTGCAGTATATGGTAGAGTTTTTGGCAGTGTTCTAGATCATAGAATGTCTCCTATCTCTCAGAGCTCTCAATAATATAGTTTCTCTCTAGAAAATAATGACAAATTCAAATGGGAATAGCTATTTAAAGGTTTTCCTAATTTTGGTGGACCATAGCTAACACCTACGGTCCAAGAATTAGGGTTTTCTAACTGCAGGCCCTAGTCGCAGTTCCCAAAAGTTGAAAAGTTCAACCGTAGGCCATACTTGTGGTTCACAGTAAGCATTAAATGCACTAAAAACCCACCATGGGAAGGTCTAAAAAGGTAAATTAATGACTCCTAATGGATTAAATTTCAAAAAGAGCAATCAATATTACAAATTTGGTGATTTTCAAAGCACCAAGATCGATCAATAAGTCAAAATTAACAAAACAAATAAAAAAAATCAAATAATTGAAAACACCAAATGTGCCTCGTATTCAATAATTTACCCTATACACTTGGTGGTTGTAGTGACTTACGATCCATGCAATCCGATAAGATGAGGAAATTACCATAAGGACATTTGGGAAAAAAATTGTCATCGTTGATCTGATATGCTTCTTTTCAATCCCTAAGAAGGCCTTCATGGCTAGACTTCTCCACAGGAACGAGGTGTTTCATGTCATGCCTCCTATGACATATTTCAACAAATCATAAATAACTTGATTCAACATAAATCTAATTGTAATTGCCTCATTTCTATTCCCTAAGATGGCTATTGTAGCCCGACTGCTCCATGGGATAGGAATGTGCAATTACTATTAATAGTTGGAATCAAAAGCTGAACTAGGCCTAACCACGACATTAATATGCTCAAATCTAAATTTTTTTAGATCATCCATGGTGGTCAAGCGACCTCGTCGCTTTAATCATTATCATTCCCTTCATTGACTCGTCGCTTGAGGGGGTAGTCATAATATCAAATCATAATCAAAATCAACAGAAGATCCTAGAGATCGTAGATCCCTTGATCTTGTCAAAATTGTGTTCATCCTTGTGAATCATTATCAACAGCTATCATAATCTTACCCCTTTGCTTGGGTTAAATAACAAAGATGACTTTGATTTTTGTTCTTCGCATTTCAGATATATGGGTTAGAAGATACCTATGGAATGCACAGCTACACCGAATGAGATGAGAAGGGCATAAGCTTTTCAAATATAAGCCTTTCACCCAGTTAGAAGCAATGATTCTAGGATGCACATCCTTTTGCTGGACCTGGGGTATCTAATGTTGATCTAACTAATGATCATCATAGAACCTTTGGCATCATTTTAGGAGGTATGTTTTTGCTCAGCATTGTTCGATCTCACAATGCATCTCAAAATGGGTATCTATAGACACCTAAAACGCATCATGTCAAGGGCGACTACTCATATGGGCATGCTACAAGACCATATGGAGGATCTTGGACAGACTCCAAGATAGAGTAGTGGTTCTACCACTTAATTTGGGCTCCTTGGCCTAATAAGTCTGAAACATAGCCTAGACTTATGGTCTATAGTCTAAACCATGGCTAAGGTCTGTGGTTTATAGTCTAGGCCACAGCTGTAACCTGCGGTCTTAACTGAAGTTCAGTTGGCCTTCATCTGAGCCAAATTGGTTTGAATGACCATTTTTTCTAGAAGATGGTGGTTAGAGGATGGAAGCTTCCAATCCAACTATCTTAACCACCCCTTCTTGATCTTGGCTTCTCCATGAAGCCACCCCTAGCCTTGGGACATCCGATAAGTACCCCTTTGAATTAGGGCAATGAGAGAGATGATTTTAATAGTGAAGCGCTATCGAATTATCGAGAGAGAGTGCATTTTGGAGATTAAAGTAGCAAAGCCCTATCAAATTATGGACTCACTTGAGTGCATAGAGAGAGCCTTGTTGCCATCCCCATTGTCAATTTTTCAAGCATCATGATGAATTAGGCCATGGATGCCCTAAGGACCTAGGAGAGCCAAGAAACTATAATTCGGGCAAACAGAGGTCCTATTTAGTGAATCAACCACAAAACTTGTTAGAAGGACACCGAAGGTGACCCTTGAACATCAATTGGACAAGGAGGTCAAGCTCACTGCCCTAGATTTTGAGGGTAAACTCACTTGAGTGCTAACCGCAGCTGTCAGTCATGATTTATAGTGCAGATCGTGCATCATTGTTGCAGTTTGTAACAGAGGTATCACCACCTTATGGTTTTTATTTCTACCCATCTAGTTAGATTAGATTAGTCATTTTCACAGTTAAATTGTAGTTTTAGAGACTTTTTATCGATAGATTGTTGGCAATTTTGGGTACCTTGGGTACATTGCCTTTGCTCAAATGTATAAGTTGTCATTGATGTCAAAAGGCATTTTTGTTTTGATTTCAAAAGAGTGTGATGTCAAGAATAAAGGGTTTTTATTAAAACCATGGTGGCAAGGCTAAAGGTTTTTCTTAAAACCATTTGGACTCATTAAGGGTTTTTATTAAAACCAAGCTTAACTTAATGCAAAGGTCCATGTGTATTATTAATAATTAAATTAACTCAAACCTTTGTCAAAGGTCCAAGTTTAATTTATTATTAATAAAATAATAATTATTATTATTTTAATTATTATTAAAGGGTCTTTCAACCCTTAAGTGATGGAAGAAACAAGAATTCTTTCACCGATTTTTTGCCATCGTTGGAAGAGCGCCAACGTCAAACAGTGAAGGAAAAATTGCTATATAAGGTGGCATGTTTTTCAAAAGTTAGTACCTCCGATTAATGTTGACATCTATGATTTGTGGCTACTCTGTTTCATTCGATTTGTGCTTGGCATCCGTGATTTGCATTTGCACTGTTTCGTTCGATTTGTGCTTGGCATCCGTGATTTGCATTTGCACTATTTCGTTCGATTTGCGCTTGGCATCCGCAATTTGCATTTGCTCTATTTCCTTCGAACAGCGCTTGGTATATTCGAGTTGAGCTTGCTCTGTGTTTTCAATCTTTGTTGATGTCTTTGATATCATGCTTGTTCTGTGTCTTGGAGACTGTGCTTGGAAAACTCATATTTGAGCTTGGGCTGCATCCTTACCTTTTGGCTTGACGGCAGTGGATTGTTGCATGCGGTTTGTGGAAGATGTTTACGTTTTCTAGGTTCTTGGCATCAAAGGAAGATAAAAGAGAGGGCAGCGGTGTTTTATTTCATTGGGCACTTGTGACCCAATGGCGGTGGCATTTAAGCGAAAGCGCTAGACGGCAGAGGTGCCAAGTTCGATTCTCTTCATTGGGAATTTCCTTTTGGTCGCGGTGTGCAAATAATGGTGGCTGTGATTGCGCGGGAGGTATAAGGTTAAGGTATCATTTTTTATTTTGACATTGGTTTATTGATGGTTAATTTTTATGTGGATTAATAAGGTGTAAAGAGATTTTACTTTGTATGTTATTGTACTTTGGTGTTTTTACTAAGTTGGAGAAATAAGGTGTTATATTTGGATCTTTATTATTGTGTATTATTGTATAGTTGCTAACTCTAATTGGTGGCAAATTGAGAGTTAGTGTTGTGACAGATTTTGAGTTCTCCTTCTTCATCAAAGTAAAGGTATGGGCAACTTCTTCCATGTATGTTGTTTATGGTATATTTTCTAAAATTGAGTTTGGAGTGAAAAGGTTGTCTACTAGGTATTATTTTCTGGATATTGAAGATTGGTTATGCATTAAAGTCATTGATGAATTTTTGGGTGAATGCATAATTTTGGTTGAGTAAGAGGAAGCATTTTTGCACTAGGGTTTATGTTAGTAAGTCTTGCTACTTGCATTGAGATGATGAAACCCTAGTTGTTGGTAAAAAGAATATAAGCATCATTATTTTATGAGATATTGCATGGTTGGCAATTGTTGGGTTGTGTTTCATATTCTTGAGAAAAACATACTACATCTATCTTATTCTTTTGAGATTGATTTTGAGTTGAGATTGAGTTGAGTTTGAGATTGGGAGTTAAGTATAGAACATATTGGGTCTCTAACAATTCTCTTTATGTTTCTATGAGATTTGAGATTGAGATTGGGAGTTAAGTATAGAACATATTGAGTCTCTAACAATTCTCTTTATGCTTCTATGAGGTTTATGAATCACATTGGGTCTCTAAAAATTCTCTTTGTGGGTTCATGCTGCAAGTTTTTCTTGGTGAGCTTGTTGAGGTTTTGGATAGGTTCCAGTGGGGATTTGTGAGCAGGTTTTGGACAGGTTCCAGTAGGGACTTGTGAGCATATTTTGACAGGTCCTACCAAAGGATTTGTGAGCTAAGATTGATAGTTCTATCAGAGAACTTGAGGACAGAGGTACATTGGTTCTATCAGAGAACCTGAAGACAAATTTGGCAAGTCTTTGAGAAGGCTTGTGTGCAGAGGATTGATTTGTTCATAGAGTTGGATAGATCTGACAGACATAGAAAGACTTGTACTAGATTGACTAACTATGTTTGGTACAGGTAGCTGAGTTGTTGTGGACGTGATCATAGAAGTCAGAGGTCTCTTAGGCTAAGCATTGAGGACAGGAGGTCTTCAGTGGAAAGGAGTTCCACTTGCTGGCAAGAGGTAGAGGCAGTTGATCTTTTGAGGGATCATTTCCAGAGCAGAGGGGAAGGTATCTCCTTTGAGTAGAGGCTCATAAATTCATATCGAGGGAAGGTGTCTCCTTTGGGCCGAGGCTCATAAACATTGTAATTGGGAAGGTTTCCCAAAGAACTTTGAGATAACTTTTAGAGAAAAATTTTGTGGACGTAGCCTAGGCCTTCTGGGTGAACCACGTTAAAAATGGGGTTCCAATGTGTGATGCTTTCTGTCTTGATTAATGTTGTGTTGATGCTACTGCTATCTAAAGTTAAAAATATTAAATGGTTAAGTCTTATACTGTTCACCCCCCCCTCTCAGTATAAGTCCATGTTCTTCATAGACTAGTGTTTTTGCTAACTTGTTTTCATCATAGTAGTTTAGATGTTAGTGATTTATTTTCATGTTATAATGCTTCATTTCAAGAAATTGATTCTATAGATTGATAGTTGTGCTATTCATTTACATATGTCCATCAATATTGATATTATTTGCATATATTTAGCATAGTATATGCATTTTCTTTATTTTATGTCATTATGTTATTTTCATGTTAGTTGTATTTAAAGGGCCTCATCATGAGAGGCTTCCTATGCTTTTTATATTCTTGTGTTGTTTCTTGATCATAGGAAATAGGTTTCTAAGGAGCTACAACCATTCATTTCCTTCATCAATGCGAAGAAGAGGGTCTACTCCATCCTAGAGCAGTTCGTGTCACCTTAAAGGCTTGATAGTGCATTTCACCCCTGAGGGTGATTGAAATAATTGTAATTGCGTATCAAATAGAGTATCCCTATGAGGGACTTACTTGTAATCAGACACTCATTGATTTTAATGGAATAATAAAAGTATTTCTTGTAATTTCTATGTGTTTTATCCATTTATGTGTTTGAATATCAGTTTTACCTTTTTTATTCAATTACAACATTTCGGGTGCACACATTTTTGGTCATACACACGAATATTTTTGGAATCAATTCCCTTGACTCAAGATTTTCTTAGGGAATATGTGC
Source organism: Wollemia nobilis (assembly GCA_028583015.1). Classification (NCBI taxonomy): domain Eukaryota; kingdom Viridiplantae; phylum Streptophyta; class Pinopsida; order Araucariales; family Araucariaceae; genus Wollemia; species Wollemia nobilis. The sequence continues at coordinate 510,931 of JAQPPZ010016981.1, read as the reverse complement.
AATGGTCCTAAGAAGAACTCACCATGATTTTTTGAGGTTTCTTAAAACACTAGGAGTGGCTGAGTGACCAAAAACACCTAGGAGTTTGTGAATGTGGCTTGTGCTGATGGCAATTTTGACTTTGTGGAATTGTGTGGATGACTTTGTGAAGGTGCCCCTAATTAAGGCAACATGACTTTTTTTGGAACAATTAAGACCTTGAACTTAATAAATGATCCCTATATGAAATGTGGAATGTGGAATGTGAATGTGAGTGTAATGTATGACATGCAATTTGTGAAATGGAATGTGTGTAATGCAAATGTGTGAAAATAACATGTAAAATGCAATGTAAAATGAAATGCAATGTTTTTGTGTATTAGCCATGTATATATACATATATAGTAATCATATCATGCATAGAATGCTTTCAAGTGTATAACATTAAGTCGTTCAGATTCTTCCTCTCCCTCTAGACTAGCAAGCCTATAAGTACCATTACCCACTCTTTGTGTAACTATGTATGGACCTAACTAATTAGCCGTGAATTTATCACGAAGGTGTAGCAATGCATTGGTGTTTTTTTTATTCTCTTTTAGGACAATATCTCATACTTGGAATTCACGTAGATGAACTTTGGTGTTGTAAGCATGTTTGAGGCAGTATTGGTAAACTCGTAAACTTGTAAATGCTCTAATCAAGAAGTGAGAGTTGGTCAAGATGTGCTTGTCTAGAAGTATCGTCATCTATGAATTCTTGGAAAGAAATTTGCATGGAAGGGATCTCAAGTTCAAGAGGCATTATTGTTTCATCTCCATAGACCAGTGAAAATGGTTCTACCCCTATAGGCATGCAGATGTTTGTTCTATAAGCCCATAATACAAAGGAAATTTGTGTATGCCAATCTCTATGATTTTCTCTAACAAGTTTCTTGAGAATATCAATTAAGGTCTTTTTGGAAGCTTCGGCTTATCCATTTGCTTGTGGGTAATAAGGATTCAAGAAACTATGTTGAATGTTATATTTTTCACAAAGTGCTTGAACATCCTTGTTCTTGAAATACTTTCCATTGTCTAAAATGATTTTTGAGGGGATACCAAAATGAAAAATGATATGATGGAGAATGAACTCCATAATTCTAGGTCTTGTCGTGCTGGTTAGAGGAATTGCCTCAACCCACTTTGTGAAGTATTCAGTGGTTGTGATGATGAAAATATGTTGTCTCGAGGAAGGAGGTGAAATTTTTCCAATTAGATCTAGGCCCCATTATGAAAAGGGTCAAAGGCTTTGAATAGGCTATAAATATTGTGATGGTACATGAGTTAGATTAGCATGCTCTTGGCACTTTTTGCAATGTTTAACATAGGTGCAACAATCACGTTCCATTGTGGGCCAATAATAACCCATGCATAGAATATGCTTTGAAATGGCTATTCCACCAAAATGACCACTGTAAGTACCATCATGGGCTTCAGCTATGGCTCTTTGATATTTTCTAGCCATGAGACAACTAAGAAGGACTCCATCATAACCATGTTTATACAACACGTCCACTAAAAATATGAAACAGACTACCTTTTACTTGAAATTTTGCATGGCAGTTTGAGACATGTCATATGGGAGTGTTCCAAACTTGAGAAAGGCTACTATTTGGCTTGACCAAAGCTCATATGAACTTGATTAGAGAAGGTAAACATCCTTTTCATCCTTTGACTTAGCATGGGAAATTGTAGATTTAGATATTGTTGAAATGATAAGGGGTTGTACCTCTCCAAAGGAGTCTTTTGGAATCAAGGATCCAAGGGAGGCCATCGTATCTACAAATTTGTTAGTCGAATATGGTAAACTATTGATTTCATACCAATCAAACTTAGAGAGCAACTTCATTACTACATCATGATAAAGCTTAATTGTAGGTTCTTTGCATTGGTATTATCCATTGATTTGCTTTACAACAAGTTGAGAATCACCAAATATCCTAATACGCTTAATGCTCATAGCTATAGCTGATTGAAGACCTAAGATTAAGGCTTCATACTCAGTGGTGTTTTTTATGCATTGGAAGTCTAGTTTGAATGACAAGGGGATAGGTACCCCCTGTGGTGTGTGGAATGTGACTCCAACACCTTGACATTTTGCACACTTAGAACCATAAAATAATAATGTGATATCGACATCTTCCTTCGGAATGACATCTTCTTGTTCAGTGACAGCAAATATCAAATTATCTGGGAGCTCAATAATCAAGGGATGATCACTACGTAGTGGAGCTTCCATAATTTGATCATCTATTATCTGCCCTTTAATGGATTTTTGGCTAATGAATTCTAGGTCGAATTTCATAAGGAGCATTATCCATTTAGCCATGTGGGTATTATTGTAAGTGTGATACATCATGTAACATAGAGTATTTTATCTAGCTATGACGTAAGTTGTGTGGCTAAGCATATAATGTCAAAGTTTCTTAGTGGCAAAAACCATTGCTAAGAATATTTTTTCTACATAAACGTATTTAGTTTCATAGCTTACCAATGTTCAACTAATGTAGTAGACAACTTGCTCTCAATTTTGTTCATTCTTTTGTGCAAGCATTGTCCCTAATGCAAAGTCGATTGTTGAGATACCCTGGATGAGGAGGAGCTAATATTGGATAAGAAGCTAGGTATTTCTTAATGTCATCAAAGGCTTGTTGACATTCATCTATCCAAGAGAATTGTACCTCCTTTTGTAGTAGGTGATTGAATGGCCTACATTTGTTAGAAATTTGTGCAATAAAATGATGGATTGATTGAATCTTTCCTTGTAAACTATGTAATTCCTTTAAGTTAGTTGGGGGAGGCATATCTAGGATGGCCTTGACCTTGTTAGGGTCCACCTCAATGCCTCTTTTGGATATAATGAATTCTAGAAGTTTTCCCGAGGTAACACCAAAGACACATTTCTTGGGATTCAACCTTACATTATGCTCTAGGAGTCGATCAAAAACTTTCTACAATACACCAATATGTTCTTGTCAAGTTTTGGATTTAGCTGAGAGATCATTCATATATTCTTCGATAATATTATGCATGTAGTCATGGAAAATGTATGTCATGGCACATTGATAAGTGGCACCTACATTTTTGAGGCCAAAGAGCATCACCTTGTAACAAAAATTTCCCCAAGGTGTAGTGAATGTTGTTTTATGTTGGTCATCAGGATTTATTCGAATTTGGTTGTATCCTGAAAAACTGTCCATGAGTGAAAGCATTTCATGGACAGTGTAGGTATCAAAAAGAGTATCAATGTTTGAGAAAGGAAAGTCATCCTTAGGACACACTTTGTTAAGATCTCAAAAGTTAGTGCATACGTGTATCACCCTGTTAGGCTTACGAATGGGTACCATTTTTGAGAGACAGTTAGGATAATCGATAGGAACTATGAAGTTCATGTTTAGGAGTTTTTGAAGCTCTATTTTTACCAAGAGAGCCACGATAGGATGAATTCTCCTAAGCTCTTGTTTGACTGGCTTAGCATCAGGTTGTAAGGTGAGATTGTGGACCACTATACTAGGGTCAAGACTGGGCATGTCCTTGTAGGACCATGCAAATATACACTTTTTCCTCTTGAGGAGAGCAATGAATTTCTCTTGTTCATTGGGTGACAAGATTTTTCCAAGATTGAAAATTTAGGGATTGTCTTTGTCTGAACTAAGGTCCACGTAGATAGTATCTTCAATAGATATGTGGGAACCTTCCTCAAGTTGATGGGGTGCAGGGATCAGATGAATATTTTCTAACATGTTATCAAACTTTTCTGGCTTATCCTCGTCTATATCTACCTAGAAAACCTAAGGATTCAAAGGTGAAGGTGAAGGTGAAGGCAAAGGTGGATGGGATGGAGGAATGTAGTTGGTGGAAGCCCTTAACAATTTTTGAATAAGACACACTTGACAAAGGTTGGAGGTGAGGAAATCCAGTCCATATCAATGAGGCTTATATCAATTAGAATTATCTTAGACGGATTATATGGATTACAGAGTGGGGTGAATAAATCAATAGGACTCATGTTGAGTTATGGGCAAGGTGGACAAGGCTGGATGGAATGGATGGAATCTAGGAACTGGTGCTAGGGGCTTAGTTAACCTGAATAGCAGTAAGCAACACAAAACATATTTTACTAAATGATATATTTACATATGTAATGCATAGAAAGCAAACATGCTTTTTATTTTTTTGATTGATCTTTTTTGTAGTGGTAGTGATAACCACTATTTTGAATTATGTACATATGCTACAAGTTGGATTATGGAATGGCTTAATGAAATGGAGGTGGTGGTTCACAGATAGGGGTGACTCGCTCTTGTGGAAGAAGAAAGCAAAATATAGGTTCATGGATGGGGAACATTTTGAGATAAAACTCATCTTATTAGATGTAGGGAATGATGGGCTCCGATTCTTCTTCAGATTCATCTAAAATTATCGATATAAGTTTGAATTCTTCATAGATTTCCTCATAAAAATTATCAGGATGGAAGGCTTCTTCTCCTGAATTGAGGTTAAGCCTTTGTAAGGCTTGTTCAAAAGAAGATATGGTAGGAAGTGGGTGGAAACCTAAACCTAAACGGTCATGCACCTCTTGATATGGAACATTGATAGGTTGATACAAATCCTATTCATGTAATCCTAGGCCATGGCCTTGCCAATTAACAATGTGGAAATATCGAGATGGAAATCTTGTCATGTTTGAAATATTGGTAATTTTTGGTTCTTTGAGCTCTTCTATGGGTGTTGAGCTTGATGAAGATTCAATGCCCCATATACAATATTAATGCTATTTGGAGCTAAACCCATATTGTAAAATTCTCCTATTGCTAAAGGTTGATCACGTGGGTGACCAAAATCCTTAGCACTAGGGATAGTGAGGGGTGTTATGGTGATGTCATTGACCACGTATTCACCAATACCAGAATTGGTGAGATTGAATTCGACTTGGGATGATATAGGAGGATCACGATTAGGCGATGGATCGAGAAAGGGTGGAAATGGAGGTATCTCACAATTCATCAATTTGACTTATGAGACATTAGGCGAGGGAGATGGATTGGATTGGGAAGGATACTGGATGGTTGATGATGATGTGGACGGCAATGATGTTGATGATATGGAATGACCATGACCACATGTGCATGTAGTCATTGATGATGATGATGAGGGTATGGTGGTTGGTTGAGACTCAATGATAGGGAGATCTTCAACAATGTGATCCTTTGATGAAGAGGTTAGTGGAGTGGTGGATGGATTGGATGATGGTGATAGGAAAAGATGAGTGGAAATGAGCATGGACTCATAAGGATTTAAGATGAGATTGCAATACTTAAATGGTTTGACATCCATTGGTATGCAATGTACCTATCCCTCATGGACATATTTCAAGCATTGATGTAAAATGGAGAGGACACATCTCATTTCCCTCATCCACGGTCTTCCAAGGAGGACATTGTACACAATGGATCCTTCCAAGATTTGGAACATTGTGTGCAACATTTTAGCCCCTACTTTGATGGGCAAAAAAATAGTGCCAAGTGTGGAACACAAAGCATTGTTGAATACTTTGAGCCTGAAGGATGATTTGGTGATGTGATATGGAGTAAGGTTCAAATGATGGAGAGCATATGTGGTGATAATGTTGATAGAGGAACCGGTATCAATGAGGACTCTCTTGAAAGACTTCTTGTCAATTAGAGCCATGATATGCAATGGAGGGTCTACTAATCCCAATGAGATTGGGTTAATCTCAAAGTCATAAAATGTTATGAAAGGCTTTATACATATTTGAATGCTCCCCACAAATTTATTGAAGGCATTAAGATCTTGCGATTGCAATTTGATGGATTTCAAAATTTCCATTATTGCCTCCTTATGTGGGGGAGATTTTTGAATTAGCTCATATATTGAAAATTTGGTGGACGTCATTTTTTAACTTGTAGTTAACCGACTACTCAATGAGATGACTGGTCGGGATGGATGATTAATGGGTGGATTTGATGGATTCGATTGACTAGGTATATGAATGGGTGATGATGGAATGGGGGAAACTTGGATGGGTGGCAATGTAGAAGGTTGTGATACACTTGCTTGAGGTGGTTGCCTTTGTTGGTTATTCCATTGACCTCTAGTGACCACATGAATGGCCCCTATAAACCCTTGGTATTTTTGAATATGGTTGACTTGGTTAGGAGGATTTTTAGAGTTAGCTCCCTCTACGTTTGGTTGCACCTCCACGTGATGAGGAAGTGGTGTCTAAAATATACCAAGGTTTTGGTTTTGTTGAGCGAGGGTATTATTGACTTTGATCATCCCCAAGTCAATAAGGTCTTGGACATGTTGGCATTTTTGCCACATTGTTTTGATTGTTGCTTATTCATGCATAAATTGTTGAAGTTCTCACTCCTCTATGTTTCTCTACGAGTTTTGGTGCCAAAACAGCTAAGTTCGAAGACTGTCGCGATATCGCGACCAAAAGCAGCATGGAGAGCACGGGTTCAAAACTGTCGCGATATCGCGACATGTCGCGCTATCACGGGTTTTTAGAGGAGAGAGAAGCCAAAGTCGGAGAATGTCGCGATATCGCGACGTGTTCCAAAATCACGGTCAAAGTGGTCAACGGAAGCAAAGCAGTAAAGATGTCGCGATTTCGCGACATGTCGCGTTTTCGTGACTTGCGATGGCCATGGAGTAGAGTGATAGAAAAGGTCACGATATCGTGACATAATTGAGCAAAGGGCAATGACAATGAACCTCGTCGCGATATCGCGACAGAAAAGTGAACAAGGAGCAAAATGTAGAAACGTCGCGATATCGCGACATGTCGCATTATCGCGGTAAGGTTGAAAGAAAAGCATAAGGCATGAAAGACGTCGCGATTTCGTGACATTTTTGAAGATGAGGCCAAGCAAGAGGAAGACGTCGCGATATCGCGACAGAAAGCGGCAACACTAGAGAAAGCAAGGAAACGTCGCGATTTCGCAACATATTATGGAGAAAAGGCTAAATAGAGAAAGATGTCACGATTTCGCGACATGTTCCGTTTTCGCTACTTGCAAGAGGATGAAGGCCAAGGAAGAGAAAACTGTCGCGATTTCATGACATGTTGCAGTTTCGCGGGTATACAGAAGAGAAGGGCACAAAAAGTAGAAGATGTCACGATTTCGTGACATGTCGCATTTTCGTGACGAGAAGCAGTGAGAAAACCAAGCGAGAGAAAGATGTAGCGAAATCGTGACTTGTCACGTTTTCGCGGTTCGAAACAGCGAAAGGACAACATGGGGAAAGAACGTCATGAAATCGTGACAGGTCATAGTTTCGCGGGAGCAAAGCAAGGAAGGAGCAGAATAGTACGGAACGTCACGAAATCATGACGCGTCGCGTTTTCGCGACCTAAGGTGACGAAGGAGAACAAAGAGCCAAATACGTCGTGATTTCGTGACATGTTTGGTTTTCATGACCCAAAGTGGCAAAAGCGTACGGAGAAGGAAAATGTCACGATTTCGTGACATGTCATATTTTCGTGACCTGTCACAATTTCGTGCCAGAAAGCAGTTCAACGGCCCGATGAAGTATTGCGATTTCCAAGGATTAAAAGCTCTCCAGAATTTAATGTTTTGCTGCTTTCCAATGTGTGCAAGATAGAAGAACGTGCTCAGGCCTGTAGCTTTCGAAGCCACCAGAATTGAAGACGCCTCCATTATTCAAAGCTTCTGTTCATGATTTTCTAACGGTCCAAGCATGCTCCGAGAACGACCATTTAATGAAGACGACCGGTTCCTTGTTTCATTCAATTTCTGATTTCTCCGAGGCTTGGTTTAAGGGGATCATTTCCTTATTTTTGTTGTATATTTTGTGGATCTCGAGGAAGTCCGTTTCATGTTTTAAATGCTACAAAGAGGCAAGACCTCTATAAATATCAATGTATATCTCAGAAAGAGGCATCGAGAGAGAGACTTTTGCTGAAAAACTTTTCAAGTTCTTTGCATGAATAAAAGATATTTGGCCTCTGGTTTTGCAAGCAACTTTCTGTGTGATTTTCCTTCTATCTTATGCATTTCTCCTTTACGCTCGTATTTCTTATCTGCTGCTAAATTTGAATTCTGCATCTGAGTTTAAATATTGCTAGTGAGGAAGTGAGTTCTGGAATGCGATTCTGGAGGTTATCTGTGCAAGGTTGTAAGTAGATTACGTCGCTATCTTTTCTATATGTTGTTCATGTGCTTGAGGTTATCTGCTGCTAATCTTTCCCAGATCTGACAAATTTGGCCTGTGGCTATATTTCCCGTTTCTTTCTGCATATTTCCTATTTCTTTCCTGCAACTCTAGTCTTCAAGAACATAAAATTTAGTAAGGGAACCAGCCCTCTCTGGAGATTGGTCCGGGAGACATTTCTTTCTCTCGGCCTTTCAATGTTGGCCGGGTCTAGGGCGCATTTATGTTAAAATCCTTTCCTGTGGCAGATTCGTGACCAACAGTTTTTGGCACGCCCGTGGGACAGACTGTTTCTGTCTCAGAGAGATCCCATAGTATTGAGGGTTTAATGTTCGCCTTCATGCCGTATAGTTAGAACATTTGGTGACTCTGCAGTACCCAAAAATCTCTGAACATGGATACAGTGAAAGCTGTACTTCATGATCACGAGATCAAAGTCCAAAAAAGTTGAAAATCTTGTTGAGTTTTTTGAACTTGACAGCACAAAAAAAGGTGAACACTCTAGGTTGGTTTCCCCATCGCTTGCATCATCTGCCATATCTACACAAATCCCTGGTATTGTTACTAGTTTTCCATCTTCTCAGTCACATACACTAGTCCCAATGGCCCAGTATCCTCAACCCAGGCAGTTTTCAGCATGGAATAGTTCAGGAGCCTTGAATTTGCAGGCTCAAAATCCAGTTCCCCAAGCTGCTTTGAAAGCCTTGCCAACCTATGATGGTACTGGTAAGACTGCATATGAACATATTCATGATGTAGCTTCTTTGGCAGCCATTCACGATATAACAGATGAAGATGTGATGGTAAAGTTATTAGTGTTATCCTTGAGAGGAAAATTGTTGTACTAGTACCGATCTCTGCAACCGGGGCACTATTGCGTCATGGGATCGGCTAGGAGAACTGTTAATTAAGAATTTTCATGAACAGGCTGATCCATTTTCATTATTGCATCGGTTTAACGCAATTCAGAGGCACCGCGTAAGGAGGCGATAGCAGATTTCAATGTTCGATTTACCAGAAGCTGGCAGCGAGTGCCTGAAGGTCTTCGCCCTACCCATGAGCAAGCTACGTTCTACTATCTTCGAGCGTTCAACACGGACATTGGCTTGGCGATCAGGCCAGTCCAATGTGATGACCTTCCCGAAACTGTTCGAACAAGCACAAAAGGCGGAGGCAGACTTGATTGCAATCGGTAGGCTTCCTCCAAAGGTAACAATGCCCATTTTACCTGATATTCCACAACATTTATATCCTAGTTCATTTTTGCAATCTATGTCTTCCATGTACCCTGTTCCATCATGGAGCTCCAGTGCACCTCAGATTGCACCCATCCCGGTTCCTCGGCTCCCTACTTCAGCAAATCCCTAGTTGCTTGCACCCAACATTCTGCCATTCCCCGCTTCCACTTCATTCTCGGCATTACCGATGCCACCAGCACCTTTGCCCTTACCAGCACCTCCTGCGCCTGTAAATCCTGATCCTTATACGACACTCTTGCAAGAGGTAAAATCTGCCAATTCCGCTATAAGAGCAATGGGCAATAAGATCACACTTATTGAAAGGAAGCAGGTTGAGCGAGATTTCCAGCCCAGGAGATTTCAGCCTCCGTCGATTACTAGAGAACAAGCTGCTTCAACAAGCAAAGCACCCGAGAAGAACCTGACTATTTTGGCAAATGAAGATGCAGTCCTTGCAGAAAGAACATATTGGTGTTCAACATGTAATGATCCACATGGCGAAGACACTTGCATGGTTCATTTGAATTATGTGCAGACATTGGCCGCTAGCTCTTCGGGAGGGCAAGTCAACATGATCTCTGAGGTAGGTCATAGCTTAATGGTTCCATCTGAAGAACAAGTTTCAGTTCTCACGAGGACTGGAAAGAAGCCTGTCACAGTAGATCCTGCTGAGCTAGAGCCATTAAAAGTGCCAGCTAATTTGAGAAAACAAGTGAAAACTCCTGTGTCAGTATCAAAGCTAGATGCGCCTATTTTACCAAAAGATCTTGTTCCACACAGAGTACAAGAAAAATCTGCAGCTACACAGGCAAGATCGAAAGTAGAGGAACAAGCAAGAGAAAAGCTGAAGTACCCATCATTGACTAAAAGGTTGAGAGTAGAAGCCACTCAGCAGTATCAGAGCAGATATGATCACCCTGTTGAAAATAAGGAATCTGTTGTGGTTGCATACAACATTGTCGAAGAATTGAAGAAGATCCCAGCTAAGGTTAGTCTTTATGATGCATTACAATTGCCTGGACAGGTAGATTTATTGCAAGAATCCTTGAAATCTATGAAGGATAGTGAGAAGAGTCCTACCCGGACAATTTATGCTCAAGCATTAACCACTTCAATCATTGGCAAGAATAGACCACCCCCATTTTATCTGTCACTTCGAATGGAGGGTTGGATCGTGCATAACTGCATGATTGATTCCGGTGCCGCTACAACTGTCATGCCAAAGGCAGTTTGCGAAGTTATGGGTATGGAATACACACGAAGTAGCCCTGGAGTCTTGCAGTTGGACGGTACTCCTATGAAAATAGTAGGTGTAATCAAGGATGTCCCGATTGTTTTACACAGTATGCCTCAGATTACAGTCATTCGGGAGATAGTTGTGGTCGATCTAGAACCGTATTTTAGTATGTGCTTATCAAGAGAATTTACTGCTAAGTTGGGAGGCTACCTTTCACTGGATTATTCTCACTTGGAGATCCCTTTTAAAGGAAAGAGAATCCGGATTCATAATGAAAAACCTTCCTCTTTTCATATTGAAAGGTTGGATGAAGCGGGAAAGACCATGCGATCTGTCAACATGCTAACCGAAGAGTTAGAAGGTTCTGATTTGATGAATGAGGTTTTGGATGAGCTTCAGTTGGAAGACGAGTTTTCAATGCTTGATTTCAATGCTATGTTGGAGACCGAAATCGGTTGTTATTCTATCACAAAGCCCGAGGATGGCGCAATGCAGGTATTCCTTAACCAAGATGATCAGAGCTCTGTCCCCGATCAATTATGGAAGTTGTATTTTGATGGGGCAAGATGCAAAAATGGTGCAGGAGCAGGTATTGTTCTGATTTCTCCCTCTGGCTTACAAAGAACATATTCATACCGTCTCACTTGGAATTGTACTAACAATGTTGTCGAGTACGAAGCATTATGCCTAGGCTTGAAAAAGGCAAGAAAATTGGGAATTGAACAGTTGCAGATTTTTGGTGATTACGAGTTGATTGTAAACCAAGTAACAAACAGGTGTATTTCCAAGCAGCATTATCTCAAAGCATATCGCAACCAAGTGTGGGACCTGTTTGAGTCTTTCATAGCTCTGAGTATTCAAGCCATTTCACGAGAGCTGAATAAGCATGCTTGATCTTCTAGCATCTCTTGGAGCAAATTTTTCTCCCATTGAGCAGGTAGTAAAGAAACCAAAAATAGTAAGAATGGTGTACAGGCCTAGTGTCCTAGACAAAGACACTTTATGGCAAGTCTTCGAGAGCGATGAGCAAATCATTAACTTTTTGATTCAAGAAGCTGCCACTATCAAAGGAAGAACCTTGGAGCACGAAGAAACCGATGGTCTGATTCAGTTGCGGAATAATCATATTCCGAAAGGTCTTATCACTCTAGAAAGTTTGTTTGATCAGCATGATCGGTCCAAGAAACATCGGATTGAGATCGACAAGAAAGAGTATATGGAGCTGCAGTTGGAACCCAATAAGGTCATTAAGATTGGGACTGATTCTACTCCTAATGAACTACAAGAGATCAGGCAACTGTGTCAAGAATTTTTTGATATCGTGGCCTGGAGTTACGAGGATCTGAGGGGATATGACAAACAGATTATTCAGCATACTATTGAGTTGGAAGAAGGAGTCAAACCCTTCAGGCAAAAGCAGCGACCAGTGAACCCAAATATTGAGACTCTTATGAGGGCCGAACTTGTGAAAATGTTGCAGGCCAAGATTATATATCCGGTTAAGCACTCGACTTGGGTCGCTAATCTAGTTTCGGTTCGAAAGAAAAATGGAGACATACGATTGTGTGTAGATTTTCAAAATCTGAACCGTGCATCTCTGAAAGATCACTATCCCTTGCCTCGCATTGATCAGATACTTCATGTTGTTGCTGGGGCTCAGCGTTTCTCACTGCTAGACGGTTTCTCTGGATATAACCAGATTTGGGTTAGGGATGAGGACCAGTACAAGACTGCATTCACAACCAAGTGGGGCACTTTTGCTTATCAGCGCATGCCTTTCGGATTGTCCAATGCTGGGGCCACATTCCAGAGAGCCATGGACATTGCATTCGAGGAGCTTTTGAACAAGATTATTGTCATTTATCTTGATGATATGATTGTCTTTTCACATAAACGGGAAGATCACTGTTCTCATCTGAGGCAAATCTTTGGAAAATGTAGAGAGTTTGGTATTTCCATTAATCCAAAGAAGTCGGTTTTTGCAGTGAAGGAAGGTAAACTCTTGGGGCATGTCATTTTAGAAGATGGTTTGGCAATTGACTCATCTCGAGTCGAAGCATTGAAGAAACTGTCGCTCCCTGCCAATAAGAAAGAGCTACAGTCTTTCTTTGGGCAGATTAATTTTATCAGGAAGTTCATTTCGACTTTGCCCAGGTCGTCAAGCCCATGACTGAGTTGTTGAAGAAGGACGCAGAATTTAAGTGGACGACTCAGAGGAAGGAGGCATTCCAGGAAATTAAGGACAGAATAGCGCAGGCTCCTGTATTAATTAATCCTGATTATTCGAAAGATTTCATTTTGTATGCAGTTGGAGAAGATGAGAGCTATGCCACAGTACTCACACAGAAAGGAGACGATGGGAATGAAAGGCCCATTGCTTTCCTTAGTCAGGTTATCTTACCTCATGAGGCAAGATATAATTTCATTGAAAAGCAGGTATATCTTGTCATGAAGTCTCTTAAGAAATTCAAGCACTTCATATCTCAGAGTAGGACAGTCGTCTATGTTATACATCCCGATGTAAGGAATTTCATCATTCGGGGTGAGATGGGTGATAAACGCGTTGGTTGGGTCACCAAAATTCAAGAATTTGATGTTGAGATTCATCCGACCAAGCTGGTGCGGGGTAAGGCCTTATGCCAGCACTTAGCAAAGACTACAACATACGGGATAGTTGATTATCAAGCAGATGATCTTGCTGGAGATAGGAATCTGGTGAACCTCTTAGTACAAGGACAAGATTGGGCTGATGACCTGATTAGCTATTTCACAACTGGCAGATGCCCTTCATAGTTAAATGCCTCACAACGGAGAAGGTTTCGCCTGCAAGCTCTCAGGTATGCGTTGCTGCCCGAAGGATTGTTTTTCAAGAATATTGATGGCGTTCTTTTAAGGTGTGTCAAAGAATGAGAGAAGGCTAGACTCCTGGAGGAGTTTCATTCCGGCATATCGGGGAGGACACTATGCGGGTAGACCAATGGCTTTAAAAATTATTCGGGCTGGTTACTATTGGCCAACTTTGTTCCACGAGATGCTTTCGGGATTGCCCAAGCATGCGACGGATGTCAGAGGTATACGGGAAGGGTTAGAAATGCATCATTGCCCCTGCATCCAATTCGAGGTTGAAGCACCTTTTCAGCGGTGGGGACTTGGACTTTATTGGGATCTTTGATCCGAATTCTTCAGTTGGACACAAGTATATCTTGACGGCTACAGATTATTTCATGAGATGGTCTGAGGCTATTCCAACCAGGGTTGCAAATCAAGATGTGGTGATCTCTTTCATTGAAGGGCTGATCACACGTTTTGGCGTTCCTGATGCTATTATCACAAAAAAGGGAACTCCATTCACGTTGGAGGAGAGCTAGCAAAATTTGCAAACAAGTATGGTGTTTTCCTGAAGACATCCTCTAACTATTACCCTCAGGGGAATGGCTTGGCGGAGTCCACAAACAAGAACTTGCTACGGATTTTGAAGAGATCCTTGGGGGATAACAAGAGATCATGGCACCTTCTACTGAATCAAGCCTTGTGGGCAGATAGGATTTCAATCAAGAAGTCTATCAAGACTTCACCATATGCCCTGGTATATGGAAAAGAGGCAAGGTTGCCTGTTCATCTAGAATTGCCAGTATTGCAGCAGTTGCGGGGATTTCGGGATGATGAAGCGAGATATGGATTCCATGGATATGCGGTTGGCTCGGTTGTTGCGGTTGGAAGAGCAACGTTCTTTGGCCTATGAGGAGTTTGCTAAGCATACACGAGGTTGTTTCAAAATGGTTCCATAAAAATTCCGCTGATCGTCCACTCAAGGTGGGTGATTTGGTCCTGAAATGGAATGAAAGGAAAGCCAAGCCAGGAATGCACAAGAAGTTTGACGCTCTATGGGAGGGTCCATTCCGCATTGTCAGTGCCGGTGCAGCAAATTCGTTTCATCTGGAAGATTTGGATGGCAGCCCACTTCCTATTTCGGTGAACGACTTTCATCTGAAAGCCTACACTCCATGAAGTATGAGTCCAGTATTACCTTGTACAGTTATTTTGCTTTTGTAAAAAAAAAAAAGAAAAAAAGAGAAAACAGAAAAAGAAAAAAATTGTGGAGTTCCTCTGTGTACACAGATTACCAACTTCGGCTCTTTTTGCATGCGAGCCCGCAGGTACGTTTATTTCTTTCCTTTTTCCTCTTCCTTCCCAACAGATAGTGGCTTCCATCAATTTCTTCCCTCCACTCCCTTATTTTCATTCCCTTCCTCGCTCATTCCTTCTTCTACCGTCCGTAATTAAGCCACTACTGTTGTTTCTATTTCCCCCTCTGATATTCCCGTTTCTTCTTTTCCTTTTCTTCTAATCCATTGTCGTTTCAGCATTTATCCGTGGTTCTCACCGCTTTCGTCATCCCACCTACTTTCATTCCATTATTCATTTTTCCCCCATCCCCGCAGCTGGTGACACAGTAGCTCCCTCTTCAGTTGTTGTATCTACCGCTTCCACTCCTCCATCTTCGACCATTCCATCATTCCACATTCCCATTCCACGGCCTGCACATTTTCTGGCCATCACTCCGTTCATTTCCATTTTTGCAACCCAGGTGCTTTCATCACTGTCATGGAGATCCTTTTACAGCACCCGGTGATTACCCAGCTCGACCGAGCTAGGTGCAATGCAGATCCACTTGAGTGCCAAATATCAGCAAGAGTTTGTTGCAGCAGTCTGCAGAGATGTCTCCCATCAGTCAGCATTTTGTTCCTCCAGTTTTTCTTGACTCTGTTGCCCAATGGATTCAGGCCTAGGATTCGTGCATACAGCAAAACTGTATACCCCGTGAGCCACCAAGAATGTTGGCATTTTTGCCACATTGTTTTGATTGTTGCTTATTCATGCATAAATTGTTGAAGTTCTCACTCCTCTGTGTTTCTCTACGAGTTTTGGTGCCAAAATAGCTAAGTCCGAAGACTGTCGCGATATCGCGACCAAAAGCAGCATGGAGAGCACGGGTTCAAAACTGTCGTGATATCGCGACATGTCGCGTTATCATAGGTTTTTAGAGGAGAGAGAAGCCAAAGTCGGAGAATGTCGTGATATCGTGACGTGTTCCAAAATCATGGTCAAAGTGGTCAACGAAAGCAAAGCAGTAAAGCTGTCACGATTTCGCGACATGTCACGTTTTCGCGACTTGCGATGGCCATGGAGCAGAGTGATAGAAAAGGTCACGATATCGTGACATAATTGAGCAAAGGGCAATGACAATGAACCTCGTCATGATATCGTGACAGAAAAGTGAACAAGGAGCAAAATGTAGAAACGTCGCGATATCGCGACATGTCGCATTATCGTGGTAAGGTTGAAAGAAAAGCATAAGGCATGAAAGACGTCGTGATTTCGTGACATTTTTGAAGATGAGGCCAAGCAAGAGGAAGACGTCGCGATATCGTGACAGAAAGTGGCAACACTAGAGAAAGCAAGGAAACGTCGCGATTTCGCAACATATTGTGGAGAAAAGGCTAAATAGAGAAAGATGTCACGATTTTGCGACATGTTTCGGTTTCGCTACTTTTAAGAGGATGAAGGCCAAGGAAGAGAAAACTGTCATGATTTCGTGACATGTTGCAGTTTCATGGGTATACAGAAGAGAAGGGCATAGAAAGTAGAAGATGTCACGATTTCGTGACATGTCGCATTTTCATGACGAGAAGCAGTGAGAAAACCAAGCGAGAGAAAGATGTAGCGAAATCGTGACTTGTCGCGTTTTCACGGTTCGAAACAGTGAAAGGACAACATGGGGAAAGAACGTCGTGAAATCGTGATAGGTCATAGTTTCATGGGAGCAAAGCAAGGAAGGAGCAGAATAGTACGAAACGTCGCGAAATCGTGACGCATCGCGTTTTCATGACCTAAGGTGACGAAGGAGAACAAAGAGCCAAATACGTCGCGATTTCGTGACATGTTTGGTTTTCACGACCCAAAGTGGCAAAAGCGTACGGAGAAGGAAAATGTCACGATTTCGTGACATGTCATATTTTTGCGACCTGTCCCAATTTCGTGCCAGAAAGCAGTTCAACGGCCCGATGAAGTATTGCGATTTCCAAGGATTAAAAGCTCTCCAGAATTTAATGTTTTGTTGCTTTCCAATGTGTGCAAGATAGAAGAACGTGCTCAGGCCTGTAGCTTTCGAAGCCACCAGAATTGAAGATGCCTCCATTATTCAAAGCTTCTGTTCATGATTTTCTAACGGTCCAAGCATGCTCCGAGAACGACCATTTAATGAAGACGACCGGTTCCTTGTTTCATTCAATTTCTGATTTCTCCGAGGCTGGTTTAAGGGGATCATTTCCTTATTTCTGTTGTATATTTTGTGGATCTCGAGGAAGTCCGTTTCATGTTTTAAATGCTACAAAGAGGCAAGACCTCTATAAATATCAATGTATATCTCAGAAAGAGGGATCGAGAGAGAGACTTTTGCTGAAAAACTTTTCAAGTTCTTTGCATGAATAAAAGATATTTGGCCTCTGGTTTTGCAAGCAACTTTCTGTGTGTTTTTCCTTCTATCTTATGCATTCCTCCTTTACGCTCGTATTTCTTATCTGCTGCTAAATTTGAATTCTGCATCTGAGTTTAAATATTGCTAGTGAGGAAGTGAGTTCTGGAATGCGATTACGGAGGTTATCTGTGCAAGGTTGTAAGTAGATTACGTCGCTATCTTTTGTTATATGTTGTTCATGTGCTTGAGGTTATCTGCTGCTAATATTTCCTGATCTGAAAAATTTGGCCTGTGGCTATATTTCCCATTTCTTTCTGCATATTTCCTATTTCTTTCCTGCAACTCTAGTCTTCAAGAACATAAAATTTAGTAAGGGAACCAACCCTCTCTGGAGATTGGTCCGGGAGACATTTCTTTCTCTCGGCCTTTCAATGTTGGCCGAGTCTAGGGCGTATTTATTTTAAAATCCTTTCCTATGGCAGATTCGTGACCAATAGGACTACATCTTTAAACACATGGTAGTTGTTGATGTCATGCCCATTTTGCCTATGATAGGGGCAAAATAAGTATTCTCAATAATTTTTACCATGTTTTGTGGGATCATCCGGTCTAATATCGGGCAAAGCAAGTTTATTTGTCTCATACAACCTTCTAAATAGAGAGGCATATGACTCATCTAGTGGGGTATATTGGTGATTCTATTAGACAAACTATCACTAGAGATGGTTTTCCATAGGTGGCACTGTGTTTTGAACTGTTGGAGCTTGTTTTGTTGAGGGGACTGCATGATAGAAAATTTGCTATGGTACTTATTGCACAGGTTATTTTTGTTGAACCATTACTAGTTGGATCCTGATCACTTGATTGATGTGATTGGATTATGTGGATGGGGTGGCCTATGTTGATTTCTTTTGGCTTGAATAATTACTTTTGTATTGGCCCTTGTTTTGCCATTCTTTCTTCTTGGGCTTACTGGTACCTTCTTGGATTTTTATATCCTCAATAACACTAGCCTGAGCTAAATCTTCTTCAAAGGATTGATAAGTTCGTAGTTGGAGCATCCAAGAAATAGGTTTTAAGCAACTCTTGGTGAATATCTTAATTAGCTCATCTATTGGTAGGGTGAATGGCAATTTTGTGATGATAACCCTCCAACGATTTCCTAAATCATAGATAGATTCATCATCCTAATGTCTTAAATCATAGACGTTAGATAATGAGATCTTCTTTTTAATATTTAGGATGAAACAATCAAATAATTGATCAATCAAATGTTCAAAAGTATAGATACTATGGCTTGGCAATTGGTTGTACCATTCTATGGCATCTCCTCCTAATATTTGAGGAAAAGTTTGAAGCATGAGAGCATTATCATTTTGAATTCTGAAGCATGCATGAACAAAGGTGCTCACATGTTCTTTGGGATCCTCAATTTCCTTAAATTTGTCAAATTTGGGTATCATAAAATCTGTCGTATATGGTGGGATTGGTACCAAAGGATGAATTGGTTGATTGATCAATTGGTGTAAAGTTAGTTTTTGATTTGAAAATCCAAGAGTGAATTGCATCAATTGATCTATTTTTTCTACATGTCCTTAATTTGAGGATCTTCCTTAGGAATTTGGAAGCCCTGAATTACTTGGTGAGTTTGCGGGGGTGTGGAGAGGTATTGTGGAGTGATCAAATGATGAGAATATTAATATTGATGGTTAGGCGAATTGGATGGCATATGATGAATGTGGTATTTTTGATGAAAGGATGGGGAATTATGGAATGATTTTGATGGATGAAGGTTATGGCTAGACTAGCCAATGGGAATAGGATGGGTAATGGTATGGGTTGATGGGGGAATCAAGATAGAGACCACCAAATACTGAGGTGCCCATGATGAACCCTGATTGATAAGGGCAATCTGATTAGAGCTATGTAAAGGCGTAGGGTTAACCTGTACTTGTTGTTGAGCATTCTGAAGCTATCTAAGCAATTTTTTTAGGTGTTCCCATGCTTCACTAATATCTCTATCAAAGGCTAGGGGTATGGATGTAGATGGTATGGAATATGTGGTTGGGATACAAGTTACACTAAGTATGGCAACTTGTGAGGTTGGGACTTGTGAAGTAGAATTGACTTATATTTCATACAAGGGTTTGGTGTAGGTGGAGGTATATGAGGTGCTAGGGGCACCTGAAGGTTAAGGGATGGATGTATGGCATGAAGGTGCAACTGATGCCTCAAAAAGAGGGTTAGTATACACCTGGATAAAGGTGGATGGGGGTTTGGAATAGGTAGGATCTTGCTGTAAAGTAGAATCCTGTCTAGGTGAATTGGGAATAGACTCTAAGATATAATTAGAAGACTTCATGAAAGCTTCTACTCTTGCCATGTCTATATGGGTGATGTGGTTGTGATTGTAGGAGAGGTTGATTCCTCCTGGGACATGGCCATGTGGAAGGCTATGGAAGGTAAAAAATGTGAGGGACCTCCAGATAAATCTGCCTATGTCACATTTAGGGTATCTACCATTGAAGTGGTGGGGAAGGTGGATGAAGGTTCCATTAATTTTTCTTGACTTATTGCTTTCTGTTTATTTCTAGTTAATACCATAAGAAAAGTAAATCAAGATGCAAATTAAAATGCCAAATATAAAATAAAAATTAGAATGCTTAAGGAAATAAACAAACAATGCTAAGTCTCAACCAATGTGGCTTACCTCATTCATTAATTATCTCATTTTAATGTGTGTTCATTTTATGTGCCAGTTTTGTGTGTTTTGATATTCTAATATTTCTTAATGAAACAAAGGTGAAAAACTATGGCTAAGGTAGGGCAACGAGATTCTTGTTGGTGATGAAATCCAACAAGTTTGTTTGGGGGTATTCCTAGGGTGTCTAAGGGCGGAGATTGGTGAATGGATATGAATACCACCATCATCAAATATCAAGCAATGGCGTGATGCGTGTGAATTCTTTTTAAGGTTTATGTTTTCAATTGTATATAAACAATGTTAAAAATAATTAATATCATAACCTAAATCAAAATCCAACAAAATACTACCAAGTTATCCAAAGGGTGTGAAGTACATCGCTTAAGACCCCTTGTCTAAATAATAATCGGAGGGTTCATCCACCCCTCTGCCTGGAATCACCCAACTGGTAGGGATACTTTTGGCAATCTAATATTGTTCCAACTTAGATATACAAAATAAAATGTCTTCAACCCTAATATGCAACACTATATTATGCAAGTTTTAGTTCAAATGCAAACAAGATGCAGTAGTTTGCACCTAGAAAACAAAAACCTTAATCCAAATATGTGAATGAATGCAGATCTAAAAATATAAACTAATATGCATTCATTTTCATATTTCTTAATGATGATTCATTTTATTGTTCAAAATCTAAAAAATACGAAAAAAAACCCAAAATACGTAAAACAAAAAAAAAACTAGGGTTTTAAATAGTCGACTTATTGGAAAGCCTACATTTTTGCACCTAACTCTCCATAAATACCTTTGGGAACTTTTGAACATTTTTGAGACACCCATGGGTGCTTCTGTATTACCTGTGTATGTTATCGGGTGTTTCACACACCTTCTGCAAGCTTCTGCAAACTTTAGAAACCCTAGACCCAATGAAATCTGTGAAATCCATGCTTTTGAAAAACCTGCAAGATGATAGAAAATAGTAAGAAAATTAGTAAAACTGATCATAAATAGAAACCCTTAGGGAGTCCCACCCTAATATCCATTTGAAAGATGTAAAATGCAACACACAAACAATGCTTTGAACAAAATAAAATGCAAGATAACACAAGATTGCACAAAATAATAAATTCTTTATTGATGGGGGGAGCCTAGAAACTCCATTGTTTACAAGCTTGGATCCTTGAATCCTTTTGATACAATATTACAATAATTTAGGGTTCTTTGAAACCCTAAGAAGAAAATTTGTGGTGTCTTCAAGCGCATCTTGATCCCAACAAGGTTGAGTGGGCTTTTCGGTATCCAAGGTTGGGCCACTCCAGATTATGATGTAGCACCTTCAGATCTGCACACAATGACATAGAAAATAGTTAGTAGTATATGCGAGGGCTCCACAGTGTGAGGCCCTTTGTATGCAATAATAAAACCCTAACTAGATACTGCAAGTATAGTGAACAGAAATAGAAAGCACATTTATAAAAATAACAAATAATAGATATGTTTTACTTATGTATTGTGTTCTAATGTGAGAAACTTGATGTAGAGGACTGGTGAAGTGATGCCCCAGCATCACCCGGAGGCTAGGGGATCTTTAGGAATGATATCGTAAAACACAAAAGGGTGTCTTGCAACTGTAGGAAACACTCATGGGTGCTTGGGGTTGAGGGGAAGGATTTTGTAGAAGCAAATCCAGTGAGGGAGAAAGGATGGTAGTGATGATGGCAGATTAAGGTGAGTGAAGATGATGGTAGAAGTGGTGCAAGGTGGTCGAGGGCACTTTAAGAGAAATCAAGGAATTAAGGAACTCTAAAACTTAGGAAACTCAGGGATTGAGCCATCAAAATGGCTCTTATTTATAATCTAACCTAGGGCATGCTAGGGTTTCAATGACACTAATCATGTGGTTGAGATTAAAGCACATCCAAGGGTAGATAATAAATCTAGGGTGTGGCACGGATTGATGTAAATGGGTGGTCAAGATTAAATGAAATTGGATGGTTGGGATTAATTCACTTAAATAAATACATATTTATTAAATATATATTAAAATATAATATAAAATATTATATTTAAATATATATAAAATAAATATATATAAATAAATGTGAATAATGATCGAAAATAGTAGGAAAATAGGAATAGTGGTCAAATTGGCTAGAATTTGGTGGTGGAAATGGTGGGAAGGCTAAGATGGAAGGAAAATGGATAGGATTTGGTGGTGGAAATGGTGGGAAAGCCTGGATGGAGGACAAGTGTCTAGATTTTTGTGTCTACAGGTAGTATAGGAGGGATCCTATGGTTGTGGGGGCATTAATACCTAAATTCTAGGTAGTTGAGAGGCCCATGATGGTGATTGTGCAAATAAGGATTCTTGGGTCGATGTGGGAGGTGGAGGGTTTGGCACCTAGGGTGGAGTTGGAGTGGTTAGGTCAAATTGGGTAGAGTATATGCAAGAAAATGAGATGTTGCATTAACATAGGCCTAAGGTTATTGGTTTGGATCTACAACTACAAATATGTGGCCTACATTGATTTGGGGATTAGATCCCCCAAGTGGAAAGAATTTTGTGGGCATACCATACTCAATATGTAGCTCAAAAATATGGGTTGCATGAGCATAAACCTACTCTTGGAGTGTGGGGGATATTGAGTGGCGTAGAATGATTAATGGTGGTAGGGATGGATGTGATGAACCTGGTGGAGGAAATTGACCACCATGGAGGGCATGTGCAACATCAAAATCGATGAGGGTGATATTGGGCTTGCTCAAGGATATAGGAGTCCTTGGTATAGTGGATTCAAATATGTTGGTGGGGTTGTGGCGGTAAGTGGTACCCGAGCTATGTGTCTTATGCAGGTTGGTGGTTGTTACATACCCCAATTGATATAGCCATCGGCTATCTTATTACATTTAAATATTACTTGTATCTATCCATGTGTAGATTTTTATTTTTAATCATCTATCTATTTTCAATTTATCATCTATAATTTCACAATTTGTGCCCACTATGGTGGGGATCTGCCCTCCTCAAGGGGTCGTACTTATTATAAATTTTGTTATCGCATACTTCATTAATTATTGAGTGATTATACTTCTCTGTTGTTTATCTGTGAGTGTAATATTATTAAGGATTATATCTTCAGATATTAGGAGCCAAGGGTAAGTTGAACCCTTGCATGTGGTATCAGGAGATATTCTATTCTGGAGAGGAAGATATCTCGTCCACCCAGTGCATACCATAGCAAATGCTACTATAGGCAGCTGGCGAGAAGGATGTGTGCTAGTCGTAAGATAGCCTTCAAGGTTTCCCAAATGCCAACCAACCCTGGGCATCGTAGTCTGGGTAATATAGCACACCATTGTTCCAACCATGTTACACTATACACAACATTGTAATATAGGCAAAAAAAAACATAATTTTTCCACCAGGGAAATTAGAGCCAAACACTGCATTAAGTCATTTCAGGCGAACGACAGAAACTAGTGGTTTCCAACCACAACAAGCATAACTAATCACATGATATCTAGGATGTAAAATAGTGGTAGCCCTCATCAGAAATGAGCACACATGTTGGAATATAACACGAACAAGTGGAGAATATCAAGGGGTGTATAGGCATCAAAATGATCGAATCCCATGTCAAGAAACTGCTAAAAACATGCACAATATGCCCGTGCACCAGTGCGAACACTGCAGCCAATCATAGCATCGAATTAAATCTCCCAAACAATATAACATTAGATATAAATTTATTTTTTATTTTTTAGGTTGGGCAATTATCCCACATTGATGGTGGGGGAGGAAACAAAGTTGTTTAAAAAAATAATTCGTGCCCTCACTAAGGTGTGACTACAGTCACACATAATCCAAACTAGCTCACACATTTTTTTCCCCATGTCTGGTCCATCTAATCCTTATTGGCTTGTTGTCTAGTTGTATTACGTTTTATTGTCTAGCAGTCTCGAGTCAGACATCCAGTTCTTTGTGCCCCATGTCCTTTCTTGATTCAGTCCTCATATCTTCATGTGGTCACGTTCTTGGTCATGAAATTGTCTTTTGCCTTCGTTTTACGTCTTGTTAGGTAGCTTAGCCGTGTCCTCCCCTATCATGTGGGGTAGTCTATTCCACCCGCATCGCATATCAAGTTGTGTCTTGAGTCGAGTTATGTGTCTTGGGGGGTGTCTCAAGTCCCTTGCATTGTGTTTTGATGTCTTGAGTCCAATGTTAAATCAATTGTCTCGATTGTGTCAAAAAATTTATAGTGGTGTCAAATTCAAATTGGTGTGTCAAAATTCACATTGGTATCAAAATCAGGGTATCAAATTCAAAAGTAACTAAAAATGGGGGAGATTCAATCTGCATTGCAGTTGGAGCGACAATGAAGCAAAACAACAAATTTTTGCCAAACTTTTTGCAAAAATCAAGGTGAAATTGTAAGCAATACTGTTGGGCAAGTGTATGAGTGGAAGGTGGACCAAAGGACCAAATGGGTGATTATCAAACTTAGAATGAAGGCATATTGAAGTCACCAAGATGACCTCCTAGAAGCAAAGGTACACAAAATTCTTCTTCTCCTTTAATAAGTACTAGCTTAACCCTGGTCATCCATTACTTAAAAATATGGCATCCAATCCCTCCCCAAACTCTTCCCATGAGAACATCACACAAGAGGAAATAGGAAGCCCCATGACCACTGACATGGTCTTACAATCCTTAGTGGCTAGTATTAAAAGCATGAATGACAAGATGACCCAACTATTGGAAAGACAAGTCCAACCAAATCCTCCTAGCCCAAACCACTAGAGCACTGAGGATCAGTATGGAGCTTATACACACCAAAGAGGTCATAATGGTCATTCCCCAAATTGCTTCAATGGACAAAGAAATAATGAGGATTTGGGAAACGAGGAAGTTTATGAACAACAAAGGGGTTCTGATAGACCCTCCCAAAATCGCTTCCATAGACAGAGGAATAATGAGGACCAAGATAGACACAAAGTTTACCACCAATCAAGAGGTCCTAATGGAGTCAATTTTCCACACATTGATATTCCCACCTTTGAGGGTCATGATCCATGTGGGTGGATAGCCAAAATGGAAGGCATTTTAGAATTATACCAGATTCGAGATTCAGACAAAGTTCCTTTTGCTACTTCTAAACTAGGTACTTAAGCTTATCAATGGTTTGTATGGCTCAAACACGAGAAGGGATAAACCATTTTTTGGAATGATTTCACCAAATACTTTCTTAACAAATTCGATGAAGGATCCTCATATTATTACATGGTGTGGTTGTTATCACTTAAGCAAACATGATCAGTTATGGATTATATATCAAAATTCACTAGCCTACTTTCCTATGCAAAAAAATTGGATACTGAGGTAGTGATAGTTGCTTTTAGAAATGGGTTGAAAGAGAATATTAAAGTCGAAGTGGATCTACAAGATCCATCCACTGTAGATGCATGTATATGGATTTCCAAGTTGGTTGAGAAGAAGGTGCAAATGGTGACATCCATACGACGTGATTCATATGGTCGACCTCAATACCGCAACAACTCTTTTTGCAAAAATGATCAATTTTCAAATTGAATATGCTGACAAGGAAGATGAATTAATAGAGGAACACAACTCACCTGATGATCCCACAGATGAATACCAAAGTTAACATGAGGATGTTGTAGCTGAGGAAGATACAATGGTAATTTTGGTACGTGCTTTTATGGGGTTATCATCTCACCATACAATCAAGATAGTAGGATTCATTCAGCAAAGAAAGGTAACAGTATTAATTGATTCAGGAAGTACTCATAACTTTATTGACTCAAATCTTGCCAAGGCATTAAACTTGCACATCTACTCCTCCAATCAAGACAAATTTCAAGTTAGAATTGCAAGCAAGGAAATTTCTCAATGCATAGGTAAGACATCTTCAATTTCATTACAAATGGGAAGTTATACTTGGCATGGTCCTCTTTTTGTCATGGAATTAGGGAATTCAAAAGTTATTTTGGGAGTTGCATGGCTAGAACAAATGGAAACCATGGTTGGTTTTAATTACAAGCATCGCTTTGTGGAATGGAAAGAGAATGGGAAGATCATTCGTCTCCAAGGAATGCCACACATCCCCATAAATATAGTAAGTTCACATAGCATGGAAAATTATCAAGAAAAGGTGGCTATGAATTCATGGCCCAAATTAATTGCATGGAAAATCTAGCACAAGATATGCCATAAATCCAATGTGAAGATCTACAAAACATTGTGGCTAACTATAATGAGATTTTCCAAGAACCAAAAGGACTACCTCCCAAAAGATCTCATGACCATGCCATACACCTTGTTCTAGAAATTCTTCCACCTAATGATCATCCTTATTGATATCCCCAACCCCAGAAAACAAAAATTGAGAATATTGTCCAAGAACTATTAGAACATGGTGTCATCCGTCATAGCACTAGCCCCTATTCTTCACCAGTAGTTTTGGCCCATCGAAAAGACAATTCTTGGCATATGTGTCTGGACTTTCGTCCTCTCAACAAAATCACCATCAAAGATAAATTTTATATACCTATCATTTATGATTTATTAGATGAACTACATGGTACAAAAAATTTTACCAAATTGGACTTACGTTCAAGGTTTCACCAAATCAGACTTAAGGAGGAGGATATTCCCAAAATAGCTTTTTGCACTCATGAAGGTCATAATGAATTTTTGGCCATGCACTTTGGTCTCACTAATGCCCCATTTACATTCCAAAGTCTCATGAACCATGTGTTTCATCCATTTCTCTACAAATTTGTCCTAGTCTTCTTTGATGACATACTCATATATAGTAAATCTTGGAAGGATAATTTGATGCATGTGGGAAGGGTTCTTCATATACTACACAAGGAATAGTTGTTTGTCAAATGCTCTAAATGCTATTTTTGTGTTAAAGAAGTTGAATACCTTGGTCATATAGTATCTTAGGAAGGTTTTAAAGTGGATCCCAATAATATTAAGGTAATTCAGGATTGGCCTTTACCTAAAACCATCAAGAAACTTCATGGTTTTTTTGGGTCTCACTAGCTAATATCACAAATTTATGCATAACTATGGTAAAATTGTAGCACCTCTCACAGCCTTAACAAAGAAGGATGCTTTTCATTGGTTATAAGTAGCTACTCAAGCCTTCGAGGCTCTTAAAGAAGTAATGTGTACTACTCCAGTTTTGGCAACTTTAGATTTTCACAAATCATTCGTCATCAAATGTGATGCTTAAAGAATAGGTATCAAGGCAGTATTGATGCAGGAAGGTCATCCCTTGGAATTTGAAATTAAACAACTCTCGAGAAAGAATTTGGTCAGATCTATATATGAAAAATAAATTTTGGCTATTCTACATGCAATGGAGAAATGGAGACACTATTTAATCAATAGTCATTTCATTATAAAAATAAACCATAGTAGTCTCAAGCACTTTCTAGAACAAAGGTTTCCTTATCCAAAACAAAACAAGTGGTTAACTAAATTATTGGGATATGACTTCATTATTGATTACAAGAAAGGGAAAGAAAACATGGCAGTAGATGCATTATCCAAAAAATATGAAGATGAAGTGGTCATTAATGCTATTTCAGGTCCTTTTTCTCAATGGGTATCTTAGTTACAGGAAGAATGGTTGTCTAATAGTGAAATTGCTTGAATAATTCAGGAATTGTCAGCAAGTTCATCCAAGCATCCCCTTTTCTCCTATGAAGACATGATATTAAGGAAGAAGAATCGCATTTACATTCCACACACTTTGATAATCAAATCAAGGATTCTAGATGAGTCACATGCCTCTCCATCCGCATGTCATTCAGGTTTTTTGAAAACTTATATACTGGTTAAACAATATTTTTGTTGGAAAGGATTAAAAGTGGAGGTAAAACAATGGGTAGCTGAATGTAAAGTATGCCAACGCAATAAGGGTGAGATAGTCAAAGCACCAAGGTTTCTTCAACCATTACCCATTCCAAATCGTCAGTGGGAACACATTTCCATGTATTTTATTGAAGGTCTTCCTAAGTCATAAGGTAAATTATTAATCTTTGTGGTAGTTGATCACCTCTCCAAATATGCTTATTTTTAGGCTCTACAACATCCATTTTCAACAAGCAAAGTGGCTAAGGTATTTATGGACTCAATTTTCAAATTGCATGGAATGCCCAAAAATATTGTAAGTGGTCAAGATCCCATATTTACTAGAAAATTTTGAAGAGAATTATTTTGACTTAGTGGTACCAAATTAAATATGTCCTCTGCATACCATCCACAAATAGATGGCCAAACAGAGGTTGTTAACAAATGTTTAGATACCTACCTTATATGTTTTGTTCAAGATAAACAATATCAATGGAGTCAGTGGCTATCATTGGTAGAATGGTGGTACAACACTTCTTACCATTACTCCATAAAAATATCTCCTTTTGAAGCATTGTATGGAACTAAGCCTCCAATAGTAGCATATTATGTACCAGGATCCTCCAAAGTGGCCCAAGTAGATGATTGGTTTTAGCAAAGATAGTCAATGCTCACCATTCTGGTCCAAGCACAAAATCGTATGAAGCAGCAGCAAGACACACACCGATCAGAAAGAGAATTTGATATTGGTAATATGGTGTTCCTGTATTTTCAACCCTACAAACAGTTATCATTGAAGATTAAGTCCAGTCAAAATTTGGATCCTTGATTTTATGGTTCTTACAAAATTGTATGTCGCATTGGAGAAGTGGCATGTCAATTAGAGTTGCCTCCCTCATCATTTATACATTCAGTATTTTATGTCTCCTGTCTTAAGAAGGTGATCAGCCAGAAAGTGCACTCTCAGTCAGAATTACCAGTACTCGATGAAGAAGGGTGTATATATCTCCAACCTGAAGCAATTTTACAAAGCAAAACATGCATACTGAGATCTTGTCAAATCCAAGAATTTCTCATCAAATTTTAGGACTTACTCGAAGAAGACGCTACATGGGAACTTGAAAGTATTTTCGAGATATTTCCAAATTTGAGGATAAAGCTTTTCGAAGGGGGAGTCTTGTGACATACCCCAATTAATATAGTCGTCAGCTATATTATTATATTTAAATATTACTTGTATATATCCATGTGTAGATTTTTATTTTTAATCATCTATCTATTTTCAATTTATCATATACAATTTCACAATTTGTGCCCACTACGGTGGGGATCTACCTTCCTAAAGGGGCCTTAGTTATTATAAATTTTATTATCGCATACTTTGTTAATTGTTGAGTGATTATACTACTCTGCTATTTATTTGTGAGTGTAATATTATTAAGGATTATATCTTTAGAGATTAGGAGCCAAGGGTAATTTGAAACTTTGCAGTGGTGTGATGATGAGTGTAGCTAGACAAGCTACCTTGGGATGGTTGTGAGGCTACCTCCTACTAATTCATAGGAGCGATGGATGAATGGGAGGTCTGATAAGATTGGTCCATTGCAGCTTGGGTTGTGGCTTGGGCTTGGGCTTGGGCTTGGACTTGACTTTGATTCAAAACCATAAACTTAGCGGGGGTGGATGGAATGTTGATTTGGAAGTTTAATGGTGGTGGTGTGGTGGGGGTGGATTTTTTCTATATACATAAAGCAATCAAACAAAAAATATTTTTGATGTTATTTGTTTCAATGTGCTAATGTTGGGGTTGATGTGTTTGTGAGATGTGTTGGGATTTTTTTTGGGTTTTGCTTTTTATTTATTTTTCTGAATGTTTTTTTTTCTTTTTTTGGATTTTTTTTGTTTTTTATTTATTTATGTGTGTGTTTGATGAATATACACCTAAAAATACAAATGTGGTAATGGAATGTAGTCTAACTAGGTGTGTTGATGCCAGCCTCTCTTACGAGAGTTGGTATAAAAATGGTTGAAATAGCTTTCTAGGATGGTTTTTGTGGCTTATGGTAACCTAAGGGGACAAATTACCCTCTTGAAAGAGGTCACACTATATAAGTCTTGTTACTGGTCTATCTAGACTTTTGCTTCACCCTCGACCAGGATTGGACAACAACGATAGTTATAAGTCCACAAATTATTGAACCCCGTGAACAAAAAGCTATCTAACCTAACCCACCTTGAGATACTCTCAAGAGTGGGGGATGTTTTGGTGATGAAGTCCAAAAAACTGCTCGTGGGGGTTGCTACGATGTCTAGGGTATGAGCCAACGGAAGGAGGTGAATTCCAATGTCATTGATCTCGATTGATGGTTGGTGATGAAAAACAACATCACCAATGTTTATGAATCATGCAATGTGTGTGATCTTGATTCTTTTTAATTTTTCCTTTTAGGTTTTGTTTATTTATTAATTTTTTAAACTAATATTTGAAAACTCAGACCTGAAAGAAATAAAAGCTATCGATTATTCTAGCTTTGAAAAAATAAATCTTGATATCTACCATTCACTTAATAAATAAAATAAATGACTAATTTAAAATGTTGTTTCAAGCCCAAAATAGAAAGAATAAAATTCCCATACCTATGGTCTTGCACTATGTTGAATACTGAAGGTTGACCATGATCGTGTTTTGCAATTGTTTGGGGTCAAACGATTTCTATCTGAGATCATCTAGGGTAATACGATTGTGCACTAAAGACATCATGGATTAGATGGTTTTGTTTTTTTGTGGATCATGACCTATGTAAAACTTGAAATACAAAAACTATCAAAAATGCCAAAGCGCAACAAAAAAATCTATAACATGCATAAAAAATAGCAAATAAATTGAACTATTGTGCAAGCAAAGTCAAAGGAAAGATCCCACTATGATCACCATCTTGTAGATGAGAAAAATATTTATTATTGTAAATATAATTAACATAGATGTATTGATTATTGATAATTTTTATTACAAATAAGCCCATGTGGGTTGTACAAATATTGAGGGATCGATTCTCTTTTTACAAGTAAAATGATGAAACTACCTTCTTTTGCTACAACATTCGATAATCAGGTTTCTTGTGACCATCGCTTCATTAGATCTAAATATGCATTAGATCCATTGGATGCACTAAATTCATGTATGGGTCATCTATATTTGGTGTATGACATCTGAGTTCTAGTCATCAAAGAGACTGATGACAGAGTGTATTGGTCGTATAGAGTTAGGACAACTAAGACCTACAACTATTTGAGGTTGGATGGTCAAGAGCTAGAGTCTCCTACTACTTAGGGCTGAATTTGGTGGATCTGGTTATGCGGTATTTGTTAGATGAATTTGGATCTGTGTCTATATCTACTTTGGATTTGTATACCTCACACAAACCCAATATAAATTATTAGAAATATATGTTGTTCCTCCTGAAGTGAGGCCTAGATTCAAAGATATAAACTAAAATATAGAAGGTAAGTGTGAATGTATAGCAATAAATTAAATACCAATAGATTTTACTTTCTTGGTTTTTTTCATTGTTGTGCTATATCGTGCTACGTCGTGTTGTTTTTGGATATCCCCACGCATGTTGGATGTTGATAGTCTGGGTCTAGACAATCATGGTCTAAGACCATCTAGGGTTGAACGGTCATAGGTTGTGGTGTGTTATTACTTCTTAAAGCATGATTCATGCCTATGAAATATTATGATCAGTGTTTGGCATGAGATGGGGATGGTTGTGTGTGATGACTCAGGTGTTTGGATGTAAATTGGGCTTGGAATTTTAGCAGTGCTTCAGTGCATAAACCATCCTAATGCTTGATGAGGATAGAGGGGTGTATTTATAAAAATTCCAGGGAGTAATGGATGAGGTGGTGACCCGACCAGTTAAGTATTGTAATTGGAAGTTTTTC
This sequence comes from Wollemia nobilis, assembly GCA_028583015.1. Lineage (NCBI taxonomy): Eukaryota > Viridiplantae > Streptophyta > Pinopsida > Araucariales > Araucariaceae > Wollemia > Wollemia nobilis. The sequence continues at coordinate 479,222 of JAQPPZ010016981.1, read as the reverse complement.
TTTGCATTGATATTATCATTGAGGATTCATGTTTGCAAAGGAAGATAAGATTACTTTGTAATTATCACCAGATGTGCATACCTTAGAGTTATCACCAAAAATGTGCATGCAAATTGAAACATATGTGTGATCCTTGGAATCTTCACCAAACATGTATGCATAGTAAACTAGATGTGCACATTGAACTGAGTGTGCAAATATGAATTGAGTGTGCAATGTGAACTGAGTGTGCAATCTAAATTGAGTGTGCAACTTGGAACTGAGTGTGCATATTGGAATTGAGTGTGCAAATTGAACTAAGTGTGCATTGGAACTGAGTGTGCAATTTGGAATCCTCGTGCATACTAGAATATCCAATGTGTGGATGGAGGTGCAATTTTGATATGTGTCATGTGCAGTGAACTGGAGTTCATTTTTGGAGAAGGGTGATCATTTCTTTCATGTAACCAAAATGGGGGATGTGAGGTGGAACTGGAGTGAAGTGGAGATGATGTGGAAGGGGAATGGAAAGGGGTAATGTTCCCATAAGGAGGGGGTGGATGGGTAGCCTAGGTATTAATTAACCAATTTAATTAATTGATTAATTAATTAATTAATTAATACTTAGGTGAATGGATATTTAATTTAATATTAATTAATTAATTAATATTAAATATACTAATTAATTTTAATTAATTAATTAGTATTTAATGTGCTTGATTTTTGTGTCTATAGCCTCATGCAAGATCATTCTCCTTAAGTCACTGGTTTTGGGTATCACTACCCAATATTTAAAACATAAAAGCCCATATTTTATGTTGAAACCCTTGTTTTCTTCTTAAGTTTCTTCTATTTTCTTTCGAAGTTCCAAGTAATATGGGTCTTGTAGTTGCATTTTCTTGACCCTATCCATCAAATCTACATGGCTTCGGGTTAAGGCGGTTATGTGCCTTATCTTGCTCAAGGCATCTACCACCTTATTTTATTTTCCTTTGATATAATCAAATACCAAAATCATCTTTGCTAAGAACTTTACCCATCTTCTCTATATTGCATTCAACAAAGGTTGGGTAAAAAATATACCTTAGACTTTAATGGTCTATTCTTAGCTCAAACATTCTACCCAACAAGTAGTGCCTCCAAGCCTTAATGGCATGCACAACTGTTACCAATTCTAGGTCGTGAATGGCATTGTTATCTCATGCTTCTTGAGATTTTAAGACTCGTATGACACCATGGCTTCTTCCTAAGACAAAACTCCATCCAAACATTCTAGGGAAGCATATGTACACATAGTGAACTTCCCAAGAGGATATGGAATATTTAAAATTGGTATCATTTTCAACTTATTTTCTAGAGTTTCAAATGCGGCATCACACTTATTTTTTTGTTTGAACTCTTTTCCTTTTTCTGAAGGTTGGTGATTGGATAGACAATTTTAGAGTAAATTATCACAAAACATCTATAATAGCCTATGAGTCCCATGAAACTCTTGACTTCTATCATTTTTGTGGGCATAGGCCAATTTAGTATAGCCTCGATCTTCTGTGGATCTTCAACATTACCTTCTATTGAGATGATGTATCCCAAATATAGCACTTGCAGAGTATAGAACTTGCACTTGGATAGTTTTCCATAAAGAAAATTATTCCTTAGTACTTCCAAAACAAACCTAAGATGTTGATCATGTTCTTCCTTTGTTCGATAATATATTAATATATCATCTAGAAATACCAATATGAATTGATCCAGATACTTCTAGAACATATTTTTCATTAGATTCATGAAGGTATTTGATGCATTTATTAACCTAAATGGTAGCACCATAAATTCATAGTGCCCATATCAATTTTTAAAGGTCATATTATGGGACTCTACTTATTTAATTCTCAACTTATGATAACCTAATCTCAGATCTATTGTTGAAAATATGGTAGCACCCTTTAGCTGATCAAAGAGATCATCTATCCATGGTAGAGGACATTTGTTCTTAATGGTTACCTTATTCAACATTATATAGTCTATACGTAGCCTCAATGAACCATCATTTTTCACAAATAACACTGGAGCACCCCAAGGTGACACACTCAATCTAATAAGACCTTTTTTTAACAAGTATTTAAGTTGAAATTTTAGTTCCTATAACTCAATAGGAGTCATTTTGAAGGTGTCATAGAAATAGGTTTCACACCTGGCATTAACTCAATAGTGAAATCGAATTCTCTTCCAGGGGTAGACCTAAACGGTATTTAGGAAAAACATCCAAAAAATCATGAAGAATCAAATACTTCTTAAAAATTTCCTCATCTCCTTTTTCTCTAGTATTACCATTTATCTTCACTATATAGAGCAAGTTGCTTATTTTGATAGCTTTCTTTAATTGCATAGCTGAAATCAAGTGGGGTTGGAAAGAACCTCATTCACTTTGTATTCTTACTCTCCTCTTATCCTTGTCAGTATAGTCCATCCACCTATCTTGAAAATTGATTAAAGCTCCATGTACCTTCAACCAATCCATCCCTAGGATAATATCAAAGGTGTGAAGAGGTACCACATACAAGTGATATATGGTAGAACCTTCAAGTAGATTTATCTCTATTTTAGGTAGACATTGATCAACTAAGTAGGTTTACCTTGAACCATACTCAACTTTCCATATCTATGCCAAAAATCTAGGTCTTTCTGGCATATCCCTGATAATACTAGCGGAAATAAAGCTATCTATGGTTCCACTATCTATCAAAAATTGTACATCTCTAGAAAACAACTTACCATTAAGCAATATCCATGTTGTTTGGCCATCTAATGTCTAGTTTCTAGTGGTAGAATAAATTTGGTGTGATGGTTCCTCTACCCTATGATTATGCTCTACTCTTTGAGGGTATTTTTAGGTATAATTAGGACCCCCATAGATGTAACATCTTGCCTTAGGTACCTAGGATTTCTCTTGCATCACTTTCCTTGTTTCTTGTTTTTGTGTCGAATCATGCTATTTTGGAATATTGGTATTGGATCCATCTTTCTTATCAAATTTCTTCTTGTTTGCCCTAATATCTCATTGTTCCTATTATTATTTTCAATGATTTTACACATTTTTTTATGAGGGGTCATGGCCCCATCATACTGAGTGAGGTTTGAACCATTGACCTCTCAAAGAGAAGCCAAAGCCCTAACCATTGTAGTAAGCTTGTAGCTTTCATTGTTCATGTTATTGAAAATTAGATTATTTATATTTATTTTATTTTGATATTTATCCCATTTCATTAATCCCACACTCTTTCGTTTCCTTAGCTCTTTCCTTCCATTTATGGATATCCCTAAATAATTGAAGAAGGTGCTTTTTTTAAGGTTGATTTCTTCCTGCCTAGCCAAGTTGTATGCCTCTTGCAAGATCTTTGGTTTGAGAAGATTAATCATTGTCCTAATTTTAGGATCCAATATTAAAATAAATTTATGCACCTTAAGACATTCATTATTATCAATTTCTAAATGTATTTCAAAAGTTTCACATAATTCTAATAATATGCTTCTAAATATAGTGATTCTTGCTATAGGGTAGAGAACTCTTCAAATTTCTCAACATAAAACTAGTCTGTAAGAAACCTTTTCTTAAAATCCTCAATGAACTCTTCCCATTTAAGGTCCATGGCTTCAATTTTTCTAAACTATACATGTTCCACAATTCCAACATCACTTCTAGGAGATGTATAGTATACCACACAGTCTTAATCTTAGATGAATAATTTTTCAAGGAGAACAAGGTTTCTAACTCTTTTAGCCATGCCTCAGTCACATCTCCTCCTGTTCTTCCATTGAATTTTGATACCTTAACACCCTTAATGTCTCTTTATATCTCAATCTTGATTTGGGCTCTATTGTCTAGGCTTCTTTGGATAGGATTTTTTCTATCGACCCTCTCTATTTCTAGCACTGGTGTCTGTATTGACCAAAGATTCTACTAACTTTTCTTGTTGTTCCAATCATTCCTAAAGTAATTTATTGAGGAAATATATTTTATCCCTCTACCAAATTATGATGTTCCTCCAACATTCCTCTTTGAGTTTCCTACTATCTCAGGCTCTTTACCTAGGGTTGTTAGCTTTCTAGTCTTCTAATTAGGATCTAAAGTTTATCGTGTCCTCAGTATAGTATTACCCTATGGTGCAACTATTTTGGTTTTCTTTAATGAAATTCCTTATGAATAGGTGCAATTTTCCTATTCATAGAAATGGAGTATAACCCAAAGTCACGCATCAAGTCAAGTCTCAACCTAAGCACACCCTATGGAAGCATCTAGTCCTACAATCTAAAGCTCTAATATAAATTGTAACAACCCAAATTTAACAACCCTATTTTTTTAAAGAGAACTTATAAACAAAGGCTCTCAAGGGAGAAACCCTGACTATAATCATTTTATCATACAAGGCTTCACCACATTTGTGTTCCAAGTTATTATAGATGACACTTAGTGGATAGGAGAAGCCAAATCCCATAACTTTTGGGGTTCACCTTACTAAAACTACATGTTTAGAAGGATTCCATAAGTGCCTCCACCACCTTTTCTACACCCTACTCGATATAGGACCATGTGACCACATAATAGGGATTACCCTTTGAGACCCATAACATTTAAAGGGGGATGTCAATTCCCTAACCTAACTCTAGCTCCTCCTAGATAGGTTATTTAATGTAGAGCCTTGGTTCTTAGTTACCACGTATTTGTAGGTTAACTAAGTTTATTGCCACTTCTATGGCAACTAACATGATCTATGAATCCTACCTGATCAAGGAGTCACCATTGTTATCTTGTGAATAGATTTTCTCACACACTCGGTCCTATTCGATCAAGGTGTGACTATTCACAAGTACCTTGGCTATTGTATACACACAAATTCTTCTAGGTTCATGAGATCCTAGCTATTGCATTCACAAAACTCCTTCTATGACTCTTGACTACCTGGATATTGCATTCATGCAACTCCTTATAGGATTTTGATTTCATGGTTTACAAGAGGAAATTCTACCAACCCAAAGGATAGATAACAATAATTACCAAAAAGCTAAACCAAAGCATTAAGCATAATAGCACATTGTAATATTCATCTCAAATGAAATGCACAAAGATTGAATTCCTCTTAACCATAAACCCAACTATGCTCTTATCAAAACTTAAATTACAAAAGCTTTCCATCAACATTTATGCATTAGCAAGATAACCAAAATCTCTAACATAAGCATGTATTTCAAATAGTTAATGGACTACAATAATAACCATCTCAAGAGATCACTTAGGAATGCAACTCCAAGTTAACATTAAACAACATAAACTTTCAATTGTAGAATAAATCAAAATTTAAAGGTTAAATTAATAAATTACATGGTCTCAAATTTTCCACATTTAAAGTAACACCATTCAACAAGATTAAAACAATGCTTTATTGCATAAAGAGGATTCATAAACCATATTTGGAAACAAGAGTCATGATTACAATTCTTTTCAAGAAAAATAATCCTTGTTTTTTACAACAATATCATTTTGAAAATATTATGATCTTCTAAAGTCTTCTACCATATAATTCCACAAGCTTCTTTGATGGAAAACAACCCACCATCTATGAATTTTACTTAGGGATCAAAACAACTCTAAATGCAATACAACTTAGCTCATGCCTTACTCTATTATGCAAACAATAAAGAACATAAAGCAAGCTATAAGAAGAGAATAATTTTTCATATTTCCTAAAGAATCAATCATACTCTTAATCAATTGAGAATTAAACCATTCAATATCAATCCAAGAGAAGTCCATACTTCTATTTATAATCATCCCTTAATCCACACAAATCTTAGGAATCATTATAAATAGTTAACTTTTAAACATTCCAAAATAATTCTAAGATAATATCATACTTCTCTCTATAATGATCCCTTAATCCACTTAGATCTCAAGAATCATTGCAATAATGGTCTCTCAAGCCAATTCAAAATATTCCAAGAAAATCTAAAAGAAGCCCATACTTCTCTTGATAATGATTCCTTCATCCACATAAGTGTCAATAATCATTATAAATAATTGACTTTCAAAACATTCCAAAAGAATCTAAAAATCAAACCATTCCATAACCATCCATGAGAAGCCCATACTTCTCTTTTATAATTACCCCTTAATCCACATAGATCTCAGGAATCATTATAAATAGGTTTTATTTTTCTTTCCAACATTTTATAATAAACATTTCAAAAGAATCTAAAACTCTTTTATACAATTCAAAGCAATTTATCATCAACCTCTTTATTTAAACAAAATAAAGTGTACCAATTTAACTTAAATACTTCACCATGCTAATAAAATATAGTGCAAGTACTCCATCAAGGCATTTTAATAAGCTAAACTATAATCCAATTATTCCTTCAATGGGACACTTTAATATAATAGATAATCAAAGAGCACTGCAATCTAAATAATTTAGTTAAAATAAAGATATAAACTAAGCATTCTTTCAACACAAAAAGATATATATTGTGTTCTCTGAAAGCAAATAAAGGAGGAAAAAATACAAGCTACTCTCTCTCAAACCCAAATAAGGTTAAAGGTAATGTAAGGATTTGCTCTCTAAAGCAACACTCAAAGAAATTGAATGTCACTCAACAACACATGAAATAAGCAAACCCTAAAAGACACTACCAAAGAGCTTAGCTAGTTGAGAGTGCCTAGAGGACAACCAATGACTAATAACTTTGTAAGGACCAAGTCAAACATGTGTAAAATTTTGAGTGGTGCTCAAAATGTTACTTGGCTTTAACGCCCATGATGGAGAGGAAAAAGTAGAGAAAATAAAGGCTCATGCAATCGGCCCTAAATTACATTACATAGAAAGCAACACCTTAAACCATAAGACAAGAAAACATAACAAAATAAACACTAGGGCAAAAAACAAACCCACACTCCACGATGTCCAATATAAGCAAAGGAAATACATACTCAATAGAGCTAAACTAGAGTAGAACAAGGAAAAAAAAATAAAGTTGCAGACATAGCTACACCAAGCATTGTAAGCAGTAAAGAGAAGGGTGAAAACACCTATTCAACTCCATGCCTTCCAACGTCTCCACCAAGAGCTACCGTAGTCAATCCATTGCTTCCTCTAAGACATCCTAGTTCTCCTCCTTCATCCTCCTAGTCTAAAACTTCCCTCCCTTTAGTTTTAAAACCACCAAGAGGGAGGTGGCCACCCTTGAAACGCTCAAGAAAGCATTTTACTAAATACGCTCACCACCCTGGACAAGAATGCGCTATAAGAATCATAAATGCCCTTAAGCTAATATTGCCCCAACAAGAATTAACTCACTATTAATTTTTTTCTTTTAATTAACAAAACAATCATTTACCTTCACAATTAACTTCTTTAAATATTAATACTTTACTTCTCTAAAGTATTTATTAAATATTAATACCTTACTTCTCTAAGGTATTTTATTTTCTTAAAGCTTAAATATTAATACTTTACTTCTCTAAAGAATTAATCAATTAATCAAGCAAAAAATATAACAAAGCTTAACAGAGCTTATGCAAACATAAGCTTCACACCATTATTTTATTCTTAAATGGATGAGATTTTTTAAGATAGACCAATGCTATCATCGACCAATTTTAAGGAGGTTAATTGCAAGCAATTTCTTGACCCAACGATGTGAATCAAGAGAAGAAACAAAATGCAATGCATCTATATGAAGGGTATTTTTTATTATTACCCTAATTTATCAATGAATAGCTCATCATCATCATTTCCCTAGGTATCCCTCATGGTAGGTAGTTTATGCATAGCCTCCACCAATGAGAAGGTACTTGATCCTGCATCCACAATTACATCAGTAGTACCATATTTTATGCTTAAATAAAGTAATCATTCCATTAGTCAATCATGGGTGTTACATCAAAATATAGTTCATTGTATATAAAAATTCTTGCCAAGTAGGGGTGTTACATGTAACAACCCAAAACTACCAACCCAAATATTTTTGAAGAGCACTTATAAAATAAATGCTCTCAAGGGAGACACCCTTACTATAATTATTTTAGCATACAAGGTTTCACCACATTTGAGTTCCAAGTCGTTGTAGATGACACTTAGTGGACATGAGAGGCTAACTCCCATAAATTTCTGGGTTTACCTTACTAAACCTACACATTTAAAAGGACACCATAAGTGGTTCCTCCATATTTCCTATGCACTCCTCGGTATAGGACCATGTGACCATGATAGGAATTACCCTTTAAGGCCCATAACACTTAAAGGGGGACACCAATTCCCTAACTCGACTCTATCTCTTCCTAGAAAAGTTATTCGACGTAGATCCTTGGTGCTTAGTTACCATGTCTCCACTGGCTAACTAAGGTAATTGCCATTTTTATGACAACTAACATGATCTATGAATCCTACATGATCAAGTAGTCACCATTATTGTCTTATGAATAGGTTTTCCCACACACCTGATGCTTTTCGTTCAAGGTGCGACTACTCACAAGTACCCTAGCTATTGTATACACACAACTTCTTCCAGGTTCATAAGATCCTGGCTATTGCATTCTCGCAACTCCTTCTAGGACTCTCATCTACTTGGCTATTGCATTCACACAACTCCTTCTAGGATTGGGTTCATGGTTTAAAAGAGGAAATTCTACCCACCCTAGGGATAGATAACAACATCATCACACCATAAAGCTAAACCAAAGCATTAAGCATAAAATCACATTGGAATATTCATCTAAAATGAACTGCACAAAAATGAATTCCTCTTAACCATAAACCAAACTATGCTCTTATCAAAACTTGAATATCAAAAGCTTTCCATCAACATTTATGCATTAGAAATATAGCATATATCTCTAACATAAGCACACATTTCAAATAGTTAATGGAACACATTAATAACCATATCAAGATATTACTCAGAGTGCAACTCCAAGTTAACATTAAACAACATAATCCTTCAGTTGAACAATAATCAACATTTAATGTTTAACTTAATCAATACAAGGTCTCAAATTTCCACAACATCAAAACCTTCAAGCTCTATGAAGCCAATAACCAAAGTTCCTTGATCCATATGCAAGTTAGCAAGCCTCTTCACGATGGGGAGAACCACCATAGTCTTTATGAGGTATACTTAGGGATCATAACAACTCTTCATGCAATGCAACTTACAACATGCCATATTCAAAAAATCCAAGCAACTATGCATCATAACATAATCAACTACAAGAAGAGAACCATACTTCTCTTCCAATGATTTATTTAACTATCACCACTCTCAAGAAATAAAATAAAAGATTTGCTTTCATCACATAAAGCATTAAACAAGAGAATATCATACTTCTCTTAAGATGATTATTTTACTATCACAAGTCTCAAGAATCAAGGTAATAATAGTTTCTCTTTCATTAAGTAGCACAAGCAATTTAAGTAAATCCTTATACAATAAAAAGGATAACAAGTAACTTTCCAACAAAAATAATCAAGTATTGCACTAACCAAGATACTCTAAAATTATCATTTAAGTGCTTTAATCACAAGGAAACCAAGCACAAAAATTAAATCCAAAAGCAAGATGCACAATCAACTTTTAAAAAGGTCCACCTTCCACATAATCCAAAGGTGTTTAAACAAAAAATAAGCAAAAATTGTAAGCCAACATTTAAACCTTAGCTTAGGACCAAATAAAAATTTTATTGCATAATTAAAACAAACATTAGGTAAGTGCCCAATTAAATAATTAATCTAAACCTAAGTGGAGTTTAGTTAATCAACGTCAACCAACACAACAAGGATCACATAGATAATCAACCACAACACATCACCAACCAAAGGTAAAGTACTTGATGATTTAATCAAACATTAATCAATGCAACAAAATGATAAACCATAGCCAACTTCAAAAATCAAATGTGGTGTGCACAAAAACCCTAATCTTCATCCTTGAAAGTTGCTTTGCCAAGGTGACACATAGGCAAGAGGAAACGTCATCTGACTGACCTACGCTTTAGCCAACTCAAGGGAAAAAAATATGCACACCAACCACTCAATGCTCAAAGTACTCTCCAAATTAGATGCCTTCCCATGAGAAAAAACAATAAACATGAACACAATAGAGACAATGCTAGACTAAGCAAGGAAGTTCCATGATACAGACATTGCTATATTGAACAAGGAAGTTCCATGATATAGACAACAAATAAGGCATAAAACCAAACATCAAGGAATCTACCAACATAAACCAATAGATATGCATGGGTCTACGCATGCCTTATTGTTAGCAAAAAATGGAGGAAGCAAGCACAAAAAACATCCAAGCAAAGCATTAACTAGATCACAACAAATATTATCATAAAGTGAAAGCAAATCCATTTGGTTAAAGCTTCCTTCTACGTTCTCTTTGGTCATGTGTAGCACTCATTATAGTCCACACCTTGTTGTTCTAATAGTCCTCCATTCCTTCCTTTGATACACCTACCAACAACTACTTTTCCCCCATATCCCTCATCTTATGGAGCAAGGAGAAATTGGCGTGCCTTGGTGCATGGGGTATTCCAAAGAAATGCTCAAGAACATGTTCTTTTCAAGATCCAAGCACCAACCCAATTCTCATCAAGAGCCACTCTCTTACGTAGCAAGGTGGAATATTAATTAATCATATTAAAACAACAACTAATTTTTATATTAAAATAATCCAAACATTAGAATTCAACCCTTAATTCTAATATTCAAGGCCAAACTTAGATTTAATTCCATAACTCCAATATTAAAAACAATGCTTTCTAAATCTAAATTAATTTAGCCCATTATTTAGCATACCATAAACAAGCATTAATACACTCTCACCATGTTCTACACCATTGTTTTATCCTTAAGTAAGCAATATTTTTTAAGATAGACAAAGCTATCATCGACCTACTTTAAGGAGACTCATTGCAAGCAACTTCCTAACCCAATGGTGCAAAATATGGAATTAAGCAAACATGATATGCATCTACATGAAGGGTAATTATCCATGTTACCCTGAGTTGTTGATGAAATAGTCATCATCATCATTTCCCTAAGTATCTCTCTCTTGTGAGTGGTTTACCCATATGGTCCCACCAAGGAGAGCACCTAATCCTGCATCAACAAATACATCAACAGTACCATATTCTAATTTTACAAAATAATACATCATTTCAACATATATAGATAAAGGAGACTATGCCATTAATCCTTTAAATTAATGCATAGTTCAATGTACATAAAGAGTTATATCCAAATAGGGGTGTTACAGTTGGGACTAGGGAGAGGTTGTCATAGTTATTTTGGAATGAAAAACCATTTTTTGGGGGGGGCTATGATTCTAATTTGACTATACCACTCACTCCATAGAGTGGTTTATAAAAGAGGTAAAGTATTAACATATTATACATTGCTCTAGGTTTGGGCCTAAGAGCACATAATTGTCATTCATTTACCAAGGTTTCTAGAATATGTAGAAGACTCTAAGGCATCAATGGACTATATATGGGCCTACAAACTAGAGGAGGGATAAGTTATAAATCATAGAGGTATTTGGTTAGGGCATGGAAATTGATAGATGACCTATACTAGGAGCAAGTCACATGGTGGCCCTATAGGGGTCATCCTAGTTGGGTGAAATATTATTAATTGCCAAGGGTTAGGCAAAGGATATGGATGGTGGGACCATGGAGAGAGTAATATCTCTTTTATTTTGAGTGCATGGTATGATAATTTATCTTACAATAGGGCATCCCACTAGATCCAATTTAGTATCATCATTCCACCTGAGAGTAAGGGTTTGACCCCTTACCAAACCTTGACTCATATATAGGGCTTGATGCCAATGATATGATCATTCAAACTCTTGAATTTGATGAACTTAGCATCAATTATGACTACTATAGATGGTATGATATCATATTCCCAAGGAGGGTCATAGTGGTATGCCTAAGGATGGGTAAGAGGATGCAACCAAGAATATGATCAAGGGGTCTTAGTGAATAATCCCACCACTAGTTAGATGGTGACAACAGTTTTTTCAAAGGAGGCAAAGCATAGTAGAAACAATAAAAATGGGAGATCCAATAACAATCATGCCTATGATAACAATGGGAGAGGTAATTCCTAACAGGTTGCATTAGTCCATAGTAGAGTTATAGAGAGGTGCACTAGCCCAATAGGTGGCTAGTCTACAGGCTATTACCTAGAGTGGAACAAGATGTAAGAAGAGGTAGTGATAGGTGTATAGGAGAGGCAAAGGTTTGTGTAGTATACCTTCATGATGTAGTCCATAATTTTTAGCTTAACTACAAATGAGGATGTAATTTTGATAAAGGCCAGAGTGATAGTTGGAGCTAGTGATAACCCGTTGGTCTAGATAATATTGGATCATTTGGTTGCTATATAAAAGCAATACTTGATAGAGTTGGCATGATTATAGGTGGAGATGATAGTTTAATTTGAGATATTGACCTGCTACCATATGACCTACCATGTGGTAATGCTAGTCAATTGTCACCCATTATCATTGAACATGTCATGAATGATATAAACCCACTCACAGAATATAACCTGATAGTCTTAGTGATCTATCAAAATGCTACTACCACCTAGAGGAGGAGCAGGAGACCTTGATACTATCTCATAGAGCTATTTTCTAAGCTACCACTATGAGGGCCAATTTTATAGTAGTTGTATCATGATAGGATTGTATTATATGATGTACATATGTTTCAAGATATATACATTGACATTTATTATAATTTTTATTAAATTTATAGATTCGTGTTTGATTATTATTATGTTTACTTATATGTGAATGAGTATTATTAAATTATGTGATTTAATATGATAAGTGATGATGTTATATGAATAGTGATGTGACTCGATAATTAAATTTGATAAATGAGAATGTTTTGGTTTGTGAGATGCCTAGATGATGAGATTGAGATAGATGTTTGATTTGGATATTTATGATACAAATGTAATAGAAGTATATAAAAATTATGTGTACAAGAGGACTCTAGATAATGCCATAAGGTATTGCTATGATACAAGTTATAATACAAATAAAGATGTGCCTAGGGGGACCTAAGATAATGGTAAAAGACATTGTTATAATACAAGATATGATATAGAAAAATGTGCCATGAGGACATTAGATAATACTAGAAGGTATTGCTATGATACAAGATATTATACAAAAGAAAATGTATCGAAGGGGACTCTAGATAATTTTGGAAGGCATTGCTATGATACAAGATAAATATATTGCTTTTTATACCCCTAGACAAATGTCAACGGATAATTTTGATTTTTTTTATGGATTTGTTTTAAAAAATGTTTTTGAGGACTTTATAGATGTTCCAAATGGCAATAGACTTACCTCTAGAAAAATTTCATAAAATACTTCTATTGATGGATTTATCTCTAAACAAACATCCAAAGAATTGTTGCTTTACCTTTAGATGAATATTGTAAAGGACTTACTCTTTACCTTTAGACAAATATCATAAAGGAATTTTATTGGTGGATTTGCCTTTACATAAATTTCCAGAGGATTTTTGCTTTACCTTTAGATAAATATCATAAAGGGCTTATGTTTTACCTTTAGAAAAAATTTATAAAGGACTTATACTTTACCTTTAAATAAATGTCATAAAGGAATTATGATTTGAGCCTTGCCTTTGAAACATATGTAGGATAGGAATTGTGAGACATGTTGAAATGGTAAGATATATGTATTGATATAAATATCATAAAAGACTTTTATATTTGTGATATATGTCAATTTAGACGATGAATTTACCCTTGATTTAGAATTATTGAGGGGATGAATTTGTTATGGATATGTTGCATATTGCTTCCATGCCTATATGTGATTGGGGTAGTTTTGAGGATCATACATATAGGATTGAAATGGTTTATTGAGGACATCCAATATTTTACATGGATCTAAGAGAAATATGAATATGATTGAAGAATTAATATATTGCTATGATCACTTGTGAACCTTGTAGTTTTCATCATGTGGCAAGATGAAGAAAAGTTGATGTGAATGATAGATTAAAAGGTTAGAGATAGTTAAATGTATTTAAAACCTTATTAGCCTTAGGCATTGGCACTAAACAAAAGAGACATCTATTTGGTTTCATCACTCAAGTACAAATATACAAGATTGAAAAGGTTATTAAGGACATGACAATACGAAGATGAGATAGAAGATGACTTGATTGAGCTTAGCATCAACACCTATTAAACTTGTAGTTTTCATCATGTGGTAATATGGATGATAAGATTTGGAAATTGTTATGGAGATTAAAGTATGCATTATATCATTCTTATTGCATTATAAATGAATGAGGAAATTTTGAAAGACCATTTTCTAGTGGTCTACAAGGCCTCAATAATGCCATGATCATGAAGGTGAAGATGAAATGAAGAAGTTTTCTATCATCACCTATAAAACTCATAATTTTCATACTATGACAAGATGGAGATGAGTTAAAATAAAATATTTGGAGATAGTCAAATGCCTTCACAACCTTATCAATCTTAAGTATTTACGTGTAGTAGAAGAAACCTTTAGTTAGTTCCTCGTTGGTTCCTTTGCCTAAGTACAAATTTGAAAGACTAAAAAGGTTTATGAAAGTGATGGTGATATGGTCTAATTAGCATAAATCCCTAGCTAATGGTAGCCTAAAGTATTTAAATTTAAAATAATCATCATATGCCAAAGGGATGAAATGGAAGATGTACAATTGTAGTAGATTTTCTAAATGAGATACATGGTAAACTAGATACATTACTTTCATTTCTTTTTTCACAAGTGGGAAACGACTATAGTAAATCATTGCTTAACTTGTGTACAAAGAGGAAAGAGAAAAAATCTTCGATGTTAGAGAGACAATTATGGAGAATTATGTTTGGATATGTTGATGTAGATAGAGGGATTTATGGTGGTAGAATGATCTTTTATCATGTAAATGCTAAAGATTTTGTTATGCATATAAATAGATGTGTGAATAATTTTAAGATGTAACAAGGATCTAATAACATTGATCACCAAGAAAAGGGAAAAATTTATCCTATCTATGATCATAATTGGTATATCATCATGGGTCCCTAACTCTCTATACTACAAATAGTCCAAGAAAAGATAAGCAAGTGCATGCAGACAAGTCGATGTGAAGTAAATAGGTTGACCCAAGAAAATGATAACATGCATTATATTCACTAGTTCTTTAAGTTATTTTCTATCAAGAGTGATAAGGTGATAGGCACCTAAACTATACTTGGTGATTATGATGTATGGACCTAGCCAATTAGGCTCAAACTTGCCTTTGAGATTAATTTTGGTATTAGTGTTCTAATTTTAGGTCACCAACTTCAAAGGGATAATATAGTACCTTGCTTTAGGCATGTTTAAGCCTTTTTTGGTAGACCCTTAGGTATTCTAAGATGTGGATCTACTTTTCATCAAGTAGTTCCAATTGGTTGAGATGGGTGAGATGATATTTATCTCTAATAAATATATATTGTAGTAGAATATATAAGGAGGAGGCCTCAGTTTAAAAGGAAGGACAATTATGGACCCATAGACCAGAGCATAAAGTGTCATACTAGTAAGAGTCTTGATACTAGTGTGATATATCCATAAGACATGATATAATTAGAGATGCCAATCTTTACCAGTCTTGTTGACAAGCTTCTTAAGGATTTTGACAAGGGTTTTGTTAGAGGATTTGGCTTGGTCATTGCCTTAGGGATAATAAGGGGTGGACCATTTGTGCTATATATTATACTTAGCATAAATTTTCTAGATATTTTTGTTCTTGAAAGGTGTTCCATTATCCAAGATGAGAACAAAAGGGATGGCATAATGGCTAAGAATTTAGTTAAGAATAAACTTGGAGACTTGCAATTTACTGGTTGAGGCTAATGATATAGCTTTGATTCATTTGGTTAAGTATTCAATATTCATGATGATAAATTTATGTCCATCAAAAGACACAAGGTTTATCTTCCCAATTATGTCTAATACCCAAATTGAAAAATCCAATGTGAGGTTAAGGATTGAAAGGCTTAAGGATTTTGGATAAGGTTGTCATGTTAATAACACTTATCATAGTTTTTTAAATAGTCTCAAGAGTAATTTTCATAGAGGACTAATAATAACCCATCATAAGGAGCTTATTTTTAATGGTGATACCATTGAAGTGACCATATCATGATGCATCATGGACCTCTTGTATGACTATCTAGACTTCTATAAATTATAGACACCCAATAAAAATGTCATGAAGTGATATAGAAACTAAACGTGAAGCCGGTTTATTATTCAGATACATAGAATATATAAGTAATACAAAGAATCTCATGTGGTTAAGTGGTTG
Organism: Wollemia nobilis; assembly: GCA_028583015.1. Lineage (NCBI taxonomy): Eukaryota > Viridiplantae > Streptophyta > Pinopsida > Araucariales > Araucariaceae > Wollemia > Wollemia nobilis. The sequence continues at coordinate 462,805 of JAQPPZ010016981.1, read as the reverse complement.
TAACAATTTCCAAACATGGCCAACCACTTAACTAACAAATAAAAAATTTGCTAACTATGGATGTCAACTAACTGCTAGAGGATAAATGACAACATGGGTGTCAACTAACAACTAACTAAACATCTAACAACATAACAACTTATTTCTTATGTGGGTATACTATGCCTCACATGCATACAAAGTGCAAAAATAAGAAATAATAATAAATAATGAAATATTAACTTAGGCTTAAGTGGATAAGCCAAAGTATCCTCAACATGAAGGGTGTGGTGATACAAAATATCATCAATGATGACATACCTATAATCCCATTTCTTGAGGTTCTTGCACTCATTGCAGTTCAAACCATTAGGTAAAGTACCATCCTCAAGGTAAGCAAAGATGTCTTGATACCAAGGGTCAAGTGATAACGAGGCTTCTAGATAAAATATCTCTAAAGGAATCTAGATAGATTCTAAGGTTGAAGGCTCCCTAATTTAACAAAATATGATTGTATCTTGCTCATCATCCAACTCTAAGAGGATCAAGTATGTAGTCAAGGCCATAGCATTTACATGGTTGTTACTAGACCCAAGGATGGAGTCAATGACAATTTTATCAAAAGTATCCATTAGCTTATTGACAATGCCTTTAGATGGCTTTATTTTATCATCATTGGTTTGATTAAAATCATTTACTTGGTTGACCATGATCTAGGAATCCCCAAATATAGAGAGAATTTTGATTTTGAGGGCTAAAGCCACATGGAGCCCTAGGATAATGGCTTTGTATTTGATGATATTCTTGGCATTTAAAAACATAACTTTAAAGGACAAAAGGAATTACATATTATTGATGAGTGACCAATTTGACACCTACCCCTAGTCCTTTGACACATCTTATGCCATCCAAGTACAAGGTCCAAGATTCTGCTTGATTTACTTCTAGATTGAAGGTTGACTCATCAAGAAAGTCTATCACTAAGAGTCAATTAGCTCCTAAAGCTACAGCTACTAATTGGTTAACAATAACCTTATATTTTATATACTTCTAATTGATAAACTCAAAATCAAATTCTCTAAGCACAAAAACCCACTTAGCAGTTCTTCTCGAGAGATGAGGCTTGTGCATGAGATAGTGCAAAGGATTGACTCTTATGATGACAAAGGTCTTTTGGTTAAGAATATAATGTTTAAGATTCTAGGATGCAAACACTACAACTAGATAGATTTTTACTATAGTTTGACTAATGTATAAGTTATTTGTTTCTCTATGTTGGTCATTATACTATACCAATGTATCTCCTCATGCATAGTTCATCAATTTTATGTATAGTAACAATGGTTTAAGGGGATTAGGTTGGATAAGGCTGAGAGGGTATAATAGGTAGGATTTAGAGAATCTAGTGCAACTTAGCAATCAATATCCAATTTAAAGACTATATCCTTCCTCAAGAGCTTGGCAAATGACTGACACTTATTAGCTAGCTAGAAGATGAATCTTCTAATGGCTTGGATTTTTTCCTAAAGACTCTAAAGTTGGTTTAAATTCTAAAGGGGTGGCATATTTATAATAGCCAATATTTTATCAATATTAACTTTGATGCCTCATTAGGATATAATAAATCCTAATAACTTTCATGATGTTACCTTAAAGTTGTATTTTTGATGCTTTAGGTGTACCTTGTACTCTTTGAGACACTCTAAAATACATCTTAAGCCCCAAACATGGTCTTCTTGGTTTAGGGATCAACCAAGAAGATAATTGACATTGTCTTCTGTGATATCATGTATTATGTCATGGAATATGTATGTTATGGCTCATTGGTAGGTAACTCTTAATATTTTTTAGCCTAAAGGGCATGACTTGATAGTAGAAGGTTCCCCCAGGAGGTGGTGAAAGTTGTTTTGGATTGATTCTTGGGGTCTATATTAATTTTGGTTATACCCAAATAATCCATTCACTAAGAAAAAATTCCACATCTTACAATGAAATCAACAACCATGTCAATGACAAGGAAGAGGGAAATCATCTTTAGGACATGCTTTGTTGATGTCCTAAAAGTTGATGCACACTCTAACATTGTCTATTTTCTTGGAAACAAGAATAATATTAGATACTTAGTTATATTAAATATATTTAATAAAGCCAACATTGGGGAGCTTTTATAGCTCCTTTTTTACCAAAAGTGTGAATTTTGAGTGTATTTTTCATAATTATGTTTTATGAGTTTTGCACTAGGGGTGACGACTAGGTGATATGCAACTAGGGAAGTGTGTAGATTAGGTATATCAACATAGGACCAATAGAAGATATATTTGAAATCTTGTGAGAGATTTGTATATTATGTGTGTTTTGCCATGGTTAAGACTTCCCCTAATTTAAGGATCTTGGGATCATTCAAAGTCCCAATATTGTAAATCACAATTTCCTCAATTAGAATAACAAATTCATCTTCCAAATAAGGGTGGCCTAAAAGAACTCCTAGGGTAACTAAGTCTATAGGATTTATTGTTGATTGATTATTTTTTACCTACTATGATATGGACACATTTGCAATTGGGACAAGATCCACAAAAATACAAGTGGTTGTGATCAAGGTAATTTGAGGGCCTGGAAGGGTCATACATGATGCCTTCAAAATAATATCTTTCATGAAAAAATTTATTTAGAATAAGATAAGATTAGAAAATTTATATCAACATATCGAATAAATTTGGAGAACCTAGGTTCTAAGATATGTGATGACCCATAGTCATTGTCCTCATCCCAATATAGTCCTTTTAAAGAATTTGTACCATCATGAGATGTCTTATAATAATGATAAATTTTCCTATTAGTTTCAAAAGATGAAGGTGGGAAAGGTTCACTATGGTTGGGAACATAGCCTATTCTATAGTCTTGATAAAACTTTGGTCTGTAAAAGCTATTTAATATCTTATTCATAAAGGCCTAGTCCTTTATCTTGATATCCCATATTGGATAGCATTTTCTTAGGGATGAGATATAAATTTAATAAGAAGAATAAAATATACTATCATTCAACTAGGTAAGAGTTACTTTTATGGATTTTCTCATTGTTGGTAGTTCCAATGCAAATGAAGAAGAAACTTTACTAGGAGGTAAACCTAGGGTTTGAGGAGATAGGAGAAGGTTGGCTAGGTCCAAGGTAGATTGATTATTATTTGGATTAGGTTTTGTATTAATTAGCATTTATTGTAAGTCATTTATTAGGTGGATGATTTATGATAAGGGTCCCTAATGCATCAATGATAAAATATTAAGAATAAGATGATTCAGGATATGGATTCAAATAAGGTCAAAGAATACCTTTGGTTTCTCAACCTCTATTACCTGGAAATATGAATAATTTTCTAGGTGGCAGGGATGTGATAAGTCTTACCCTTATACTCGTATTTGAGGCATTGATGTAATGTTGAATGAATGGTCTACATCTCATGGATCCATGGCCTTCCATGAAGAATGTTGTAATATAAGCTACCTAGAATGACATAGAAGAGAGTGTTGAGGGTATGGGGCTTGACTTTAAGGGGTAATATAATTACGCCACTAGCCTCATGTTTCACACTATTAAAATCCCTAATAACAAGATTATATCTCTCTAGATCTTGTTTGGTTAGCCAAAATTATTGATGAACTTTAGGCTATAAACATCTATATCAGAACCATTATTGACAAAAAATTATTTTAATAAATTTATCATTGAAATATCCTATAATGTATAGTGGCAAATATCCAATAAAAGAGTATTAGGGAATATCATCCTTGTAAAATGATATGTTGGTGTGATTAAGCCCTGTTGGGATTTATACATCATATGATGTGATAAGTTATAATATGGTAAAGATAAATTGAGTGGTTAAAACCACTCACATTGGAGTCTTATGTGAGTTACTAGCAAGTTAGCTAAGTTGAGTTGAAGAAATTTGCTACTTGATTAATAAAAATTGTTTAGCCTTCTAGTTTTTTTATTAGTGGTATCAAATTAGGTTGAGGGAAAATGTAGTTACTAGTGAATATTCATTTGTATTTTGAAAAGCATTTAAGCATATGTGCTAAATCTAATGAATGTAAATAAGGTATGTGTTTTAAACAAGCACTTGGATTTACATGGAGAATCATGAAGAATGTGCTTTAATTTTGAAGAATAGTGAAGCATATGCTTTGATGTTGGAGAATATTCAAGAAGAGTGTTTGGAGAGAGAATTTATATTTTAATTTGTATGAGAATTACAAAAACTATGTGGTGTTATGGGTGACTTTCAAAGATCCTAGATGCTTGAGTTGAAGAACTCATGAATGAGCCTCAAATTTTACAAATAATTAAATAGAGGTTGTAGGAGGAAAGATTTTGAGAGTTAAGGATCTGAACAACAAGAAAGAAAGTTATTTCCTAGTTCAAGAGAATATTGAAAATATGATTATTTTTTATCTTGAGATTCCCCTATAGTGAATTGTGTGAGCCAATGATGAAATTTTGTGTGGGATAAGATCGATTTCTATTTCTATTAGTTGATAATGATGAAACCCCCACAAATAGACCTTATTATCTAAGCCATGAGGAGAGTTTTTTTGATAGATCATGGCATAATAGTGAGTGCCTAGGAACATGGTTCTCGTAAAAGGGATTGTAATTCCAAAGAGTTATAAGATCTTTAAAGGAAGTATCAGCATGTGCCTCCACTAGCAGTACACCCGCATTGTTGCACTCCACTTCTAGTTTTTTCTTATCTCGAGGTTGATGCAAAATCTTCCAACTATAGGATAACATAGTACCAAATCATTTTATAGTTTTTTTTAATATTTCCACAATTCCATCTAGTTGCACCATTTCTTTTGGTATTCTTTTTGGATGGTATATGTTCTATGTAACCATAGTTTATTTGTGTTAGATCTAGATTTGCTCATAGACCTAAATACAATTATCATTGTTTGCCAAAGTGCCACCTCCAACTTACTATGTTGGGCCAAGTTCATAGACATCATGGCTATATTAGTAAACATTGACATCCTACTCATTAATATGTCAATAAAATTGTCATAGCTATAGTAGTAATCGTTGCTTCTATTAGTCAAACAATGACTTTTGTCTTATGTTGTTGTTGCAACGACCACATTCTTATTCACACGATAAACTTTTAAATATATATGGGATTCATTGATTGGCATTGTGATAGGGGTATGGATTTAATGTATGTATGTATACATAATACATTGCTTAGTAGACATCTCAACATTGTATCTATCAAATTTATTACCATATGCATATTAAGGTTGCACACCAACGATGAACTGAGGAGAACGATGAAACAATAAATAAAACAAGAGCAATTATTAAGGGTGTTGGTATATCAAACATATATAGGAAGTACAAAGTTGTTTTGATATGGTTGACTACTCCATATAATATTCTTCCATGACCAGGACTAAATATAATATCATCTCTTTAATGCTACTTCCATGATAGGAAATGTGATATGCCAATTTTGACTTATAAGGATTTGTTTGAGTATTTAATACATGGTGAAATTCATTTAAAATTGTATATATATATATATATATTAATATTACTTTGGTCTTATGTACTTGGAGTGTATGATTGATGGTGCCCAACACTCCTAGCGCAAGTGAAGAGTACATATTGAGGGGAGGAAGAAATATTAATGTTCAATGTGCACTTAATAATCAAGATTTTGAAGACCATATTTAGTAAGCACCGGGCAACCAAAGATCGATAATATTGAGTTGGCAAGAGTAGTACTGACCATTCAACTACCTTATTGATCGAATGGATGAGTGAAGGCACATGCTACATGTAGCACCTTAAATTTGACGCACTTAAATTGATTAACTTTGTAAAAATATTAAAATTAATAAAAACATCAAATTTACCTAAGTCTATTAGAAAATCATTCAAAATTAGCAAAAATCCATTTGCCTCGATTTTTTCACCCTCAAACCAATGTTGTCTTGATCGTTGGGCAAAATCACTTGAGCGGCTAGAAAATTTGTCAAGCGATTTTTCTCAAAAACAAAATTTTCCCAAGTTTGCAAAATGCAAAAAAATTGTTTCAAACCGTGTTTCTGAGTTTAGAAAGGGGTTGTAATGACATATTCTGGCAAGATTAGGCAGGGGGTAAACATAGGAGGGATCCCAACTCCCTTCCTGTTTTGGCCTAACCTCTTGATTTCCAAGATTTGCCCTTAATCCTATTTAATCCCCCCTCTAATTCATTTTTTGAGGTTGACTCCTTGATTGCAAAGCATGCTAAGTGATCCCCTAAGAAGATAGAAGAATTGAGAAGCCATTAGTATAATCTTCTCATCTTCAATTTGCCCGTATTTGCCTAAAATCCATCATTGTCCCATTACCCTCTTTAGCAAATTTTCACTTGCAGGTTACAGTCAAAATCGCACAGCGAACGATGAAATCATAGAAAAATTGACATAATCGTGCTGCGATCAGGCGGAGTAGGTGTGTGATTTCGTAAAAAATAGCATCGATCCTGCTGACTTGGCAACGATCCTACTGACTTGGCAGTGATTTTTCTCACAAATCATCTGGGGGTAAAAACCTTTATTTTGTTTGTTCTTCTTCCTTTTCTTCCATTTTATTTAGTTATTTAATTATATTTTCATTAATTCAGTAATGCATCTCGGGTATTCACCATCATGTTAATCAATTTTTAATTAGGGATTCCTTGCCTAGAGAAAACCATCTTCATAAATTTGTCATGTTAACAAAATATTCCAAATAACTCAAAAATATTATATCTAAAGTTACATATTCATCCTGCATTGCATTTTGGTTTTACTACGATGATGGTATTATTTCTAAGCAATTAGGAATTCCTTACCTAGCGAAAACCATCCTTCTAATTTTTCATGCCCAAAAATTCATCATAAGCATCTATAAAACCTTTTGCATATGTGATACAATGATTTACACAACATTAATTTTGCATTTTACAAAAAAAAAAATTATCCTACATTTTCATTATGACTTTTTGCAATGATAGTATTATTCTTAAGTAATTAGCGATTCCTTGCTTAGCAAAAGTCATTGTTCGACATTTGTATGCCCAAACTTACATATTTTTGATCAACAATCAATACATCTCATCCTATCAAAAAGCCTTAAGAATTTTCTTAAGCACCCAACCATTTCATTTAGCAATATCAAAATACACCTCATAACAGGATCAACTTCGTGACTTAATGAGCTTAGATCTCCACAATAGTCACATAACAATGCCACATCCTTCGAGGTTTATTGCTAAATTCACATTTCCTATTTTTAGAAACAACAAAACCATTTTACACATCTTAATGCAATTTTACATCAAATCATTTTATCAAATTTAAAATACAACTCTTTAAAATCAAAATGCAAAATTAATCATCAAACACATTGACACATAAGGCAAAAGATTAAAATCTATATATATCATTGAAAAAGTATATATATACAATAGTAGATTGGTATGCCACAATAGCCATCATCGGCATACTCAGTCATCCAAAAATACATCATCAATACATCATCAAATTCCAATCCTCATGACTTTCCAACACCCCTGGTGCTCTGTGCATCGTCACCTCTAAGAGGTGGAGGAGCCTGAGCCGCAGTAGTCTCTCGAGTGGAGGATTGGGATCTCTGACTTGCCCGAGTCGGCAGCTTGTACATCACTGGGATAGGTACTCTTTGTCCCTCTGGGACGGTCATGAAGTACATCGCCTGGTAGAAAGTAGCTCACCTAGAAGCCCTGGAGAGCATATATGCTATCCCTCCCACTCCTCTCTATGCTTGCACCCTTGCCTGGGCTATCTCTGCCTCTAGCATCTCAATGCGCATCCTCTAGGAGGCATTAGTCTCCCGTAGCATGGCATTCTCCGCCCGGAGAGCAGCCATCACACTACTCTCACCCTCCTCCTCCGTGGCTATCCCCTTCCCATGGGAATCTGGTCTAGGCTCCTACGGAGAGGGTACCTTCATCTCATCTCTCCCCCAGGTCTGTGGGACCCTCAATGGTCTTAGAAAATGCCCACCATGGCCCTGAAGTCCTATAGTACGAGGATCTAGCATCCTCCCTCTGCCATGCAAGTGACCACCCCTGGTCCTTGCACCTCTACCTCAAGCTATGAACTCTGCACTAGCCTTCTCATTGGTTGCTCTGTGATGTCAAAGCATCCACTCCATGTCCCTATGCATTAGCCCCCTCTGTGCTATCAGTATAGAAGGGCAGACTGAGACATACCATGTTGTGTAGTCCGTTGTAACCCCTACATCATCTCTAGTGGTTGTAACAACAAGGGCATCATCTAGAGTTGTATCTAGGAAGTGCCTCATATCAGGTTCACCACTGATAGAGGTTGAATCCCTGGTGGTCTGAGCGTAGTAAAAATCTCTAACAGCAAGGATCCCTTGTTGTAATCCAAACTATAAAAGCACTCGATCCACTCGATGGGGCTCCATATTCCCATCATACATCTTCAACCAGATAGCTCATCTAACATGAGCCAACTCTACCCTATCCTTCGCCCATCCTAAATGGCCCCTCCATGGTCTCCAAGTGGTGGCATCCCCCGTCAACTCATCAAAAAAAATTTGGCATAATATAGGCTAATCCTTCGAACTCCTCCTACCCGGACTGCCCAGTAGTAAACTCGGGGCCTCCCTACCTCTGTTGCTACTACTGGTAGCCCCTCAAGCCTCTGCACTGTGATGTGCTCCTAGCACCAGACCTATAAAAAAGAAGGAATCACTAGAGCCACTCCCTTCCCTATAGACAATCATGTATAGTGTCCTATACAAGCGACACAAGCAAAAAGGACCCCATGCAAATCGAATTCGATGGTCCCGCATATCGGCCACTACCCCTGCAAGCAACCAAGGCAATCTGTAGTTGCTCTGGTGGCACAACAACAAGCCACCAACTACTCTTGACAATATCGATGTCAGAGGAGAAATCTCGGGTATCTATCTCAGAGCAGTAAAAGAGACCCCACCTGACTCCAACCTCATCTAAGGATCCCCATATAATATTTGAAGCACCCAAGCTCGGTGATCTAACCCTGTAACCCGCTGGCCCTGAATGGGGATCCACAAGATCCTCCAAACATTCTCTAGGGTGGGAGCCATCTCCCTAGTTGGCAGTTGGAAGGTGGATGAACTAGGATACCACCTCTCTGCCAAAGTTGTAAGCAAAGTGAGGTCGACAAGAATTTGTGGCATCTCAGCCACATGACGCAGTCCCATCGCATCCAAGGTCACCCGATCACCATAAAATAGGTTTTCTAGGTCTGCCTGTAAACCATCATAACGCCACTCTTAGCTCTTCAAACTGCCCAACTGCACACAAAAGTCAAAAATTTAAAGTTAATTACCAAAATTACATTAAAACCCAAAATCGCATTCAAGTTGTCAAAATCGTTTCGATTTTGATGAAATCGTTCATGTTTCTAGTGAAATCGCCCTCAATTCATAAAAATAACTTTGGAAGTCCTAAATCGCTGCATTTTTCTATAGCGATTTCACAAAACCCTGTGCGATTTTGTGATCTCGAGGCGATTTCGTTGAAACAGAGGCAATTTCACCTCGTGCTGAAAATTATGGTATACCCGAATTTAAAGTCCAAATTAAAATTCAAATAAAATCATAAAAAGCATGAAAATTAATGCTTACCCTCTCTCCTCCATGCACTAGATCCGCTCTATGTGTCAATCCTGCCATCGTGCACTCATAGCTCTTTTTCTCTCTAGAAAGTGAACAGTAAAAATGAAAATGAAATTTCTTATTTTGTTTCTCTATTTAAGTCAACCTGAAAATTTCCTTTTTTTTAATTTTCATTAATTTGTCGAATTAATGCAAAAATCGAAGGGGGTAGCATAATAATACGTCAAAATAACAAAGTTAAAACAATGAACTAAAAAAGGCATACAATTTTTTTTTCTACTACCTCGAAAAACGTGCCATTTCATCTTTAACGACTTTTTCAAAAAGTCGCTAAAGAGGGGGTAAAATGTAGCACCTTAAATTTGATGCACTTAAATTGATTAACTCATTGAAAACATTAAAATTGATAAAAACATCAAATTTACCTAAGTCTACCCGAAAATCATTCAAAATTAGTAAAAATCCATTTGCCTCGATTTTTGCACCCTCAAACCAATGTTGTCTTGACCGTTGGGCAAAATCGCCTGACTTTCAACAAAATCGCTTGAGCGGCTAGCAAAATCATCAAGCGATTTTTCTCAAAAATAAAATTTTCCCAAGTTTGCAAAATGCCAAAAATCTGTTTCAAATCGTGTTTCTGAGTTTGGAAAGAGGTTGTAACGATGGATTCTAGCGAGATTAGGCAGGGGGCAAACATAGGAGGGATCCCAACTCCCTCCCCATTTTGGCCTAACCTCCTGATTTTCCAGATTTTCCCCTAATCCTATTTAATCCCCCCTCTAATTCATTTTTTGATGCTGACTCCCTGATTGCAAAGCGTGCTAAGTGATCCCCTAAGCAGATAGCAGAATTGAGAAGCCATTAGTATAATCTTCCCGTCTTCAATTTGCCTATATTTGCCTAAAATACATCATTATCCCATTACCCTCTTTAGCAAATTTTCACTTGTAGGTTGCAGTCAAAATCGCACAGCGAATGGCAAAATCATAGAACAATCGACAAAATCGTGCTGCGAGTAGGCGGAGTAGGTGTGCGATTTCACAGAAAATAGCAACGATCCTGCTGACTTGGCAGCGATCCTGCTGACTTGGCAGCGATTTTTCTCATAGATCATCTAGGGGCAAAAACCTTTATTCTTTTTGTTCTTCTTCCTTCTCTTCCATTTTATTTATTTATTTAATTATATTTTCATTAATTCAACAATGCATCTCGGGTATTCACCATCATGTTAATCAATTTTTAATTTAAATATGCATTTTGCTTACATAAAATTCATGAACATTTAGAATCTTGTACTTACATCTATTATAAACCTTTTTATCTTTCATTTAGTTGAAAAGGAATGCTTAAATAGGAAACATATCAAAGTTTGAATCATATTTGTGCCAGAAAACCATTTTGTGTCTTGTGTTTTGTTGCTACAAAATTGCAGTGAAATCGCTTGCGATTTTAGCAAATTGTTGAGCGATTTTGCCTGGAACAACAGTGATTCTGCCAAAATAGTAGCAATCCTACTTTGCATCAAAAAAATAAGAATCTTCATCAAACATCTCGATTCAGGTATGTTTTGAATTTCTTTTAAGCATAGAATTAGCAACTGCATTTGTCATTTCTATTCCTCGTCTGTTGTTTTCATCAAAAAAGTAAAAAAAAAATTGCATCATAGATAGGTTAGTTGCATTTCAAAGGCCAACCTTAGGTGTTTGTATGAGTGATCCAAAAATGAACATATTAAACCTCATTCTCAACCTAGGTGCGGAAACTACCATCAAAAGTTTCCTGGTGAACCCACAATTCGTCAAAAAATCACCACAAGAAGGCATGATCAAGTGCCTCTCTTTCGAGGTGTAGCTCTATCATTTTCCATTCCCCTCTGAGGCACGGATCCATCAGCCTAGAGGAAAGGAGTGCAAAAATTTTAGGCCTACATTCTTTGGTGAACCCGACGTGAAACATTAGATTATCTTCTAATTCTTAAATTAAATATTAAAATCAAAATCAAAACAAAAACCAAAATCAAAACAAAAAAACAATAGTTAAATTGCATTTGCATTTTAGATGGTAGATTATAATTATAGGAGAGCTATTCGTCTTAATGTTACTACAATCTTAGCAATTCAAGAAGTCTCATACTTTAATGAAAGTGAAAATATAACATCTGGAGAGTCCTGGATTGAATTAGATAGAAGACTAGACGTTATTGAAAGTAGACAAGAAGAACTTAAACAAATCCGTAGGATAGACTTGGCTAGAATCCTGGATCCTTATAGAGAACCTGCCTATTTTGACCTTCAAAGATCTTGTGAAAGGTGGTTGACTAATAAGAGAGCCTTGATTTCACCTAATTTCTACTCCTTTGAAACCTACCTAGACGACGTCATAGTGACACATAAGTTTTTAGCTCACGTAGAAAGTCAAGAAATAATCCTAGACGACAAGAGAAGGCTTAATACCGTCCCTAGAGTTGTATTCTATAGAGAGTATTATCACGAGCTATATTTTTATAGGTCTAACCTAGAAGTAGATTGCATTACCTTAGCACAATTCATAAGGTTCCTACAAGACAACTTCACATTTGAAGAAGAGCATTACATGACACCTGATCAATTGGAGCCCATTAATGATATACATAAATTATTTCAAGAAGATTAAAATCTACTATTACCTAGCATGTGATTATTTGTGTGTTTAATTGCTTGCTCTACGTGTCCTAGATAAACAAAAAAAAAATCAATCTAAAAATAGTAATTTAATTTAATTAGTTAGGTATATATAAATAATATATATACCCCAAAACCTAGCACATATATATAACATATATATCTGCGAAATCAACTTAATTCAAAATGCCTAAATTAAGGAATGGTAAAGAAACTGAGAATGAAATAGAAGATCAAAAACTAGAGCCAAAACGAGAACCATACCGAGAACAAAATAATAATGAAGAAACTCGGTTTGAAGAAGAATATGTTTCTTCGGATCATGACAATGATAGTGAGGATGTAGAACTTAATCAACCTAAATTAAATTCTAAAGGTAATCTTAAGTTTGAATCCGTTGAAAATTTTATATCTTTTATGAGAGATAATATGGATGATCTTAATCAAGCAATAGAAGTAGAGAAGCAAGGAAAAGGAAACCTAGCAGATGCTTTTATAGCCGCACTTAAAGTGCATACCAACCCCTTACATTACATAGAATCTAGTGAGGATCAAGATGAAACACCAAGACAAAATATGATACATATAAATCAGAGGCCTCGAAAAAAACAACTCAAGCCTCTAAGATTCCTCTTAATAATGTTAGAACAAATGCTAAGCAATGGACCTTTGCTTCTATACTTTCCCAAGCCATTAATCAACAACAAAAGGGCAAAAATTATCAAAAGATAGTTCCACCAAGAAATACTTTGCATAACACTATCTCAATGGGAAATCCTAATACAGTTGCACCTAATTATTATCAAGGATATAATGATACGATGCAACCAAACCAGTTTTGTGGACATCAAGGGTTGGAAGCAATGGTAAAGCAATTGGATTCCCTCTTAGACCAAATAGATCCTTACCATCCCTCATACAACTATCAAGAGATGTGTAGTCAACCCTTGGATCCCATCGTAATAGCTCAACCTTACCCTAAGCATTTCCCTATGCCAATGTTCACTATATATAAGGGAACTGAAGATCCCATCGAGCATTTACGCATGTTTAGAATAGCATGTCATGATGTCTCGCATGATGATTTACTGATGCTTAAGATGTTTCCTAAAAGTTTAAGAGGCATAGCCTTGGAATGGTACTATCAAATTCCTAACAACTCCTTAAGGAATTTTGAAGAAACAGTTGAGATGTTTGTACATCAATTTAGTGCCTACATAGAGAGGCATGTGACTATTAAATATTTATACAATCTTAAGCAAGGTAAAGATGAAAGTTTTGCAGAATTTCTAACTAAGTGGAGACAACTTTTAAGCAAGTTGCATTTTGCATTACCACAAAGAGAAATGCTAGACATATTCATAAATAATTTGCAAGAACAATTGTCCTATGAACTTTCCATGACTACTATAACATATTTTGACCAAGCTATTGACCTAGGGAGAAGGGTAGAGAGTGCCCTTATTAGAAGAGGTCAATATAAAAATAAATATGAAGATAAGAATTCTAAAAATCAGTATAAGAACAAGCAAGTAGTCGGTGACGGAGTTATCGATAGTAGGAATAATCAGAATATCAACCTTATCGAAGTTGTGAAGAATTTCATACTAAAAGCTCTCGATAAACCACCAAGAGAGTTTACCAGATTAAATCAACCATTACATATGATTTTACCTCAGTTATTAGAACAAGGCTTAATTTGGTTGCCTGAAATAAGGCAACCCGATACAACTGTAGCGGGGTTTAGAGCTGATTTGCACTATAATTTTCATAGAGTTGATGGACATTCAAAAAATTCATGTAAAATGTTAAAGCATATGATTCAATATTTAATTGATAAAGGAGATATGGAGGTAGAGAAATTTCCTCCTAGAAATGTCCAAAATGATGCTAAAAAACAACCCCAAAAACAGAATGCAAATCAAAATCTGGATATTTTTCAACATCCTTTACCAAAACATGGTAAAGAAGCTATAAATCAAGTAGAACAGCATAATGTTCCCCATCCAACTAGATATGTGGGAACTATTAGTGGTTTTATGCCTCATCAAAATTTACAAAAGCCATATGCTACTACGGCATCTCAGATGACTGTCAAACCCTTAAGAGATTGTCAAATAACAACTATAGAGAGTAATGAAGGGAATAGTGAAGGAAGTGATGATGAAAGTGAAATGGATATCACTTCAAATAATTCAAATAGTTCAGAAGATGAATCTGAAGCAATCACTCCTATTATAGATTAGATGGTTCTAGAAGAACCATTTCCAAGAAGAGTGACCACTAGACCATCGTCACAACAATGGCTCTCAAATGAACAAGCGCAAAATGCAAGACCTCGTAGCAATTTTGTGGGGACTATAGGAGTGGTTACAAGGCAACAGGCCCAAAACCAGAATTCACAAGACCAAAGTGATAAAGCAAACCCATTTATTCTAAAAACTCCTAACAAAGGAAATAATGCGTTTGGTTTGCAACAGAGAACACCCTATGATATTAATGAACAATTATCTACCATTACAGCGAGAATTTCTCTTCTAGACCTTTTGAGAACTTCTCCCACTCATAGAGATGAATTAATAAAAACTCTAAACAAAATTATGGTTCCAGAAGATATTGAACCAAATGCTATAGTAAATGTTGTAACTTTAAATGAAGTAAACTTCATAGATTTCAAAGATAAGGAAATACCTCCTCAAAGTATGTTTGGAGATAATCCTTTATATATTACAACAATGATTGGAGATGTAGGAGTTAAAAGAGTTCTAATAGACAATGGATCTTCACTGAATATATGCACTCATGATTTTTTTCAAATATTTGGGTTTAAGAAAGAAGACATGCAAAAAAATGAGATGCTTATTAAGGCATTTAATGATGAGACTCAAGAAACGTGTGGAGTAATGAAAATCCCATTGCAAGTTGGTCCATGGATTTTGGATACGACTGTGTTTGTTGTACCCTGCTTTGCATCGTACAACATTCTTTTGGGTCGACCTTGGATCAATGCAATGAGAGTAGTTCCTTCCACATTACATCAATGTGTAAAATTTGAATTTAAAAATCAATTGGTTATCATCCATGGAGACCCTAGACCTTTTGACATGTGTGCTCTAGCAAAACCCATAGGAGTTCTGTTTTGTCCATCCATGACTTTTATCCCACAGAATACAAATACACCCATAAAGCACTATAAGCCTAAATCACATTCTAAATAACCATCACCTAAAGCATGTGATAAAGTATCAATAAAAATAAAAGAACCATCCCCTTCTAAAGGAATATCTAATCCTTTTCCTAAACCTGTAGTGATTGAATTACCTATAGACCCTACAGAGTTTAAATTTTCAACATCTAAGGAAAATGATAAAGAACATAAGCCATCTACCTCATATGCAGTTTCAGATGAAGGATTAGTGGATTTATCCTCAATTTTGGCACCAATTGAAGAAGTTAATCTAGCTACGCAAGATTCTAAGATATTATCTGAGTCTTCCTCATCTCCCCGCACCTTTGGAGTACCTAAGAAAGGGAGCATTTGTCATATTGGGAGCTCTATATTTATATCTATAGGATATGATTTTGGAAAGTATTCAATATTACAAATTTTAATTGATCAAAATGAATTTGCCAAATGTTATTTTTTTGATAAATATGTAATACCAAAAGAAATAATGTGCAATTTGGGATATAGAGGTAAAGGCTTAGGACCTTATCAAAAGGGTATAAGAGAACCTTTAGAAGTTATTGAATGGCCATCCCGATGTGGTCTTGGACTCATCCCCACAAAAATTGAGCCATTTCCATACAAGGATGATGACAATCTCATGACATATCAAGAATACATAGAATTAAAAGCAATGTCTAGAAAAGTGCATACATGTAACATGTTAACATTAGTATATCCAGACATGATTGCTTCTATGGATGAATATTTAGAAGGGGACATATATCATGATGTGTCTTTAGAAGAAATTTTTCAAAACCTGTATTTCTTTGATGGATCCATGCCATGCATAGCCCATATAGAAGAATGTAATCCTCAAGAGGAATTAGCTAAATGCACTTTGGAAGAATTACAAGAAATGGGTGTATCTCCTGCACCACCAAATTTTGAAAGAGACTTGAACATTGTTGTAGAGAATTTTCTAAAAGTTAACATTGGTACAGAAGAAAATCCTCATATGGTCAAAAATGGATCTGAATTGAGTGAAGAAAAAGAAAAATTATACATAGAATTTCTCACAGAATATTCAGATGTCTTTGCATGGACATATGCAGATATGCCTGGCTTAGATCCTTTTGTAGTCATGCATCATCTAGTAGTGCACCCTGATGCTAAACCAGTAAAGCAAAAATTAAGAAATATGCATCCTAAAGTCACACTATTAGTCAAAGGTGAATTATAAAAGCTCTTAAACATCATTTTCATACAAGCAATTGATTATGCTGAATGGATTTCTAATGTTGTTCCAATCACTAAGAAAGAAGCCACAAAAATTAGGGTTTGCACAGACTTTAGAGATATTAATGCGACATGCCCTAAATATGATTTTCCTCTCCCTAATATGGATCAAATCATAGACTTTACAACTGGGAGTGGAATGTTATCTCTTATGGATGGTTTTTCAGGATACAACCAAATTAGAATTGCTCCTGAAGACCAAGCAAAAATGGCTTTCATCACACCTTGGGGAACTTTTTGTTGGAAAGTTATGCCTTTTGGTTTAAAGAATGCTGGAGCAACATATCAAAGAGCCATGATGTATATCTTTCATGATATGATGTATGATATTCTACATGATTATGTTGATGACATCATAGCTAGATCCAATGAAGAAGATGATCACATTAGAGATTTAAGGAAAGTATTTGATAGACTAAGAAAGTATCTAATATGCTTAAATCCAGATAAATGTGTATTTGGGGTGAAATATGGCAAGTTATTAGGAGTTATCATTTCTATAAGAGGTATAGAAATAGACCCTCTAAAAATTAAAGCTATTCATGATATGCCATCTCCTAAGAATATATCAGAATTAAGAAGTTTGCAAGGAAAATTACAAGCTATTCGCCGCTTCATAGATAAGTTGGCGGATAGGACAGAACCTTTCCTTAAATTTCTTAAGAAGAATGTATCCTTTCAGTGGGATAAAGAGTTTCAAGAATCTTTTGACAACATTAAGCAATACCTTCTTAATCCTCCAGTGCTTGTTCCGCCTAAACCAGACCAACCTTTTATTTTGTATATTTTGGCTTCAGAACTTGCACTTGGAGCTATGTTAGCTCAAATTGATAAAGAAAAGAAAGAACGAGCAACATATTATATAAGTAGGACTTTAATAAATTATGAGACAAGGTATACTCCATTGGAAAAATTATGTTTAGCAGTAGTATTTTCAATGCAAAAATTGCGCCATTATATGTTAAGTCAAACAACATATGTCATTGCTAAATCTGATCCATTAAGATATTTAATGAGTAGACCATATCTGTCAGGATGCACAACTAAATGGGTTCTTGCTCTTAGTGAGTTTGAACTCATATTTATCGGCCAAAAATCTATAAAAGGCCAAGTTATAGCAGATCAATTAGCTGTTGCTCCTATGGAATCTACTCAGCCTATGAGCATCGAATTTCTTGATGAATGCCTCAACTTGGAAGAGGATCACTCGAAAACTTGGACATTATTTTTTGATGGAGCTAGATGTATGAGTGGAGCAGGTGCAGGTATTATATTAAAATCTCCTCAAAAGCACCTAATCCCTTTATCCTTTAAATTACAATTTGCTTGTACTAATAACACTATAGAATATGAAGCTCTAATCCTTGGATTATGAGTCGCTTTAGCACTAAAGGTAAAAACATTATTAGCTTTTGGAGATTTTCAGCTCCTCATAAATCAAATTAATGAATTTTATCAAACACGAGATGAGAAACTTCATCCTTATAAGGAATATGTGTTAAAATTTATATCATTGTTTAATAAAGTAACTTTAGAAGATGTTCCTAGAACTAGTAACCGCGCTGTCGATGCTATGGCTACGGTGGCTTCTTTGTTGCCTTTGGAGTTGGACGATGAATATGCTACTATTATCATAAAAAAAATCTAGGAACCTACTTCTACTAAGTCG
Organism: Wollemia nobilis; assembly: GCA_028583015.1. Lineage (NCBI taxonomy): Eukaryota > Viridiplantae > Streptophyta > Pinopsida > Araucariales > Araucariaceae > Wollemia > Wollemia nobilis. Next base: position 444,335 of record JAQPPZ010016981.1, on the reverse strand, counting down.
TGTATGGAACCATTAGATATTTTTTTTATTAATGAAGTTACCCCAGAATCGTGGTACATAGACATTTTTAATTTCTTACAAAATGGAACCTTCCCTGAAGGATTTGATAGAAACCAATGTAGATTGTTATGCAAGCGAGTTGTTCACTTCATAATAATTGGTAATACCCTTTATAGGAGATCCTTCGAAGGTATCTTATTAAGGTGTCTAAATTATGAAGAGTCTAAGAAAGCCCTAAGTGAAGCTCATGATGGGTCTTGTGGAGGACATTTTAGTGGAAGTGCTATTTCTAGAAAACTTCTTAGAATAGGTTATTTCTGGCCTTCAATGGAGAAAGACGCAAATGATTATGTGCATCAATGTGACAAATGCCAAAGGTATTCTAACCTTGTCCATGCTCCTACCCAAGAACTCCAAACCATAGCATCCCCTTGGCCTTTCTCTAAATGGGGTTTAGACATTATTGGTAAAATCAACCCTGTTTCATCTGATGGTCACAAGTTCATCATAACTGCAATTGAATATTTTACAAAGTGGGTCGAAGCTATGCCTTTAGCTTCTTGCACAAGAATCCAAGTCTCAAAATTCATATTTAATCAAATCATCTGCAGATTTGGAATTCCATCTAATCTTATTTCTGATAATGGAACATGTTTTAAAAATAAAGATATTAAGAAATTGTGTCAAAAGTATAAAATCCAACATAGATGGTCCACTCCTTACTATCCATAAGGAAATGGCCAAGCCGAAGCATCTAACAAAACCTTAATCAAAATATTAAAAAGAATGGTTAATAAAATAGGTCATGAATAGCACATCCAATTATATCTTGTTTTGTGGGCTTATCGAACTAGTGTTCGTACTCCCACTGGTGCTACACCTTTTGTCTTGGTATATGGTGCTGAAGCAGTTTTTCCCTTTCAATTAGAAGTTCCATCCCTATCACTTTTACTTCAAGATGCTAAAGTAGGAGATGAATATCGTGCTAGCAGACTCAGTCAGCTAGAACTTCTGGATGAAAAATGCATTCATGCTTTAGAGCACCTTCGTGCTTACCAAGACAAACTTAAAATATCATATGCTAAAAAATTTCATAACAGATCATTTGAAATTGGAGATTTAGTTTTAAAAGAAAATCATAGGAATACTAATGCAAGAAAAGACCTTAAAGGAAAATTCCATCCTCAATCGGTCGGGACCATTTATCATCACTCGCTAAATTTGGGTCGGTGCATATAGATTGGCTACCTTGGAAGGAAAATATCTCAAGGAACCCATGAATATTATGCACCTCAAACGATATTATGCATAGATCCAAATCTTCATGTTTGTACATATTTGTAAATAGGTTTGTCATGCACTTTCAAAAATTTTCCTCAAAATAGCCAAACAAATTACAAAATAAGAAAAATACAAAAATATTCCCAAAAGCTTTAATCAAATTTTTCTAAAATAGCAAGTAATATTTTCCTTTATCTAGGATTAAATTCAGAATTTATCTTGAACCACGCACTTAAAAATTCGTAAAATTAAATAATTTTTTATATCTATTATTTTGATTATAAATCTCTCTTATATCAAAGAACACTATTTTCACTAAATAAATTTTCTGTTTATGAATGATGTTGCTACTTTTTGGAACCAAGACCCACACGTTACACATTAAAGATGATTTATTGCAATCTTCGAATAATGGTACTGCATAGTGAGTTTTAATGCTTTAAGAGAAAAATTTTCCTTGCTATCCTCTCATGTGCATGATCTAGAATGAATGAGAAATTGGCAAAAGGACAAGATTCCATCCTACCCAAATAAAAATCCCTTGCTCCACATCTAAGCTGAGCAAGTATCCCAAAAGAAAAAAAAAAATGAAAAGATAAAAAGAAAAGCAATAAAATCCCCTTGTTCAAAACAAAATGAACAAAATCCCTACCCCCTAAAAGTGAAGAAAAGAAGGAATACGGAACTTGAATCCTTGGAATTTCTCATTTAGTCAAAAATCATGAAGGTAAGCCCCATAACAGGTGATTGATGCCCAACTTGCTTGACATTGGGTAATTCCTTTTCGTGTGGCGACATGTCTGTCACATTAGCGACCTTCATTTGTACAGACCAATGTCTGCTTGTGGATTAGCTAGATTTATGGTAATTTGACTCACATAGCAGTTCATTCCTAATGCATGCACAAAATCATGGTTAAAGAACATTTCACTTGCACACACATTGGTTTCATTAAGTTTGCTCCATCATTTATCTACTTAAAATCAGTAAACGAACTTTACAAAAGGCACACACATTTGCTATTTGAGAGATTTTGTATCATTATGATAGCATCAAAATGGAAATAAATGCACTTCACACACAAGGGTTCTAGATAAATTTGAATTTATTTTTTTTTGAGATAAATTAAAATATTGCGTTGATATTTTATTAAATTTCTACATATCAAACTTAAAATTACAAAAATTCAAAAAAATATATCTTTTTTGCAATGATGGTATTATTCCTAAGCAATTAGGGATTCCTTGCGCCTAGCGAAAACCATCTTCATAAATTTGTCATGTTAACAAAATATTCCAAATAACTCAAAAATATTATATCTAAAGTTACATATTCATCCTGCATTGCATTTTGGTTTTACTCGCGATGATGGTATTATTCCTAAGCGATTAGGAATTCCTTACCTAGCGAAAACCATCCTTCTAATTTTTCATGCCCAAAAATTCATCGTAAGCATCTATAAAACCTTTTGCATATGTGATACAATGATTTACACAACATTAATTTTGCATTTTACAAAAATATTTTTTATCCTGCATTTTCATGATGACTTTTTGCGATGATAGTATTATTCCTAAGTAATTAGCGATTCCTTGCTTAGCAAAAGCCATCGTTCGACGTTTGTATGCCCAAACTTACATCTTTTTGATCAAAAATCAATACATCTCATCCTATCAAAAAGCCTTAAGAATTTTCTTAAGCACCCAACCATTTCATTTAGCAATATCAAAATACACCTCATAACAGGATCAACTTCATGACTTAACGATCTTAGATCTCCACAATAGTCACATAACAACGCCACATCCTTCGAGGTTTATTTCTAAATTCACATTTCCTATTTTCAGAAACAACAAAACCATTTTACACATCTTAATGCAATTTTACATCAAATCATTTTATCAAATTTAAAATACAACTCTTTAAAATCAAAATGCAAAATTAATCATCAAACACATTGACACATAAGGCAAAAGATCAAAATCTATATATATCATCAAAAAAGTATATATATACAATAGTAGATTGGTATGCCACAATAGCCATCATCGGCATACTCGGTCATCCAAAAATACATCATCAAAAGTCCAATCCTCATGATTGTCCAACACCCTTGGTGCTCTGTGCATCGTCACCTCCAGGAGGTGGAGGAGCCTGAGCCGTAGTAGTCTCTCGAGTGGAAGACTGGGATCTTCGACTTGCCCGAGTCTGATGGCTCGTACATCACTGGGAGAGGTACTCTCTGTCCCTCTGGGATGGTCATGAAGTACATCACCTAGTAGAAAGCAGCTCACCCAAAAGCCCTAGAGAGCATATCCGCTATCCCTCCCACTCCTCTCTATGCTTGTGCCCTCGCCTGGGCTAACTCTTCCTCTAGCATCTCAATGTGCATCCTCTGGGAGGCATTAGTCTCCCGTAGCATGGCATTATCCACCCGAAGAGAAGCCATCACACTGCTCTCACCCTCCTCCTCCATGGCTATCCCCTTCCCAGGGGAATCTGGTCTAGGCTCCTGAGGAGAGGGTACCTCCATCTCATCTCTCCCCTAGGTCCGTGGGACCCTCAATGGTCTTAGCGAAGGCCCACCATGGCCCCGTAGTCCTATAGTATGAGGATCTGGCATCCTCCCTCTACCATGCAAGTGACTGCCCCTGGTCCTTGCACCTCTGCCTCGAGCCATGAACTCTACACTGGCCTGCTCACTGGCCGCTCTATGATGTCGGAGCACCCACTCCACATCCCTATGCATTGGCCCCCTCTGTGTTGTCAGTATCGGAGGGTAGACTGAGGCATACCATGTCGTGTAGTCCATTGTAACCCCTGTGTCATCTCCAGTGGTTGTAACAACAAGGGCATCATCTAGAGCTATATCTAGGAAGCACCTCATGTCAGGTGCACCGTTGATAGAGGTCAGATCCCTGGTGGTCCGAGCATAGTAAAAATCTCTAACAGTAGGGATCCCCTATTGTAAGCCAAACTATCGAAGCACCCGGTCCGCTCGATGGGGCTCCATCTCCCCATCATGCATCTATAACCAAATAGCTCATCTAACATGAGCTAGCTCTACCCTATCCTCAACCCATCTTGGGTGGCCCCTCCACGGTCTCCAGGTGATGGCATCCCCCGTCAGCTCATCAAAAAATTGCCTGGCATCATCTAGGCTAATCCTCCAAACTCCTCCTACCCGGACTGCCCAGTAGTAAACTCGAGGCCTCCCTGCCTCTACTGCTACTATCGGTAGCCCCTCAAGCCTTCACACTATGATGTGCTCCTAGCACCAGACTTGTAAAAAATAGGTAAGCACCAGAGCCACCCCCTCCCTGTAGACAATCATGTATAGTGTCCTATACAAGCGACACAAGAAAAAAGGACCCCATGCAAATCAAATTCGATGGTCCCGCATATCGGCCACTACCCCTGCAAGCAGCCAAGGCAATCTACAACTACTCTGGTGGCACAGCAGCAAGCCACCAACTACTCCTGACAATACCGATGTTAGAGGAGAAATCCTGGGTATCTATCTCAAAGTAGTAACAGAGACCCCACCTAACTCCAACCTCATCTGAGGATCCCCAGATAATATTTGAAGCACCCAAGCCCGGTGATATGACCCTATAACCCGCTAGCCCTGAATGGGGATCCACAAGATCCTCCAAACGTCCTCTAGGGTGGGAGCCATCTCCCTAGTTGGCAGTTGGAAGGTGGATGAACTAGGATACCACCTCTCTGCCAAAGTTGTAAGCAAAGTGAGGTCAACAGGAATTTGTGGCATCTCAGCCACATGACGTAGTCCCACTGCGTCCAAGGTCACCCGATCACCATCATACAGGTTTCCTAGGTCTACCTGGAAACCATCATAACGCCACTCTCGGCTCTTCAAACTGCCCAACTACACACAAAAGTCAAAAATTTAAAGTTAATTACCAAAATTACATTAAAACCCAAAATCGCATTCAAGTTGTCAAAATCGTTTCAATTTTGACAAAATCATTCCTGTTTTTGGTGAAATCATCCTCGATTCATCAAAATCGCTTTGGAAGTCCTAAATCACTGCATTTTTTTGTAGCGATTCTACAAAACCCTGTGCGATTTTGCGATCTCGAGGCGATTTCACCGAAATAGAGGTGATTTCACCTCGTGCCAAAAATTATAGCACACTCAAATTTAAAGTCCAAATTAAAATTCAAATAAAATCATAAAAAGCATGAAAATTAATGCTTACCCTCTCTCCCCTGTGCACTAGATCCGCTCTATGTGTCAATCTTGCCATCGTGCACTCAGAGCTCTTTTTCTCTCTGGAAAGTGAACAGTAAAAATGAAAATGAAATTCCTTATTTTGTTTCTCTATTTAAGTCAACCTAAAAATTTCCTTTTTTTTGAATTTTCATTAATTTTTTGAATTATTGCAAAAATCGAAGGGGGCAGCATAATAAGACGTCAAAATAACAAAGTTAAAACAATGAAGTAAAAAATGCATACAATTTTTTTTGCTACCTCGAAAAATGTGCCATTTCATCTTTAGCGACTTTTTCAAAAAGTCGCTAAAGAGGGGGCAAAATGTAGCACCTTAAATTTGATGCACTTAAATTGATTAACTCGGTAAAAACATTAAAATTAATAAAAACATCAAATTTACCTAAGTCTACCCGAAAATCATTCAAAATTAGCAAAAATCCATTTGCCTCGATTTTTGCACCCTCAAACCAATGTTGTCTTGACCGTTGGGCAAAATCGCCTGACTTTCAAAAAAATCGTTTGAGCGGCTAGCAAAATCGTCAAGCCATTTTGCTCAAAAATAGAATTTTCCCAAGTTTGCAAAATGCCAAAAAACTATTTCAAACCGCGTTTATAAGTTTAGAAAGAGGTTATAACGATGGATTATGGCGATATTAGGCAAGGGCAAACATAGGAGGGATCCCAACTCCCTCCCTATTTTGGCCTAACTTCCTGATTTCCCAAATTTACCCCTAATCCTATTTAATCCCCCCTTTAATTAATTTTTTGAGGCTGACTTCCTGATTGCAAAGCATGCTAAGTGATCTCGTAAGAAGATAGCAGAATTGAGAAGCCATTAGTATAATCTTCCCGTCTTCAATTTGCTCGTATTTGCCTAAAATCCATCATTGTCCCATTAGCCTCTTTAGCAAATTTTCACTTGCAGGTTGCAATCAAAATTGCACAGCGAACGGCAAAATTGCAAAACAATCGACAAAATCGTGGTGCGAGCAGGCGGAGTAGGTGTGTGATTTCGCAAAAAATAGCAGCGATCATGCTGACTTGGCAGCGATTTTGCTCACAGATCATCTGGGGGCAAAAACCTTTATTTTGTTTGTTCTTCTTCCTTCTCTTCCATTTTATTTAGTTATTTAATTATATTTTCATTAATTCAATAATCCATCTCGGGTATCCACCATCATGTTAATCAATTTTTAATTTAAATCTACATTTTTGTAAGGATATTTCTATCCTCTCTTCACAATGTAAGCACAATTAATTCAAACTATTTTACGAACTATAATCAACAACCAATCTTGAGAATATAATGAATGAATAATTGGATTGCAAATAAAGAAATGCAGATCGCCACTTTAGGTGGGCTCACCCTCGTCGTATAGGTAGTATGCGAATGTCGCAAATGAAGTTTGATAAAATATGATTCCTAATTTAAAACAAACAATTGGACTTATATAATCAAATGAGATCTTTCATAATATAGCCGACGGCTATATTATGTTTGGTATGTAACATGACTCCCCTCCTCGGAAAGCTTTGTCCTCAAAGCTGGAAATGTCTGGAAAAATCCTTTCAGGTTCCCATGGAGCCTCTTCATCTGGTAGGCCTTGCCATTTGATGAGAAATTCTTGGATGTGACGAGAGCTCCGTATGCGTGTTCTGCTTTGTAGAATTGCTTCTGGCTGGAGATATATACGCCCTTCTGCATCTAGTATTGGTACTTCTGACTGAGATTTCACTTTTTGGCCGATCACCTTCTTGAGACACTGTCTGGCATGGTCATGGGATCTTTGGGGAGGTAGTCCCTTTGGTTCTTGGAAGACCTCTTCGTAATGTGCTACGATGTCCTATAAATCTGGGGCAAAAATACCCAAAGTTGCTCGAGATTGCTTTTCCAAACAATTAATTTGAGCTATGAATCCGTATCCACCCTTTTTTAATATTTTCTCCATACTATGAGAGCTCACCATCTATGATGGAGGAGTAGTAATACCTTGTAAGCGAATGACCCGTCCATTTTCCTTCCATTCCACAAATAATTTTTTGAAATTGAAGCTAACCGTGTCTAGTGTTTCCAACCATTCAACTCCCAAAATGACATCAGAGTTCCCTAAATTCATTACGAAGAGAGATCCATACCATGTATAAGTTCCCATTTTAATGGAAACTTGAGATGTTCTCCCAATACATTGAGCATTCACCCCGTTGGCTACTAGAACCTGGAATTTGTCTTTGTTGGAAATGGATAAATTCAAAGTTTTTGTTGTTTTGATGTCGATAAAATTGTGGGTACTGCCTGAATCAATTAGCACATTCACCTTTTTCTGGTGGAGAAATCTCGGTACCTTGATTGTATGGTGGGCTGTTAACCCCATGAGGGCATGTACGAAAATAGCCATAGTATCCTCTTCCTTCTCTTCTAGAACAATCGATAGTTCTTCTTGAATAGGTTCTTCCTGATGGTATGCTTCTTCCTCTTCTTCTTCATATTGAGCACACTCAATATGAAAGTTTTGTTTTTGTGCACATGCTTGTTCTTTGGGATGGTGATTGCGACATTTATAGTAGAAGTATCATGATGGTTGATCATTTCTACAAAAATAATTGTTGCCATACGAAGGATGACTATAAGTTTCATGCTATGTATACAACTGAACTCTCTTCTCAGCTAGCTTGGCTATTCTTATGCAATCGTTCAACGAGGTTGGATTTTGAATGTCCACCTCCACCTTAATATTTTCTTTCAAACCATTGCAAAAATATCCTACCACTGTGTCTGGACTGAGGTGTAATGCATACGGTAGTAAACTGGTGAATTCAGAGATGAACTCACTAACTGATCTTTCTTGTTTAAGAGATAACAGTATCACTGTGTATGATGATGTAGCTCCTTCATCAAATCTTTCTAAAAAATAGGTAGTGAAATTATTCCAGCAAACAATAGCTCCTTTCTCGCGTTTAAGCCATACAAACCATTGGTAAGCCTCAGTGCCTAATTTTGATGCCGCGAAAGGGACTTTATCAGAATCCCTAATTTGGTATAAATCCAGAATGCCTTCCATCTTTGCTATCCAACCATGAGGATCATGACCTTCAAAAGTGGGCATATCAATGCGTGGAAAATTATTAGGGCCTCTCGGTTGGTGATAACCCATATCCCTATCCTGATCTTGGTTATATCTCTGTCGATGAAGGTGATTCCTGTAATTATCCGGATTGCCTCTTTGTTGTTCCCAATTTTCATCCTGGTCATTATTTTCCTCATCCCTTTGTTCGTGATAGTGATTTTGGGAATTAGCATTGGGATTAGGTCAATTTTGTGTGTCCAACAGTTTAGTTATGTTGATATTAAGTTGGACCATACCATCTAGTAATTGTCGAAGAGCTTCATCAGTGGTAATGGTAGAGTTGCCTGATTCTCCTTGTGTGACGTTGTCGTGAGTTGGGGAAGGGTTAGCAGCCATGGGGTCAACCAGTGGATGACTCGAATTAGAACTGCCAATTTTGAAAGGAGAAGGAGAATTATTTGTACCTTGGCTTTGATGAGGTCTTCTTATGTTTGACTTTTCTTTGTTGGGAGCTTTCGAGCTTGTTAATCGACCGTTAGATCCTTTGATCCAACTTCTACTCATGCACTATTCAAAATTTCCTGTTTAGTAATCCTTGAGCTTCAATTTCTGCAAAATTGGGGTTGGCTTTTGGCAAAAAATTTGTTGTTTTTTTGCCTTAAGTGCCACTCCAACTGTGGCACAGACTTGAATGTTTTGTTTGGCTCACCTCCTTTACAACAGTTTTTAGCAACTTTGAAAGTCACAATTTTCAGCAACTTTGGACGACTTTCAGCAACTTCTGACAGAAATTTGACAACTTATGTTGACAACTTTCGTGTAATTTCTTGATGATATACAAGACACGACAGTGACGACACGAGACGACGATACCACACGACACTGGACTGACCAATAACCACGGACCGCTATGGACAAGACCGATCGAAGACGACTGACAATGAGGACATAGGCGACAGACAACAATGACATGACAAGACACAACGGACAGAAGTAATGGAAGCCAAGGATGCAAAACAAATGACACAAAATGGACACAGCAAGACACAACATGACACATAGAGGACGCAACACAAGGAGGACTGACATGACGACAACGAAAACTGACACAAGACCACTGATCAGAAAACAAGACTAACTAGGCAACTGGACACAAGACCACGATGACCAGACTGACTAGGCGATAGATGGACAAAGGACAACAAGCAACAGCTGGACAGGATGCAGACCCAACACATGGAATACTGAACATGACAGACGAACCAAACAACTAGACTGTGGGATCGGACGCAGACGGTGGATAGCGAGGATGACAGATGGCCGATGCATGCATGAGAGAAGCCAAGAATGTGACCGAAGTCACATTTCAATAGACGCAAACCACGTCTTTTAAACTTAGGTTTCGGGTTTAATAAACTATTTTAATTGGTGCACGATTCCTCGACGTTAATTTTGCTGGCGACGAGTTTGGACACGAGAGACGCTTCGGATTCGGTGTTTGCTGCCTATGCGATTTGGATCTTCGGAGGATTTGTAGGCGGAGATGACTGCAATGGCCGATTGCTCTAAAAAATCCTAATTTCACCTTCTACCATGCGCTGTGTAAGACTTGTGTGACTGTTGTACCTATCTAGGGGTGGCATCGTGCGATTTGTTTACCAGAAGAGTGCAATATTTCAACTACGATTTCGAAAACTCTTGAAACGGTAATATGTCACTCGAAAATGATTTGATTATTTTGTTTTAGGTGTTTGGACCCAGTATTTGGTGCAACTGATTAGCAGAGACGACGTAAACGTTTGGCTGAGTTAGCTGTATCATAGCTGACGAACACAGTGACCTACGATTTTGACGATCCGAACAACACCTTATGGCGGAATCACCCACGCTTTCGATCGTTGAATCTGATACCACATGTAAGGATATTTCTATCCTCTCTTCACAATGTAAGCACAATTAATTCAAACTATTTTATGAACTATAATCAACAACCAATCTTGAGAATATAATGAACGAATAATTGGATTGCAAATAAAGAAATGCAGATCGCCACTTTAGGTGGGCTCACCCTCGCCGTATAGGCAGTATGCGAATGTCGCAAATGAAGTTTGATAAAAGATGATTCCTAATTTAAAACAAACAATTGGACTTATATAATCAAATGAGATCTTTCATAATATAGCCGACGGCTATATTATGTTTGGTATGTAACAATTTTGCTTACATAAAATTCATGAACATTTAGACTCTTGTGCTTACATCTATTACAAACATTTTCTATCTTTCATTTAGTTGAAAAGGAATGCTTAAATAAGAAACATATCAAAGTTTGAATCATATTTGTGCCAGAAAACCACTTTGTGTCTTGTGTTTTGTTGCTACAAAATTATAGCGAAATCGCTTGCGAGTTCAGCAAATTGTTGAGCGATTTTTCTTGGAACAACAGTGATTCTGCCAAAATAGTAGTGATCCTGCTCTGCATCAAAAAATTAGAATCTTCATCAGAAATCTCGATTCAGGTATGTTTTGAATTTCTTTTAAGCATAGAATTAGCAACTACATTTGTCATTTCTATTCCTTTCTATTGTTTTCATCAAAAAAGTAAAAAAAATCACATCATAGATAGGTTAGTTGCATTTCAAAGGCCAACCTTAGGTGTTTGTATGAGTGATCCAAAAATGAACATATTAAACCACATTCTCAACCTAGGTGCAGAATCTGCCATCAAAAGTTTCCTGGTGAACCCATAATTCATCGAAAAATCACCATAAGAAGGCACGATCAAGTGCCTCTCTTTCGAGGTATAGCTCTATCATTTTCCATTCCCCTCTGAGGCACAGATCCATCAACCTAGAGGAAAGGAGTGTGAAAATTTTAGGCCTACACTACACTTAAGTTGAATGGTTGAGTTTATCCTCATTCACAAGATGATGTAAATTAGTAAGGCCTAGTTCGACTGATTATCTATGATTGGTTGTGTGTGTCCCTAATAATAATTGTTGTGAAGGATAGTGCATGTTGTTTTTTACAACTTTGATGTGGGATAGAGTGTATGTCCCTATCCAATTGTATTGTATGACTTTGGATAGTTGAGTTTGTCCCTATCCTTGGTTAAGTGTCTAGTACGGTCATTCCCACTAAAAAGCATAGTGAGATCATTCCCACTATTGCTTGTTGTAAATAATTGAGTGTGTCCCTATTCATACTCTAAGTGTACTTGATGAACTATTGAGTGTGTCCTAGTTCATCATATGGTTATTTGTATTGTTGTGAGTATCCCTATCCATGTTTGGATCATGATGTAATAAGGGGGGAATATTGGAATTTATTAAGTTATATGATATGATATGACATGATATGGTAAAGATAAAGTGAGGGTTAAAACCACTTACAAAGGAGTCTTATGCAAGTTGTTAGCAAGTTAGTTGAGTTAAGTCAAAGTGATTTGTTACAATAATAGTCTATCTTCATATTATTTGTTGAGTTTAATACTAGTAAATTGTATTGTAAAAATATGATCACTTTATTAATAAAAAAAAAATCATCCTTATGGTTGTTCCTTCAAGCCCAATTAACCTCATTATAGAAGTAAAATCAGTTGGGTTTAGGTCTTGAGGAATGAATTTTTCACTCAATACTTTGATTAGGATGTCTTGATAAACTAGAGAAAACTTAAGAAGTTCAAGGAGAGAGATCTTAATTGGGGTGTTTTAAAGTTACCTCAATAAATCAAAATCACACTTGGACTTGGTCTCATATTGGATGATACAAGGGGGTCCTTCAAGTAGAGAATATCTTTTTAAACAAAAAACCAAATAAGGTCTTGTTGGTTGACTTGTTGAAGGTTGCTCAAGTGGATGGTTTTTGTGTTGTTGCATTGTTAGAACATAAATGTGAGATAAATGATGAATATGATGAGAGGAAATGAGTATACCCACCATCCCTTGGTGTAAAGGTGATACATTTCTATAGTTAACACTATTTTTTCCATTATGATTTTGATTATGATTGGACAAAAAATTATGAAAGATCCCTAGATCTTGACTAGAGGATGGCTAAGAATCAAAGCTATTGAGAATAATTTGGCCATTATTTATAAGATCTTAGACCATATTTTGTATGCCTATGCATTTATCAATTACATGACCGTTGATGCAATGGAAGGCATTATCCTCATTTGGATGAAATTGTTGTTGGCAATTTTGGGTACCTTGGGTACATTGCCTTTGCTCAAGTGTATAAGTTGTCATTGATGTCAAGAAGCTTTTGAAGGAATTTGATTTGATGTAAAATAATTTGTTTTGATGAAGGTTTCGGCATGACAGGTTCGAAAGAAAGTAAGTTGGAAAAATGTCGCGATATCGCGACATGTCGCATTTTCGCGACTTAAACAGGAGAGAGAAAGCTTTTTAGAAAAGTGTCGCGATATCGCGACATGTCGCATTTTCGTGACTTAAGCAGGAGAGAAAGCTTTTTAGAAAAGTGTCACGATATCGCGACATGTCGCAGTTTCGCGACTCAAAGAGGAGAGAGAATGTTCGAGTCAGAAATGTCACGATTTCGTGACATATTGCAAGGAAGGTTGAACGGACGGAAAAGTGTCACGATTTCGTGACATAATGCAGGAGAGAGAGTCCAAGAGAAAAAGTGTCACGATTTCACGACATGTCAGGTTTTCGCGACCCGAAGAAAAGAAAAGCGCTAAGGAGAAAAAGTGTCACGATTTCGCGACAAGTCAGAAGACAAAGTGGAAGCAAGATAAAGTGTCACGATTTCGTGACATGCTGCAGATGAAAATGTTCCAAGTAAGAACTGTCGTGATTTCGTGACATGCAGCAAAGGGAAGAGTCTGAAATGAGAAGCGTCACGATTTCGCGACAGGTTGTAGAGAAGTCGTACGAAAGCTGAAAGCGTCACGATTTCACGATAGGCTGCAAAGAAAACGTACGGAAGCTAGAAGTGTCATGATTTCATGACAAATTCAAGGAGGAAGAGCTCAAAGGTGAAAGCGTCATGATTTCGTGACATGTTCCATTTTCATGGGCGTAAGGTAGAGAAAAACACAAGGCAATGAAAGTGTCACGATTTCGTGACATGTTCCATTTTTGCTAGTGCAAGCAGACAAGAGTGCAAGGAAGAGAAAGTGTCACGATTTCACGACAGATTGAGATGGCAACGTACGGTTGGAGAAAGTGTCACGATTTCATGATAGAAACTGAATGCATGTCTTCTATAGGAGAAGTGTCACGATTTCATGACAAAAGCAGAGAGGAAGGCTATGAAGACAGAAGTGTCACGATTTCATGACAAAAGCAGAAAGGAGGTCGACGAAGGGAGAAGTGTCATGATATCATGACAAAAGCAAAGTTGATGCTGACTAAGTCAGAAGTGTCATGATATCACGACAAGAGCTTAGTTGAAGTCGACAAAGGCTGAAGTGTCGTGATATCGTGACAAAAGCCAAAAGAAAGTGTATGGTTGCAAAGGTGTCGTGATATCGTGACATGTTGTAGTTTCATGGTAGAAGCTATAGAAGAGTTGCAGAGGCAGTGAGGCCGACAAAGTTAAATTTGGGCCGACGAAGATTAGGGTTTGCAGCCGACGTAGTTTAGGGTTGTGCAGTCGACTAAGATCAAGGTTTTGATCTTGAAAGTGTTAGTATAAAAGGAGGGCTGTTTGGAGAGTTGTGAAGTGATCGAATGCGTTGTTGAAGTGCGCAAGTTAAGTCTACGGTGCACAAAGAGCGAGTCATGCCGAATCGAGCTAAGTGCGAAGCAGAGTGCACAGAGAGCAAAAAAGCGCAAAGCTATTGGGTGCATCATTTCTGCGACGTTCGGAGATAGTGCGCAGGCCTTGATGGTTTTGGACAAATCATTGAGAGGGATTGTTGGACAGATTTGAGCAAGCTTTTGTTGAGCTTGTGGAGCAGTTTGGGCAGGTTCTAGTGAGAACTTGCAAAGCAGATCTGAGACAAGTCTTGGTGAAGACTTGGGTGAAGATCAAGCAAGCTTTAGTGGAAGCTTGTGAACAACTTCTGTGAACCAGATTTGAGGACCAGTTGAGGACAAAGATTGGTGCAGTTTCGAGGACATTTGTGCTAGACCGAAGGACTGTGTTTGGTGCAGATCAGAGAAAGAGGACGAGGACATTTGTGCCAGATCGAAGGACTGTGTTTGGTGAGAGAAAGAGAACGAGGACATTTGTGCTAAACCGAAGGACTATGTTTAGTGCAAATTCGAGGACCAATTTTGGAGGTGATAGAGTTGAGGACAGAGGTCTCCAGCCGAAGCGGGGAGGACAGGTGTCTTCTGTGGATAGAGTTCCATTTGCTAAGGGCAGCGGAGGCGAGAGGTCTTCTAGAGGATCACCGACAGAGCAGAGCTAGGGGATTGGTGTCTCCTGTGGGTTGGTGCCCACGAACTCGAGATTAGGGGATTGGTGTCTCCTTTGGGTTGGTGCCCATAAACATTGTAATCGGGAAAGGTATTCCCAAAATTTTGATTGATAAAATTTAGTGAAAGATTTTATCCGTGGACGTAGCCCAGCCATTCTGGGTGAACCACGTTAAAATTGTTGTCGCTTTGTGGATGTTTTCATGCATTGCTTTGATATTGTTGTGGGTATATTGCTTTACTATTTTGTAATATAAAGGAAAAAGTAAAAAGAGGTCTTATACTTGTTCACCCCCCCTCTCAGTATAAGCTTGTGTTCTTCAATTGGTATCAGAGCGGGTGCCTTCGAAAAGTTTAACAGCTTGAAGGAAAAGCTAGTAAAGAACACAATGGATTATTCAAGTGGCAATGCAGCACCTATTCTTGATGGGTCAGATTTTGGTCTTTGGAGTGCAAGGATGAAGGTTCATCTAATGGCACTTGGTAATGAGGTATGGGAAGTAATTGAAGATGAGTACACTATTCCTGTACATGGTCCAAATACTAAAGAAGAAAGGCTCCTACATCACAGCAATTCAAAAGCAATGAATGCAATCCTGAAAGGCTTACAGAAAGCAGATCTCACCAAAGTGATTCACTGCAAAACAGCTAGTGAAATGTGGAAACAGATTGCAGGTGGTTCATACGGGTGATTCAAATGTCGGAAAGGCCAAGTTGAGACACTTCAAAGGTATGTTTGAACAACTCAAGATGAATGATGATGAAAATATTAGTGACTACATGCTTCGTATGGATGAGGTTGTTAACTCCATGAAAGACTTAGGTCTTGAGCTTGCTGAAAATGATGTTTGTGATAAGATTTTAAGATCTCTTCCTAATAGATTTAGTGAAAATATTTCTGCTATTGAGGAAGCTAAAGATTTGGATAAGTTGAAAAAGGATGAGCTCCATAGTATACTTGCAGCATTTGAGTTGAGAACTCAAGTGAAGGTTGATGTCAAGAAAGAGGCGACTTTCAAGGCTACCAAGAAATCCAAGGGTAAACGACTTCAAGAGAGTGATGAGTCTTCTAGTGATGAAGAGGCATATTACAGCAAGAAAGGCAAGTTCTCTAGAAAGCACAAAAGCGTGAAAAATATAAGATGTTTCAATTGTGGAAAGTTTGGTCATTATGCTACTAGTATCGTATTGTTCCCAAGGATGAAAGTGATGAAGATAAACAGGATTCTAAGAGCAAGGATTCTAAAAAGCACAAGCATCACAGAAAGAACAAAGATGAGCACAACAATCAAGGAAAGAGGTATTCTCACAAGCACAAGAAGAGTTTCTACCTAGACAAAGCAAGTAAGTGTTCTAGTAGTGATAGTGAAAGTTCTTCAAGTGATAATGAAAATGAGATGTTGTTCATATCGAAAAAAGAGGAAGAACCGAAACATAGATTCATTATCATGAAATGTCTTAGATGTGGAAATTTTGGTCACCTTGAGGATGATTGCACAAATAATGATTTGGTTTCTAGTATGTATGAGGATGCTTCAGAAAACTATAAGGAAGATGCATGTATGGTTTTTGAAAAAGGTAGCACCTCTAGTGATAAGAAATCTGAAAAAGGCTTTGATGATTCTGAAAACAAACAAATAAAGGATCTTGAAAGTGAACTTACTAATGCTCTTAGTGTTTTGAAAAAGGAAAGAAAGAAGAATGCTAGACTCAAGGATAAGTTAGATGAATGTTGTATGGAGAGAGATGATCTTATAGAAAGTCTTGACTTCTCTATGGCTAAGATACAAGAACTCAAGGATGAGTTAGAGTCTAAGGTTCTTGAGTATAGTGAGTTAGAACAGAAAATGGCTTCTTTGAAAGAGGAAACTAAAGAGTACAAGGATAAGCTTTACAGGTTTCAAGATAGCTCCAAAAAGGTTAAGTCACTCATCAAAGGTCAAAGAAAGACAACGGATAAAACAGGCCTTGGTTTTGTCAAGGAACAAGCTGGAGAGTCTAGTAAGAGACTCCAAAAGGAAGAGAGTTCTGATGAGGAAAGTATTTCAGATTATGAGTCCTTGGATGATAGATGCGCAGAAATAGAAAATGAAATTCAGAATGAGAAGAAGAAGTTTTCAGGACCCAAGAGGTCGAATAAAGGAAAATTTCATGGCAGATGTTTTGCGTGTTACAGGTTTGGTCACATGGCTGCACATTGCATGGCTCAAGTGAAGAAGGTGAACGGCAATTTTAGAAGCGCTAGTTTCTTTCGAGGGTATTGCTACTCTTGTCAATAGTTCGGGCACAAGGCAGTCTATTGCAAGGTAAATAACAGGAACAGGTTTGATCCAAACAGGTTTAGGCAGAACTGGCGGATTCAAAGAACAGGTATGCCTAAAAGAAATAACATTGTTACTTGTTATAAGTGCAACAATGAAGGTCACACAACTAGACAGTGTAGAGCTGAACTTTCAAGGTACAGGAATAGGAACAGTGGTATAAATAGGTCCAAGGATCAAGGCATGAATAAGAACAGGGATGAGAACAAGAACAAGAACAGTGACAAGAACAGGAATGATAATAAGAATAGGAATAGTGACAGGAACAAGAATACGGACAAAGAGTTCAAGAGAAGGCCCGGCAAGGAAGTTATAGATGCTGATGATGATCAATGCCTAATGGGAGTTTTACTCCCACCCCAAAATTAATCACCTCATCAGGAGGTGGGGGAGGGACTAAGCTAAGAGGCTCATTCTTAGTCCCGAGCCCCAAAGGTGACCCTTTGCCATTGATGACAAAGGGGGAGAGATATGAGTAAGGGGGAGAGCTTCAAGTGAAGAGGAAAGCTTCAAGTCAGGGGGAGCAAAACTTCAAAGGAATATTCTCAGTTGTTAGCACAGTTGGTTTCAGTTTTGGCTCTTGAGACGTGTTTTCAGTAAAGGTTTGCCATCAATGACAAAGGGGGAGATTGTTGGCAATTTTGGGTACCTTGGGTACATTGCTTTTGCTCAAGTGTATAAGTTGTCATTGATGTCAAGAAGCTTTTGAAGGAATTTGATTTGATGTAAAATAATTTGTTTTGATGAAGGTTTCGGCATGACAGGTTCGAAAGAAAGTAAGTTGGAAAAATGTCGTGATATCGCGACATGTCACATTTTCGTGACTTAAGCAGGAGAGAGAAAGCTTTTTAGAAAAGTGTCACGATATCGCGACATGTCGCATTTTCATGACTTAAGCAGGAGAGAAAGCTTTTTAGAAAAGTGTCGCGATATCACGACATGTCACAATTTCGCGACTCAAAGAGGAGAGAGAATGTTCGGAGTCAGAAATGTCACGATTTCGTGACATATTGCAAGGAAGGTTGAACGGATGAAAAAGTGTCACGATTTCATGACATATTGCAGGAGAGAGAGTCCGAGAGAAAAAGTGTCACGATTTCGTGACATGTCGGGTTTTCGTGACCCGAAGAAAAGAAAAGCGCTAAGGAGAAAAAGTGTCACGATTTCACGACAAGTCAGAAGACAAAGTGGAAGCAAGATAAAGTGTCACGATTTCGTGACATGCTGCAGATGAAAATGTTCCAAGTAAGAACTGTCACGATTTCGTGACATGCAGCAAAGGGAAGAGTCTGAAATGAGAAGCGTCACGATTTCGTGACAGGTTGCAGAGAAGTCGTACGAAAGCTGAAAGCGTCACGATTTCGTGATAGGCTACAAAGAAAACGTACGAAAGCTAGAAGTGTCATGATTTCATGACAAATTCAAGGAGGAAGAGCTCAAAGGCGAAAGCATCACGATTTCGTGACATGTTCCATTTTCGTGGGCGTAAGGCAGAGAAAAACACAAGGTAGCGAAAGTGTCACGATTTCGCGACATGTTCCATTTTCGCTAGTGCAAGCAGACAAGAGTGCAAGGAAGAGAAAGTGTCACGATTTCACGATAGTTTGAGATGGCAACGTACGGTTGGAGAAAGTGTCACGATTTCATGACAGAAATAGAATGCAGGTCTTCTATAGGAGAAGTGTCACGATTTCATGACAAAAGTAGAGAGGAAGGCTATGAAGACAAAGTGTCATGATTTCATGACAAAAGCAGAAAGGAGGTCGATGAAGGGAGAAGTGTCATGATATCATGACAAAAGCAAAGTTGATGCTGACTAAGTCAGAAGTGTCATGATATCGCGACAAGAACTTAGTTGAAGTCGACAAAGGCTGAAGTGTCGCGATATCACGACAAAAGCCAAAAGAAAGTGTACGGTTGCAAAGGTGTCACGATATCGTGACATGTTGTAGTTTCATGATAGAAGCTACAGAAGAGTTGCAGAGGCAATGAGGCCGACAAAGTTAAATTTGGGCTGACGAAGATTAGGGTTTGCAATCGACGTAGTTTAGGGTTGTGCAACCGACTAAGATCAAGGTTTTGATCTTGAAAGTGTTAGTATAAAAGGAGGGTTGTTTGGAGAGTTGTGAGGTGATCGAATGCGTTGTTGAAGTGCGCAAGTTAAGTCTGCGATGCAAAAGAGCGAGTCATGTCGAATCGAGCTAAGTGCGAAGCAGAGTGCACAGAGAGCAAAAAAGCGCAAAGTTGTTGGGTGCATCATTTTTGCGATGTTCGGAGATAGTGCGTAGGCCTTGATGGTTTTGGACAAATCATTGAGAGGGATTGTTGGACAGATTTGAGCAAGCTTTTGTTGAGCTTGTGGAGCAGTTTGGGCAAGTTCTAGTGAGAACTTGCAAAGCAGATCTGAGACAAGTCTTGGTGAAGACTTGGGTGAAGATCAAGCAAGCTTTAGTGGAAGCTTGTGAACAACTTCTGTGAACCAGATTTGAGGACTAGTTGAGGACAGAGATTGGTGCAGTTTCGAGGACATTTGTGCCAGACCGAAGGACTGTGTTTGGTGCAGATCAGAGAAAGAGGACGAGGACATTTGTGCCAGACCGAAGGACTGTGTTTGGTGCAGATCAGAGAAAGAGAACGAGGACATTTGTGCTAAACCGAAGGACTATGTTTAGTGCAAATTCGAGGACCAGTTTTGGAGGTGATAGAGTTGAGGACAGAGGTCTCCAGCCAGAGCAGGGAGGACAGGTGTCTTCTATGGATAGAGTTCCATTTGCTAAGGGCAGCGGAGGCAGAGGTCTTCTAGAGGATCACCAACCAGAGCAAAGCTAGGGGATTGGTGTCTCCTGTGGGTTGGTGCCCACGAACTCGAGATTAGGGGATTGGTGTCTCCTTTGGGTTGGTGCCCATAAACATTGTAATCGGGAAAGGTATTCCCAAAATTTTGATTGATAAAATTTAGTGAAAGATTTTATCCGTGGACGTTAAAATTGTTGTCGCTTTGTGGATGTTTTCATGCATTGCTTTGATATTGTTGTGGGTATATTGCTTTACTATTTTGTAATATAAAGGAAAAAGTAAAAAGAGGTCTTATACTTGTTCACCCCCCCTCTCAGTATAAGCTTGTGTTCTTCAATTGTAATGTCCCCAACTCAACACTAGCTCAGTGCAGAGGTCTGTTAGCCTAGACACAGGGTCCCCTAGGCTAGTCAGTGTGGTTAGGGACTTAGTTGGTGAGGATTTTATGTGCAGAACTCCACGACAGAGACTCGGATGTGATCCAGTGAGCCATAATTACCTTGTTCTAGGCATTTGCATCATCCGGAGAGCTTATTTTATCAAGTTGCAAGTGTTGACCAAGGCCGACGGTCGTTAGGAAAAGGGGGACACTTTTTAGTGTTATATTTTAACGTTGAGTTATAACTTAAAAACATAAAGTGGTTCAACTAGGACATGGTGGTCCCTTTTTATGAGTTGAAAGACATAAATTAAAAATTAAAATAAATTCAAAATGGAGCCCTAGAAACCCTAATCGACCTCCCCTCATATTCTCACGTTGAGGGTCATTTTGGTTATGGAAGATATTGTTTTTTTGTGGAGCTTTTCATAGGGATTTTCACCAGAAGATCACAGGGCTTGTTGGGAGCTATCTCAGTAGGAATTTTTCAGTTTTAGGTGTGAGAGATCACCTCTAGCTGATCGGGATTGGAGCTTTCACATCAGAGAGTTCATCTGAGCATTCACGGGGTAGACAAGGGTTTGCCAAAAATTGAAGTTTTTTGGGTCGAGAAATGGAGCATCTGGGTCTTCGTATTTTGGCCATATTCCACCTGGGTAGGAGTCATATTTCACAGATCTGAAGGGTTTCAGTGATTTGCAGATCAGGTCGTACCATTTTGGGTGCCTTGGGATTCGAGCCATTTTGATCATTGCTTGCAAACGCTTCAGATTTCCATTCTAGAAATTTGTCCATCACATTTCTCAGTCTGGGCGACCATTTTAGAGGTATTTTGAAGACCAAAATCTATCTGTATGAATTTCTAAACCAAATCGTACCATCTAGAGGGTCGTACAAGTGCATTGGGAAGCATGCCAAAATTGTTGGGGGTTTCAACCTATAGTTTATTAGTTGGAAAAGGTGCACCTAGCCTCCAGGAGCAGTTAGCATCAGACGACACGTGATTCGGACACCAGACGGTGAAGATATCAGTGATTCACTATTTTAGCTTATCATCCGGGCACACCCAGAGCCACGGACGAATTTTGTAATTTGTTGATTTCAGGTCAGAATAAATAAAAAATTAGTTTTCTGTCAGTATTATTTGATTTGTTGTGTTTTTACATTCTATTTTCAGTCCATTTATCTTTATAAACCCTCAATATGAAACACGAGCAAAACCAGCATTAAACCCTCAGAAATTAAAAAAATCAGATCAAAAAGCAAACTAAAATAAAACAGATCAGACCAGTGTGCAATCCGTTCGTCAGATCGGGGTGTACATTCTAGTGGTATCAGAGCTCATATTTTTCCTACCAGCCAGTGGGTGATAGTTCATGAGTGACAGGGAGATTAGATACCTTGAGCGGGAGAAGAAGAAGAATCAACCCATAACATATCATCAGGGTCATACACAGTACCAGTATTATAAGGCACCTGAGGGACAAAGGGTATCTCACATTTTGGGCATATCCACAGACTCAGCCATAGAACCATCTACAACCATGGGTGATAGGAATGCATAGGATGATATGGATAGGTAGATGGTCGATGATATTAGACAGACCCAACATAGGATGCAACATAGTTTGGAACAACTGGTTGGGTTGATGACACAATAGGTGCACGGGATAGACATTCTGGTGAATAATGCACAAGGCACATGAAATCAACCACCTAATGTTGCACAAGGATCAAGAAATGAGGAGTCAATGGCCAATAGAGCTGACACACACACTAGAGTAGAGAGAGCTACCAGTAGCTCTAGACCATTCATGCCTAAATTTATTGCTCACCCTGAGCCTATAGTAGTTCCACCGGTTGAGGAGGAACCAGAGCCTACTGTGGTTGAACAATATCAGTAGTATAGAGCAGAATGGGATGCACTCGGGCTAGACTTCTAGACTCTCATGTCTTTTTGGGACTTTGTGGACACTCAAAATAGACAAACTCCTAGAAATAGGGGGAGACCTGTTAATCAGGCATAGATTCTATAGGGATAGGGTGATCATACATAGGCCACATCATAGGGTCATCCTGAGATTCAGAAGAGGATTGGGAAAATACACATACCATTATTTGATGCTTCTGGCAGAATGACAACCAAGGCATGGGTCCAAAAAATGGACACATATCTATAGTTGAACCCGATGATAGAGGATGAGGCCATCAAATTTTGTACCCTGCATCTAGATGGTGTTGCTCATGATTGGTGGCACCATGGAGTGCATACTCTCGGACATGATAGGGTGAGCACTTATGCGGAGTTCACCGAGAGACTTATGCAGAGGTTTGATAGAAGAGAGCAAGAGTTGGAGTTGAAAGAGTTGACACATCTGAAGCAATGGAGCTCAGTCGACTCTTACATAGTAGAGTTCTAGAGATTGTCGATGATGGTCATAGATTTGTCTGAGATGCGGTTGATAGTTTTATTTATGGATGGGTTATCAGAACCACTGAGAGGTTGGGTCAAGGCCTTTAACCCAACTACCTTGCAGGATGCCATCAGACAGGCGAGGGATATGGAGGTTACTTCGTCTAAGTCCAAAAATCAATTCAAGGGGAAGGACTTCAAAAGGGACAAGGACCAAAAACCAGTTAAGAAGGATGCGGACCAGCAAAAGAGTACCTTTAAAAAACTTGATCCTGAAACCCTTCACGACCTCCGAAAGAAGGGGTTATGTTTCACATGTCACAAGTCATGGTCCTCGAGGCATAAGTGTGAGTTTAAGGGGAAACTACAGTTGATTGAGTACGTTTTGGATGAGGATGATAAGTCTAAAAATTTTGATCAGTAATAAAGAAAAGAGGACAACAGCGATGATTCAGCCCTAGAGGAGCAGGGAGACGAGCAAAAATAGGACGGTTTGGGGGAGATACTTTGGCGCACCTCCACAGGGGCTACCCACAACTTCATAGATGAGGGCCTAGTTGCATGCAGGGGTTTGCAGACAGAGGAGGTAGATGAGTTCAAGGTCATGATCGTAGATGGATTCTCCATTTCCTGCACCTGGAAGGTCCCACAGATGAGGTTGACTTTGGGGAACCATGAGGTTCAGGATGACTTCTATGTTGTCAGCACATAGAAGCTCGATGTGGTATTAGGCATCTAGTGGTTGTAGACATTGGGTGAGGTGACCTTCAACTTCCAGAAGATGGAGTTGAAGTTTCAGGCGAATGGGCAACCAGTGGTACTCAGAGGGATGTCCAATGGGGGAGCTCGAGTAGTTTCCTTCAGGCGCATGGAGAGGTTCATCAGACGAGATATGGTGGAGTGGGCTGCACACTGCATTATACTTCTAGCCACCACTGAGGAGGAAAAATGAACCTATCCTCCGGACATCCAGGCTTTGCTCACCAAACACAGCAAAGTCTTTAGCAGTATACCACCAGGGGTACCACCAGACAGAGGGACCGAGCACATTATAGAGTTGGAGGGGGGACTACTACCATCATTACCACCCCATACCGGCACCCGAGGAGGCATAAGGATGAGATAGAGAAGGCCATCCGAGAGTTGATTGACATGGGACACATCAGACCAAGCAAGAGCCCATTTGCTTCGTCTGTGGTATTAGTGAAGAAGAAGGATGGTACTATGCGTATGTGCATCGACTATCGAGCGTTGAACAAGAAGACCATAAAGAATAGATACCTGATACCATGCATAGATGAGTTGATCGATGAGTTGCACGGTGTAGTTTACTTCACCAAGATTGATCTGAGGTCAGGCTACCATCAGATCCGTATGAGGGAGTCAGATGTGGAGAAGACTGCTTTTCGGTGCCACTATGGGCATTTCGAGTTCTTGGTTATGCCATTCGGGCTAACCAACGCACCTACCACATTTCAGTCCTGTATGAACAGGGTGTTTCAGAGGTAGTTGAGGAGATTTGTGTTGGTGTTCTTTGATGACATCCTTATATACAACCGCACATGGGAGGAGCACCTGAGGCATTTGGATGAGGTGTTGAGTATTCTGGAGGTAGAGTCTCTTTATGCCAAAGAGACTAAGTGTGAGTTTGGGATGATCGAGCTATTATACTTGGGTCATATCATCAGTGCTCAGGGAGTCAGGATGGACCCTAAGAAGATACAAGCTATTTTGGATTGGCCACCTTCGTCTACCCTCATGCAACTTAAGGGATTCTTTGGGCTATGTGGTTTTTACCGCCGATTCATCAAGGGATTTTCTCAGTTGGCTGCACCCTTGATAGACTTGACCAAGAAAGGGGTGTTCCAGTGGTCAGACACAACTCAATAGGCTTTCGATAGATTCAAGCAGGTGATGAGCAGTTGCCCAGTCTTGGCCATTCCAGACTTCACCAAACCATTCGAGGTGGAGTGTGATGCATCAAGAGAGGGGATTGGTGTGGTGTTGATGCAGTCGAAGCACCCCATTGCTTATGAGAGCTAAAAGCTTCGAGGGGGTGAGATCAGTTACTCGATTTATGATAGAGAGATGCTAGCCATTATGCATGCACTGGCTAAGTTCAGACAGTATCTGGTGGGTAGGAGATTTGTGGTCAGGACTGATCACAATAGCTTGAGGTACTTCCTGAACCAGAAGGACCTCAATGACAGGTAGATGAAGTGGGTGAGTAAGATTCAGGCATATGACTTCGACATTGAGTACGTCAAGGGGAAGAGGAACATAGTTGCGGATGCACTATCTAGGAGACCCCATTTGTGCTCACTCACTGGGATATCAGAGGATTGGAGACACCGGATTACTGTAGACTACGCAAAGGATACCTTTGCTAGTAGGATTTTGGAGGGTGACCAGGATGATGACAGATATGAGGTCAGGGATGAGGTTATATATTACAAGGGCCGGATATGGATTGCAGCTGACTCCAAGCTGAAGGAGCAGATCTTCCGGATATTTCATGACACACCTATGGCGGGCCACCCAGGATACTTTAAGACCTATAGGTAGATCAGAGAGTGATTCTCTTGGAGGGGTCTTAAAGAATATGTGTTGTAGTATATCAGGGAGTGTTCTGTGTGCCAGCAGAACAAACATGAGCATACGTTTCCAGTCGGGCTCTTACAACCACTTCCCATTCCTTCTCAGAAGTGGGAGAGTGTCTCCATGGATTTTGTGATGGGTCTCCCCAAGACGTAGGGGAAATATTACCTGTATGTGGTGGTGGATAGACTGACTAAGTTTGCTCACTTCTTCGCCATCACCATTGGGTTCACAGTAGCACAGGTAGCAGAGTTGTTTTTTAGGGAGATATTCAGGCTACATGGGTTGTCGAAGACTATTGTTAGTGATAGAGATAGTAAGTTCATGAGTCTCTTCTGGCAAGAGTTGTTTAGATTATGTGGGATAGAGCTAACCTCGAGTACCAGCTATCATCCTCAGATCGATGGATAGATAGAGGTAGTCAACAAGTGGGTCGAGGGTTATCTCTAAAATTATGTGTCCGAGCAGTAGAGGGCGTGGGTCAGATGGCTACATTTGGGGGAGTACTGCTATAACTCCTCATACCACATGTCTATCTGGATGTCACCTTTCATGGCATTGTACGGGTATGAAGCTTCGAGCTTCATGGATCTAGTGTTGGGTGACAATCAAGTTTTGAGGGCTAGGGATCTCCTACAGGAATCCCAAGACATCATGAGATCCTTGCGGGATCATATCAGGTAGGCACAGGACCAACAAAAGAAGTATGCTGATCAGAAGAGATTTGAGCATACCTTTGAGGTGGGGGACATGGTGTATTTGTGACTGTAGCCATTCAGACAGTCCTCACTAAAGAGGAGCAGAGCTGAGAAGCTCAAGCCTCGGTTCTATGGTCCTTTCAGAGTCACCAGGCGAGTAGGAGAGGTGGCTTATGAGCTAGAGCTACCAGAGAGTAGCAGGGTGCACAATGTGTTCCATGTATCATGCCTCAAGAAGGCACTTGGATAGAGTATTTCACCATCTATAGAGTTGCCTCCCTTGGATGAAGAGGGGAAGTTAGAGCTGATTCCAGAGGCAGTGATTGATACTAGGGAGCGCACCCTTAGGAGGAGGGTCATCAGGGAGTATTTGATCAAATGGTAGAATCTACCGGATGAGGATTCCACTTGGGAGGGGGAACAGATCTTATAGCACCCAGGTCTCCAATTGCTTGAGGACAAGCAATTTCGAGGAGGGCGGATTGTAATGTCCCCAACTCAGCACTAGCTCAGTGCAGAGGTCTGTTAGCCTAGACATAGGGTCCCCTAGGCTAGTCAGTGTGGTTAGGGACTCAGTTGGTGAGGATTTTATGTGTAGAACTCCATGGCAGAGACTCGGATGTGATCCAGTGAGCCAAAATTACCTTGTTCCGGGCATTTGCATCATCCGGAGAGCTTATTTTATCAAGTTGCAAGTGTTGACCAAGGTCGACGGTCGTTAGGAAAAGGGGGACACTTTTTAGTGTTATATTTTAACGTTGAGTTATAACTTAAAGTTATAACTTAAAAACATAAAGTGGTTCGACTAGGACATGGTGGTCCCTTTTTATGAGTTGAAAGACATAAATTAAAAATTAAAAGAAATTCAAAATGGAGCCCTGGAAACCCTAATCGACCTCCCCTCATATTCTCACGTTGAGGGTCATTTTGGTTATGGAAGATATTGTTTTTTTGTGGAGCTTTTCATAGGGATTTTCACCAGAAGATCACAGGGCTTGTTGGGAGCTATCTCAGTAGGAATTTTTTAGTTTTAGGTGTGAGAGATCACCTCTAGCTGATCGGGATTGGAGCTTTCGCATCAGAGAGTTCATCTGAGCATTCACGGGGCAGACAAGGGTTTGCCAAAAATTGAAGTTTTTTGGGTCGAGAAATGGAGCATCTGGGTCTTCGTATTTTGGCCATATTCCACCTGGGTAGGAGTCAGATTTCATAGATCTGAAGGGTTTCAGTGATTTGCAGATCAGGCCGTACCATTTTGGGTGCCTTGGGATTCGAGCCATTTTGATCACTGCTTGCAAACGCTTCAGATTTCCATTCCAAAAATTTTTCCATCACATTTCTCAGTCTGGGTGACCATTTCAGAGGTATTTTGAAGACCAAAATCTGTCTGTATGAATTTCTAAACCAAATCGTACCATCTAGAGGGTCGTACAAGTGCATTGGGAAGCATGCCAAAATTTTTGGGGGTTTCAACCTGCAGTTTATCAGTTGGAAAAGGTGCGCCTAGCCTCCAGGAGCAGTTAGCATCAGATGACACGTGATTCGGACACCAGACGGTGAAGATATCAATGATTCACTATTTCAGCTTATCATCCGGGCACACCCAGAGCCACGGACGAATTTTGTAATTTGTTGATTTCAGGTCAGAATAAATAAAAAATTAGTTTTCTATCAGTATTATTTGATTTGTTGTGTTTTTACATTCTATTTTCAGTCCATTTATCTTTATAAACCCTCAATATGAAACACGAGCAAAACCAACATTAAACCCTCAAAAATCAAAAAAATCAGATCAGAAAGCAAACTGAAATAAAACAGATCAGACCAGTGTACAATCTGTTCGTCAGATCAAGGTGTACATTCCAGAAACAAAGATGCTTTTCCCTTCAAGGCTCTATAGGATTGATAGGAGGGAGCTTTGCTATTTTGTATTTTAGGAGCTAATCTAAGATGGTTGAGAGGGGTTTCTCCAATTGGGAGTATCTCCATTTAGGATTTTGCTAATTGGAATTCCCTAGGACAAGTTTTTGAAGGTTCTTAGTAGCATTAATATTGTTGGTATGGTGAGAGTCCATGATTCCATCACCAATAATATGTTTAATTTTGTATTGTCTTTTGAGTTTGAGGAAGGCTTGTCTTCATCTTTATTAGACTTGGATTTTAATTGCACTCATTTAATAAGGGTAGTCTCTACTCTCCTAGCCATGTCAACTGCATCTTCAAATAAATATACAATAGTCATTTTCAAGTAGAAGGATAATTTCTCATTAAGGTTACCTATGAAGATGATAAGTGAGTCCTTAGAATGGGCATGCAATGCAACCTTCTTACTAGGGATCTTACTAATAATTTGGTGAAATTATTATCTTTAAATTATTTGAATTGGTACAAGTCACTAATAGTGATCTTTTCCTCAATGTAGATTGATAATTGCTTAATGAACAATTCTAAGAGGTCTTTAAAGCAAGTACCATTCCAAGGAAATACCATTAAGGATATTAGAAAACATCTTCAATAATAACATTTCATCATATGAAATGTTACTATAAGCAATCTTAATGAACCTAAGGTGGTTAAAAGGATCCTCTTTCCTGTTGTATATTTGAAACTTACTAGTTCCAAAGTTGTGGGAAGGGGGTGACTAACTACAAAAGGATATAGAGGTTGTTTGCATAAGTCATAAAAATACTTATGACTCGAAGATGGCCCTTGGATAACAATAATTTGTCTCTTGAATGTATTTAATGGGGCAATTAGATCTTAAAGTTTAGTAGAAATGGGGTTCGACAATGATGAAGGGATAATAGGTATATGTTGAGAGATAGAAATTACTTGTTGATAATTGAAGTAATATTAAGGTTGGGATACTTAGGAATATGACATCAAATCTAGCATTGCATAGCTCATGCCCAAGGTATATGAGATTATGGAGTTGAATTGGTTGGTAAATGAAGGATGATATATGGTTGGGTTAGAGTTCTACCTTAACCCTAGCCACCATTTATGGGGTTAGAATAGGAGATATGGGATGATTTAAGATTTGGATTTAAGACATGGGAATTTAGAGGGACACTTAAATTGAGAGTGTAGCTTGTACCTACTTGTTGAGATGTAGGGCAGTGAGTACCACCCTACAATAATTACTCAATGGTAGGCAAATATGAATGATACACCAATGGAGGAAGGAAAGCTTATATTCTAGTGTCTATTGATGTTGTGATATAAGGTAGGTTTGAGTTGATGAAATGAGAGCTTGATGCATTAATATTCATGTTGATGGACCCACAATATGGGCCATTTATTTACAATGGGTTTGATTTAGGTTATTGGGTATGATCCTAGAGTGAATTATCCCCTATAGGTGCCTCTAGGGTTTTATTACCCTCTCTTAGGAAGGCCTCTATACCCTATGCCTTTACAAGAAGTGATCCATATGGATTGCAAATTGGAAGACCAATATTTCATATTATCATGGGTGGGGCTTATAGAACATCTAGATGACATGACTTCATATTCTTGAAGGTAGGGTTCTCAAGGCTAAGGTGTTTATCTTGGCCTTCTATTGAAGGGTTACGGTTACTCACCATCTAGTGAGCAACACTATGGGTCATGTAGAATTTCTCATCCATGGGTTTGGGTTTAGGAGAGAAGAGGGGATTATTTAAGATTTCAATTGTTCATAACATTGTATAAAGAAGAAAGAGAAGATGTTTTATATCCTTATGTATATTTCCCTTAATATACCCAGTATAACCTATATACCTTAGGGACCTTGTATATTGAAGGTACTCATATACCTTAACCCTCTATATATACCAATCGATACATGAGAGAAGGTTGATGTGTGGAACTCCAATAGTAAGTGGAAGTGACAACCTGGATACATGACCAATATGGTATATGAGGGGTAATAATGCTCCTACTTATGACTCCTACTATCCCATTATAATATACTCCCTCCTAGGCATAAGCATGCACAAGACTCTATATAGATGGCTATTAGAGAATATTATATTATTTGGTTAATGTACTTCCATGGTACCTTTATGGTACAAATGTAAATATGTAATAGATTAGGGTTTGAGTCTATATTTTAGGAGAGTGATTTATATTTCCCCTTTATGTAAGAGTTTATATGCAGGATATGCACAAGTGTCATGTATTTAAGTGTGCAAATATGTAATGTGAGGACGTGTACAAGTGTCATGTATTAGGAGTGTAAGTGTCATGTAGAAGCATGCAAGTGTCATAGAGTTAAGTGTACAAGTAATTAGAGGGTCAAGAGTATTGTATACACACGAAAATATGAGAAGCCAAAGGACATAAGAGACTTGTCTTATGTAAATAATAAGAAAGGTTGCAACTCCCAAATATGTGAGGAGTGCAATAGTCAAGTATTGAAGAGTCGCCTTTCTATGTCTATATTATGGAGACAAATATCCATGTATTATATTGAAAAATGGTCTGAGAAGATCACCATTAAAGATTTATAATATTACAGTTTGCATGCATGTTCTGAGCAATTCTATTATAAGTACTCTTCATGTTATTGCATGAATGATTTTTGGCCATTTTACATTCATATTTGATATTATTTTAAATGTTATTATAATTTATATTGGCCAACATATATTTTGATTGCTCTTATATTTAATTTTGTTCTTGATCTATGTCTAAATTAGTTGAGAAAAATATAATCTATATTATGCAATCCTTTTTATGGTCAGGTTTACATGATAAAAGAAAATTTCCTTTGGTGAAATGGAGCAAGTTGTGTGATGACAAAACTAAGGGAGGTATTGGTTTAAGAGTTCTTACAAATGCAAACTTAGCTCTTAAGGAAAAAGTTATCTAGAGATTGTACAAAGAGAGTCAAAGATAATGGGTAAAAAATCTTGTAAGTATATTGATCCCAATGACCCATGTTTAATATTTACAACATTCTCTCTTACAAATGGTTCTACTCTTTGGAATGGTTTAAAAAAATCCATTGATATTATGATTAAAGGTTTAATATGGGTGTTGGAAACTGGAGAAAAAAATTCTATTTGGATGGATACTTGGTGTGATAAAAAACCACTCAACTTAGATCCAGTTTTGAAACCTTGAATGAGATTGCTTCAAGACAAATACGGTGATAGGGTTTCAAATATTTTCTACAAGGATTGAGAATGAATATACAAATGGAAAGAAGATTTTTTTACAAGTATACAAGATATTGATGCTAGGAGGCAATTGAGTAAAACGATAATAATAATTTTTTTGAGGGGTACTAAGGATAAATTGATTTGGGAGTTGAATAGATCATAAGAATACACAACTAGAAGTGGATATAATGTTCAATAACAACATAATAATAATGTCACTAGAATATGGAGAGATATTTGGGATAGCCCAAGCATTCCTAAAGTCAAAATTTTTGTTTGGCTAGTAGGTCATAGAAGAATTTTATCCTGGGATAACCTTATGAAAAGGGGTTTTCATGGCCCCTCTCAATGTGTTTTTTGTAATAAGGAGGAGGAGAGTATAGACCATCTCTTGGGACATTGCTCAATAGTCTAGAATATATGGCAATGGATTCTTAAAATGTTTGGTAAATGCATGGTGATGAATAGTAGAATTGAAGATTGGTTAAAGCAATGGCAGAGCACTTATAAAAGTGAGGTTTTATAGACAATATGGGATATATCAAAAGATACAATACTTTGGACTATATGACTAGAAAGGAATAGAAGAATATTTAAAGGAAAGGAAATTAGTTTAAAGGTAATGAAAAAGAAGATATGTTTAATCATAGAGGAGTCTAAACCAACCCTATAAACTCACCCAGTCCATAATTTGGAAGCAGAGAGTCTTGATAGATGGAGTCAAGTCATTAAATGGAATTATGATGTTGGGTACAAGAGAAGCAAAAAGAAGGCAAAATATATAGTGGAAACCACCAGATGTAGAGTGGGTTAAATTGAATTTTGATGGAGCATCTAAAGGAAATCCAAGACCAACAAGAGAAGAAGTAATAATTAGAAATAATAGAGGAGAAATTTTGTCTCATTATGATTTCAGTAGTGGATTTAAGACAAATAATGAAGTTGAATCTTAGGTATCTTTATAAGGGTTAAAAATATGTAAACAAATGAAATGGAATACAGTATGGATGGAAGGTGATTCTCTCATAGTAATAAATGCAATTTTGAGGAAAGCAAAGGCCCCATAGAACATACAAGAGATAATTGTGGAAATTCAAGATCTTGCTAAAGGGTGTAAAGAAATCAGGTTTACACTTATATTAAGGGAAGGAAACAAATGTACGGATAAGATAGCCATTAGAGGGGTTTTTATTGAGGATTGTGAAGTTAAATTCTCCTTTCCATGGTTAGAGGAAGTAAAATGTTTAGTTGAACTAACAAAAAGTTTTGATTGCCTAAATCAATTAATGATTAAGATTTACTTTAATGTTTTCCATTGATAATATCTACTTTATTTTGTAACATTAATGTATTTTAATTTAGACTATTTTTTATAATTTTTGTGGTTTCACTTGTGTTTCCAGAAGGAAACTAGCAATCCATATTTGGTAAAGCGAACTATGATTTTGCGATGTTTTGGAAATATTACTCTACTAAGATGTAAGGCATAGATAGTAGAGATGAAGTTTTGGCATTATGAAGGCTGCTATAAGAAAATGTCAAGAAAGATGCTAAATCCTGGAGTAATTGTATTCATACAAAAATTTGAAAAGATCCAGAAAATAAAAATCAAGAATTCAGACATTTTATGTAAAATGATGTAGATTTCTAGCTATAACATCTCAATTGAGATGAGAAGTGTATATATTTGCAAAATCTCAAGCTCTAAAGAAGAGAGATGTAATTTATCAAGGGTGGGGGACCCGAGTACAACCCCTTATTATCCAACAAAAAAAAAGAATTTTTGTTCTTGATCAAATATATTGGGACCTATTTTAGTTTGGCTTAAAAGCCAACGGTGGTATTGTAGCAACCCTCCTTGGTAGGACTTATTCTTATGAATGGTTGCATGGAAATTTAATGCATAACTCCATTTTGTGATGTCAATAAATATAGAAGTTGCACTTGATGATTGAATTTTATTTTGGAAATATGGTACTACTTATGCATTTGTGGTTGCAGGGTTAGGTACTCTCATCAGTGGGTTGAAAAGGGGTAACCATCTAAGTTGAGATAAAAATTGGGGAAATGATAGTGATGAATCATTCATCTACATCTGAGGGTAACAAAATATCATTCATATAGATGCATCGCATTGTGTTTAATGTATGTTCACACCATTGGGCTAGGAAGTTGCTTATGCAATGAGTCTCTTTAATAAGTTGGTGGTAGCAAAAGACTATTTTAAATAAAAATAGCTACATAATTAAGGATAAAATAATGGTGTAATATTGTCTGTTTGAGTGGCATGTATGCTTGCGTGTGGTAAGCATAGAACCAACTAATTAAAGGAGTATTAATACATTTAGCATCAATAATACTCGAGAATGTTAATATCAAGGTTAATAATTAATATTAAATAATTGATATTAACAAAGGTTGAAATGAATTATTTAAGGAAATATTTAAGTAAATTATTATGGCTCATTAATCTTGATAAAGGCTCCATAATTACCATGCTTTGGTGGGCACCTACTTTTAAAGAAATAAAAGGTGGCAGTTAATGAACGTTTTCTTAAAAATGTGCATACATTATCTCGCCATGCAAGAAGGTTGCACCCAAGCCTATTTGAAATGGGGTGAAATGATTTTTCACTGGTTGGCTTTGGAGAAGAATTATTCTATGCCTTGGGAGAATAAGGGATCTCCAATGTAGATAAGAAGAAAGAGACATCGGGATAGCTTGTAAAGGCAGTTTCAATGATCCTTGGGAATGAAGTAAAATGTTGTCTTCTAAGTCTATATAATTTATTCTTGCTTTGTGAAGTGTGGTAGTGTTTTAGAGTATTCTTTGGCTAGTTTTTTTGAGTTATTTGAACCCCTTCTTTATTTGTGATGCATGGTATTGTTGTAGAGTCATCTGGCAGTTATCATGTTTTGGTTGCATGTTGATTCTTCTTTGCTTAAATGCCTAAACATCTTGTCTAGGTAGCTTGGATCATTATTTTAACCTGTGTAAGCCTAGTTTGCTTCCTTTCCTTGCTATGATATCTCTAGTTTGGGATACATAGGTGTACCCTTCGTGATGTTGTGTGATTGGTATTTTGTTGTAGGAGTTGTTTGGCTTGGTGGTTGGTTTTAGCTTACCTATATAGCTTTGAATTCTTTTGGTTTCGATCTACGTAGAAGATCTTTATAGCTCTATTTTTTTTTGCTTTAAGAGGGTTATTTTATTCATCCCTAGTATAGGAACAAGATATTATTAAGGAAGTGTTCCTTACCATTGCCAATTTGGAATCGGGATGGTGCATGTATCTCTTTTCTTATGTTAGTTGTCTCGGTTATTTTTATGTTTGATTTATTTTAGCTTGAAGATTGTTAGTTGTTCTTTAAGGCTTGGATACCTTTTAAGAATAAAATGATTTGGTTAATGATAGGTAAGGAAATAAAGAATAAAGTTTATGTTCTTTGAGAAATTGTCATTTACTTAATGGTTCGTGGAAAATTAAAATAGAAGCTTGTTATGTTGTTTCTTTATAAGGGTACTCATATTAAAGAAAACAATATTGTTTGATTGTGCTAAAGGAAACTAGTTCCTTTACAATTACTTGATATATTAGATGAATGCTTGCATTTTATTTATAAGGGTTTGAGATCAAGATGTTTCCTTTACTTATCAAAAAAATAGTATTGCTTTGTTATGATAAAGGAAGCTAGTATTCTTATAGTACTTGATTGTTTTAGATTGAATGCTTTCATTGGATAAGTTGAAATTTTATAATAGAATCCTAAGACTTGAGTAGGTAAAGGGGCCATTATAGAGAGAAGTATGGGATTATCTCTGATTTGGTTTGCTTTGTAATGCTTTATGCATGGTTGCTTGCTTAGTATTAAGAGCATGATTAAATTGCATTGCATTTGGAGTTGTCCTGATACCTAAGCATTCCTCAAGTCAGGGGTGACTTCTTAAATGAAGAAGGTCATTAGAGGAAGGTGGTACAAAGGCCATTTGAGTGGAATGACATTGTTGTATCTTGGATTTAAAAATGGTTATGCAAATGAGAATTTGCTTTGTAATTTTTAGAAGGAAATACTTCAACTATATTTCAAGAATAGTAGTTTTGTATTATGGGAATAGTTTATTTTGAGCAATAGCAAAGAGAATATTTGGAAATTATATGATCCACATGTTGATTTATTTGTTGTTGCTATAAACATATGATCTTCTAATTAAATTTTAATGAACTCTAAGCGAAATTTGATGGCTTAATGATAATGTTTTTTGAGCAATCTATTGAAATGTTTCTTTATGTAATCTCTTTAATGGTTCAAATAAAGCGTGTGGATTATTATAAATGTGTTAGCTTAGATGAAGCTTCTATTATGCTATTATTATTAGGTTATATGATGTTATAGCTTAAACTTTATTGAGTTTCAAAGCATTGATTTACTTAGAGAAAGTTCTATTTTGATTCCTTGTTTAGGAAGAAGTTCTTGGGTTGAATCTAGACCTTCTTTTAGGACCTAAGCCCAATCTTGGGAGGAGTTATGAGGATGCAATAACCAGGTAGAAGTGATTCCTAGAAATATTTGTGAGAATGCAATAGCTAGGTGCTCATAATTTTAGGAGTTGCGAGAATCTAATAGCCAGATACTTGTGAAATGATACACCCTGAACTATGAGGATCAGGTGTCCCCTTGTTTGGAAGACAATAGGAATCAATTGCAAGACAATAGTGGTGGTACCTTGAACGTGTAGGTTCAGGTGACCATGTTCATTACCAATTGAGAGGTAATGACCTTAGTTAGCCACCGAGGTGAGGTAACTAAGCACCAAGGCTTTATGCTTGATTAACCTACCTAGATGGACTTAGGTTAAGGTTAAGGAATAGGCATTCCCTCTAAGTGTATGGGTCTTAAAGGATAATCCCTATGTTGTGATCACATTGTCCTATGCTAGTGAGGGTATGGGTGTAACACCCCTCCTTAGCAAAACTTTTATGGACAATGAGCTATGTATTGCTGTGATTCAATTAATGGCATAGTTCCCTTATTAATGTCTATATGATGATATGATTTCATTCTTGTTGAGCATAGAATATGGTATTATTGATGCATTTATAGATGTAGGAACATGTACCTCTCTCTAGTGGGAATATATGGGTAAAAAACACCTACAAAGAGAGATATTTAGATAAATGATGATGATGACTTGCTCATCGGCAGCTCAAGGTAACAAGGAAAATTACCCTTCATTTAGATGCATTGTTTGTTTTCTTGATCCATATTCAGACCATTGGGCTAGGAATTTTCTTGCAATGAGTCTCCTTAGTAGGGTGGTGATAGCTTTAAACTATCTTAAAAGAGACTACCTACTTAAGGATAAAATAATGATGTGAAGCTTTGTCTCTTTTAATGTATCTTTGCTTTTGGTATGCTTAGATTTGGTTTGGATTTATTAAGTTCACTAATTTAAATACCTTAGATTTATAAAGTATTAATTAAGCTCTTTATTTTAATACTTGGGAATTGATAAAATAAGCTAAATTTTACC
Source organism: Wollemia nobilis (assembly GCA_028583015.1). Classification (NCBI taxonomy): domain Eukaryota; kingdom Viridiplantae; phylum Streptophyta; class Pinopsida; order Araucariales; family Araucariaceae; genus Wollemia; species Wollemia nobilis. The sequence goes on along the minus strand of JAQPPZ010016981.1, from coordinate 407,476 downwards.
TTCTAAATACTTTAGTCTATTTAAATATGGATCAATTCTAATGTTTATAACTAGTTTAATAGGACTAATAATTATAATAAAGGCAATCATTTTGTTTGAATAGGGTTAGATTCTTTATTAAGTACTATACATTATGGTGAGTGGCTCTTAATTAAGACTTGGGGTGGTGTGCATGAGTCTTTCTTGAAAACACTTTCTTGCACATTACCTTTGGGCACCTCCATGTAGAGAGGTGTATCCCACTCTTTTTGGCACCTTGAAAATGAGATATGGGGGTAGAGGAGATGGGTTTTTGGAAGGAGGAGGAGAGCACAAATGAATTAGCTTGTGGGCATGGATCTGGAAGGAGAGAAACTTAAGATAAGAAGGAATACAAGAGGAGTTTACACCAAATTGCTCCTTTGTGTATTTTATTAAAATGATTTGATTGGTTTCTCTAGTTTGTTCTTGTTGTACATGTGTTCTATTGTGTATCTCTTCCAATCCTAAGCCTTGTGGGTTTATTAGACTTGCGTCTATCTTATTTTGTGCTCCTTGGTGTTAGCTTGACCCTTGGCTATGGTGGTCTCATTTATCATGGCAGTGCACCTTGTTGGTTATTGTTGCTAGTTGTCACCTTGCTCACCTTCCCCTTGTTCATTTAAACCAACCCTGCACACCCTTGTTTGTACCTCATAGTTCGAGGTTGGTATCATGATATTTTCTTGGGTATTATTGGTTTGTTCTGAGAGTTGGGTGGAATAATTTTCCTTTATTTAGGGTAGTGCCTTGGACCTTGACGTTGTTTATTTCTATGTTAGCCTATGTATAGATCTCCTTCAGGCAGTACCATTAGCCTTAGCTCTTAGGGTTGCATCATTCCCTTGCTCTTATTGTATGTTGGTGATGTGTTTTTTTGTTGCACCTTATTTAGTCCTTTAGTTGGGGTTCTAATTGTGGTTATGTTTGCATTCTAGTTTGCCTTTCTTATGTAAGCTTATGTGGTTAGGTTTGTTATAGCTTTTGTTTTAAATCATTAAAAAATGTAATCATGAGATGGATTTTTAAAAAGATTCTTTCTTTTGGCTTATATTTAAGTATAGTAATACTTTAGATTGCTAAGGTATTTTGATCCTTGGTCTTTGTAAGGATTTTTGTAAGAAAATCTTAGATTAAATGCATTATAGTTTTCATTGAAATAAAACCTTAGATTAAATGCATTATGGTCATTTTTGTAAGAAAACCTTAGATTAAATGCATTATGGTTATATTTGCAAGAAAACCTTAGATTAAATGCATTATGGTTTTCATGAAAAGAAACCTTAGTTTAAATGCATTATGGTTATGATTGAAAGAAAACCTTAGATTAAATGTACTATGGTTATCTTTGAAAGAAACCTTAGATTAAATGCATTAGGGTTGCAATGTGGTTGTTATTTGGAAGAGATCTTAGATTACTACGCTATTGGTTAAACATTATTTTAAACTTTGAATAATTAGGTTATGATAATTAAAGGAGATTCAAATGTTTGAAAAATTATTGTAATGATTTTCAAGACTCTTGTGGGTTAGGGAATCATTATAAAGAGAAGCATGGGATTCTCTTGTGATTGGAACATTTGCATTTGGGTTTTGATATAAAAACTATGGTAATGATTTTTGAGACTCTTGTGGGTTAGAGAATCATTACAAATATAAGCATGGGATTCTCTTGTGTTGTTTTAAATGTTTGATGTTGGTTTTGAAAGAGAAACTATTACAATGATTCTTAAGACTCTTATGAGTTAAGGGATCATTATAAATGAGAATTAGGGACTATTTTCATATAGCTTGCTTTTGTTATTTGTATGGTTGTATGCATAATAGAGAATGACATGATTTTAGTTGTATTGCATGAAGAGTTGTCTGATCCCTAAGTAAACCTCACAAGTTGTGGGTGGTTTTTCCCATCAAGGAAGCTACGAGGGCTTAGTTGGTTGGATATCCTTGGCAGATGTTTCTTAAGCTCCTCCAAAATAATAATGATGTAAGTAAGCAAAGGCTTGTTTTGCTTGGAAGCTTTGTAAAACTTGACTATTATTTAAAATATGGATTTTTTTGCTTTAGTGTACTCTTATGTTATGATCAATAAAGAGTTTGTAAGCAATATTTTGATCCTAGTTGGATGTGATCGTAGGGACTAGAAGCTTCCATGGGATGTGATTAGATTAAACCTTTATTTGATGTGCAACTTGGTATGATCTTAAAATGCTATCATGTGGGTGATAATAATTTATGTTAGTTCATGAGTAGAATGAAGCTAATAGAATGTAAGTACAATTGTGGGAGTGTAACTTACCTAATTTTTTCTGTGAATAGGAAATGGAACCTATTCAAAAAGGAAGTTCGTCAAAGAAAACCAAAATAGTTGCACCATAGGGTAATACTATACAAAGGATAGGATAAACTTTAGACCCTAGTAAGAAGACTAGGAAGACAACTTCTGGTAAGGGCCTTGAGATGATAGTGAACCCCGATAGGAATGTTGGAGGGCCATCAAAATCTAATAAGGGGACAAAATATCTTTCCTCCTTGGTAAAACTACTCCAAGAGCATTTGGAACAACAAGAAAAGTTAATAGATTCCTTGGTCAATAGGGAGGCCAATACTAGAAATAGAGAAGGTCAATAGGAAGAAAATCTTGTCCAAAGAGGCCAAGAGGGTAGAGCCCAAATAGAGGCTGAGCTTTAAAAGGACATTAAGAATGTTAAGGTAACCAAATTTAATGGAAGAATAGGAGGATATGTGGCCGAGTCATGGCTAAAAGAGTTAGAAACCTTCTTCTCCTTGAAAAATTACTCATTAGAGACTAAGACTGCATGGGCCACCATTCATCTCCTAGAAGTAGCCCTAGAATGGTGGGACACGTACAACTCAAGTAGATAAATCCAAGTTATAGATCTCAAATGGGAAGAGTTCATTGAGGCTTTTAAGAAAAGGTTTCTCACAGACCAGTTTTATATTGAGAAATTTGAAGAGTTCTCTACCCTTCAACAAGGGTCACTATCTATAGAAGTATATTATCAAAAATATGTGAGACTTTTGAAATATGTTCTAGAATATGAGAACAATGAATGTCTTAAGGTGCATAATTTTATTCTAGGGTTGGACCCTAAGATAAGGATAGTGATTAATCTACTCAAACCAAAAAATTTGCAAGAGGCATATGACCTGGCTAGGTAGGAAGAAACCAACCTTCAAACCAAAAGGACCTTCTTCAATTATTCAGGGATGATAATAAATGAAAGGCAAGAGTTGAGGAAAAGAAAGAGTGTAGGATTCATGAAATGGGATAAGGATCAGAATAAAAGAAATAAAAACAATCCAAAGTTCAATAATAGGAACAATGGAAACTCAAGGCAAAACAAGAAGAAATTTCATAAGAAAGATGGATCCAATCCCAATCCCCAAAATAGCATGAGTCGACACAAAAATAAGAGATAGGGGAAAGGATGCAAGAGAAATACCTAGGCACCTAAGGTAGGATGTTACATCTATGGGGGTCCTCACTATGCCCGAAAGTACCCTCAGAGAGCAGAGTCAAGCCATAGAGTAGAGGAGCCATCGCACCAAATTTATGTTGCTACTAGAAATTAGGCCTTAGATGGCCAAGCAACACTGATGCTGCTAAATGGTAAGTTGTTTACTAGAGATATAAAATTTTTGATAGATAGTGGAGCCACATATAGTTTTATTTCCACTAGTATTATCGAGGATATGCCAAAAAGACCTAGATTTTTGGCACAAGGATGGAAAGTCGAGTATGGTTCTAGGCAAACCTACTCAGTGGATCAATGTTTACCTACAATAGAGATAACTCTACCTGAAGGATCTACTATATGGCACTTGTATGTGGCACCTCTTCATGCCTTTGACATTATCCTAGGGATGGATTGGTTGAAGGCTCATGGAGCCTTAATCAATTTTCAAGATAGGTGGATGGATTATACTGACAAGGATAAGAGGAGAGTAAGAGTTCAAAGTGGGTGAGGTTCTTTCCAACCCCACTTGCTTTCAACTATGCAATTAAAGAAAGCAATCAAAAGAGGCAACTTGCTCTACGTAGTGAAGATCAATGGTAAGACTAGAGAAAAAGGAGATGAGGAAGTTTTTAAGAAGCATTCAATTCTTCATGAGTTTTGAGATGTATTTCTTGAAGACCTTTTAGGTCTACCCCCTCGAAGGGAATTTAATTTCACTATTGAGTTAATATCAGGAGTTGAACCCATTTCTAGGACACCTTATAGAATGACTCCTATTGAGTTATAGGAACTAAAAGTTCAACTTCAAGACTTGTTGAAAAAGGGTCTGATCAGACCAAGTGTGTCACCTTGGGGTGCTCCAATGCTATTTGTGAAAAATAAGGATGGTTCCCTGAGACTATGTATAGATTATAGAATGTTGAATAAGGTAACCATTAAAAATAAGTATCCTCTACCATGGATAGATGATCTCTTTGATCAGCTAAAGGGTGCTACCATATTTTTAAAAATAGATCTAAGATCAAGTTATCATCAACTAAGAATTAAAGAAGAAGATACCCATAATATGACCTTTAAAACTTGATATGGGCACTATGAATTCATAGTGCTACCATTTGGGTTAATAAATGCATCGACTACCTTCATGAATCTAATGAATAGTGTGTTTAGGAAGTATCTAGACTAGTTCATCTTGGTATTCTTAGATGATATACTAATTTATTCTTGAACTAAGGAAGAGCATGATCAACATCTCATATTAGTATTGGAAGTGCTAAGGAAGAATCAACTTTTTGGAAAACTATCCAAGTGCGAGTTCTATACTCTACAAGTATAGTATTTGGGGCACATTATCTCAATAGAAGGTATTGTTATGGATCCAAAGAAGATCGAGGCTATACTAAATTAGCCTACACCTACAAATGTGATAGAAGTCAGGAGTTTCATGGGACTCATAGGCTATTATAGATGTTTTGTGAGAAATTACTCTAAAATTGCCTATCCAATCACCAACCTTCAGAAAAAGGAAAAGAATTCAAATGGATAGATAAGTGTGAGGCCACATTTGAGACTCTAAAAAATAAGTTGACAATGACACCAATTCTAAATATTTTGGATCCTCTTGGGAAGTTCACTATGTGTATAGATGCTTCTCTAGAAGGTTTGGGTGGAGTTTTGTCTTAGGAAGAAGCTACAGTGGCATACGAGTCTAGAAAAATCAAGAAGCATGAGGTAAACTATGCCACTCATGATCTAGAATTGGTAGTAGTTGTGCATGCCCTAAAGGTTTGGAGACACTACTTGTTGGGTAAACCTTTTGAGCTAAGGATAGACCATCAAAGTCTAAGGTATATTTTTACCCAACCTTTGTTGAATGCAAGATAGAGAAGATGGGTAGAGTTCTTAGTAGAATATGATTTTGGTATTGATTATATCAAAGGGAAAGAAAATAAGGTGGTAGATGCCTTGAGTAGGAGAAGGCACATAACCACCTTAACCCAAAGCCATATAGATTTGATGGATAGGGTCAAGGAAATGCAACTACAAGACCCATATTGCCTAGAACTTTGAGAGAAAATAGAAGGAACTTCGAAAGAAAGCAAGGGTTTCAACATAAAATATGGGCTTTTATGCTTTAAAGATCAGGTAGTCATACCCAAAGTGGGTGATCTGAGGAGAATGATCTTGCAAGAGGCACATAATTCTCCCTATTCCGCTCATCTAGGAGGGTCAAAAATGAGAGAAAATATGAAAAAGACCTTCTATTGGGTTGGGATGAAGCAAGATATCACCGAATTCTTATCAAGATGTTTAGAATGCTAGAAAGTGAAGGTAGAACATCATCACCCAACTAGAAAATTGTACCCACATGAGATACCTATGCAAAAATGGTAGGTAATCTCTATGGACTTTATTATGGGATTACCTAAGAATAGGTTCTAGCATGATGCCATCTTGGTAGTGGTTGATAAGTTGACCAAGGTTGCACACTTCATACTAGGGAACATCAAGGATGATGCACCGATGGTGGCACATAAGTTTGCCAAAGAAGTTTTTAGATTACATGGGTTTCTTAAGGTAATCATATCTGACAAGGATTCTAGATTCACATTAGAATTTTGGTAAGCTCTACATCATGTAGTGGGCACTAAGCTAAACATTAGTTTTGCATATCATCCTAAAATAGATGGTCAGACCAAGAGGGTAAACTAGGTTTTGGAAGACATGTTACACATGTATTGCATGGACCAAAAGTCAAAATGGGAAGACTTCTTGCATCTCATGGAGTTTGCTTATAATAATGGATACCATGCATCATTGGGGATGGCCCCCTTTGAAGCCTTGTATGGTAGAAGATGCAGAACCCCTCTATCATGGGATAATCTAGAGGATCAAGTGATGATCAAACTAGATACTATTCGAGAGATGGAGGAACAACTCAGAGCAATCTAGCTTAGGCTCAAGGAAGCGATCGATCACCAAAAGAGCTATGCAGATCTAAAAATATCACCAATAGAATTCTCTGTAGGAGATAGAGTCTTCTTAAGGGTTAGACCCATGAAAAGTGCCATCAAGTCAACAAAGTTGGATCCTCGCTATGTTGGGCCCTTTGAGATCATTGGGAAGGTTAGCCTAGTAGCTTATAGGCTCGCTTTGCCACCCAACCTATCAAAGATCCATGACACTTTCCACATATCCCTACTTAGGAAGTATGTTGCTGATCCTACTCATGTGTGGAATATTTCTAAATTGCAGATGATAGATTCCATAGCCATTGAGGTGTGACTAGTTAAGATTCTAGGGTTTCATTCCAAGGTGCTAAGGAAATGAACCCTAGATCAGTGTAAGGTCTAGTGGGACCAATATTCAGAGAATTGTGCTACATGGGAAAATGTTGATGAGATGAGACAACAATTTCCATTTTTATTTGAATAAATTTATGTATGCTACTTTTTGCAGGAAACATAGAGGACTGTGTTTAGTCCAAGGGGGGAAGTATGTAACACCCCTCCTTGGTAAAAATTTTATGGATAATGAACTATGTATTGATGTGATTATGTAATGGCATAGTTTCTTTCATGATGATTAAATAATGAAATGATTACTTTCTTTAAGCATGGAATATGGTACTACTGATGCATTTGTGGATGCAGGATTAGGTACCTCTCCCTAGTGGGAATATGTTAGGTACCAAGATAGGTATTTAATATTGAATAATTTTATATTGTATTGTATAATATGAGCTATAAATTAATTATTGAGTAAGGAAGGCCACATGTCAAAATAGAAATAAGTATGTCATAGAATCATATTTGTAACCATTGGGGGAATATTATCATATGTAACTGCAAGGAATATTGTCATATTATTATGCACTTTGTAACTCATGGAAGGTGAACCGCCACATGGGTGATAATGTAACTCATGGAAGGTGAACCGCCACATGGGTGATCTTGTAACTCATGGAAGGTGAACCGCCACATGGGTGATCTTGTAACTCATGGAAGGTGAACCACCACATGGGTGATCTTGTAACTCATGGAAGGTGAACCATCACACTCTTGTATAAAGAGAGATGTACCCCCATTGTAAAAGGGATCTATGATGTATTCTTGGAGAAGTCTTGGCTCGTGGAGCTAGAGATCTTGTGGAGTGGCTTCCTTCCAAAAGGAGCATTGTATGGTGTTTCCCTACCTCAAGGGTATAATCAATCTCTATTTTATTGAGCAATTTATTGTGTAATTAATTTATTTATGGATGCATGTTGAATATTTCTTCATATTTTTGAAAGATATATGGAATGAGAAGAGAGGTTCATTACAGAATATATGGGTAAAAACCACCTACAAAGAGAGATATTTAGGAAAATGATGATGATGACTTGCTCATCGATAGCTCAGGGTAACAAGGAAAATTACCCTTTGTTAGGACCCACCTCCTAACATAATAATAAGCTATTAATTATATTTATTTAAGGATTGACATGTCCTTTCATACTCACACCTTTTGGATAGATATATTTAGGCAATTAGAGAGATGTCTCTAAGGCATCCAAGAATATATTATTACTTCTACTTGTGGGTTTTTACCTTACAATAAACAATGATTCATTATAAAGGCTATTTCTTTCCTTCATTCTACATTATAATCCATATTTCACTATTAGTTTCCTAGCATCTGGCATCAGAGCACTTTCCAGGGACCAACCGACATTGTTAAAATCAATCCTATGCCATAGCAGACCACTATGATAACCAACAACCGGTGAAGTTGTTAAAATAAATTATATGTAGTCATCGCATACCACTGTTATAAACAGTGACCAGTGAAGGGAAACTACAAAAGTTTGGCTTGATAAGGACTCCAAACTGGCAACTTTGACAAAGTATAGGGCAAGAAATGAGAAATAATTTTTTTATATATCCTTAATCGTTTCACGCAAGCTTAATTCGACAAATTGATCGCAAAATTCCAAAGAATCCATTTAGAATACAACTTTGTGTCATTTTTTGGCAGAGGATTTCAAACAGTGGCGAAGCAAAATAATCTCTTGCAAAATAAAAATAAAAATATGAAGGTTTTGACATAAGGTTATAAACCCTCGGCATCAGAAAATCTTCACAGCATCGGACGCGAGGCTTTGTTTTTTTTAGATAAAAAAAATATCCCACATTGCTCCTGTTAAAAGAGCAAAGGGGTTTAAGAGCAAACTAAGGTATATAGGAAAGTTCCTAGCTTGCTAGGCATCCATGCCAAGCATGGCATCTCCACCTTCTCTACCCCCTTGACAACCGCCTCGAAGTTGTGTCAACTTGGTCGCTCCCCTACCACGTTCTACCCTTCATACCCCTCTGACCACCTCGGTTCCCATGCCCCTCTGACCACCTCAGTTTCTACACGAGTCTCCTTATATACTCCTCCCTTTCATCGCCTTTACCCACTTTTAGCTCCACTCTACCCCTACCACCGTCATTTCCCATGCTCAGCCCTACTCCACCCTTACCACCATCTCTACCCCGAGCTCAGTTTCGCTCTGCCCTATAGTCGTCGTCGCTCCACCCTATTGAAAAAACAAATTTTTCAAAACAAAATTTTGCAAAACAAAATTGACAACAAAAATTTTTTTTGCAAAACAAAATTGACAACAAAACAAATTTTTGCAACAATATTGACAAGAAATCAATTTTTTGTACAATTTAGTAATTCGACAACTATAGCACCTTTTGCAAAAGTTATTTGCACAAATCTTGGCAAAAACATAATTTTTCAAAACTAACCCTTGAAATCTAAAAACCTCGTGTAAATAACAATCATGCCCTAAATGGTCTATGGAAGGTGATCTCAAGATACAACAAAAGATATTGCGAAAGAAGTCTCAAAAGAAGTGGCAAAGGATATTGCCAAAGAGGTCTTGAAAGAGGTTTCCAAGGAAATGAAAGAAGTGATGCAATGAATAGTGTTTTGGAAGGATAATTTAGAGGATAAGATCGCTGCCAAAATAGTAGACCTAACTATGAGCATCAACAACTCTAATATGGAGATATCCACTAAGTTGGATGCTACAACCCACTCCATGGACTTGGTACAATAGAATTTGATGTTAATGCATATCAAACAACAAAACACGACGCCATCACAATAGACATTAATAGAGAGACTACATACTATAGACACTAAAATTTGGTCAATCTGATTATGCTACCATAAGCAACGACTTCATGACACACCAAGGCCCCTAGGGCAGCCCTTAGGAGGCATACAGTGGTTCTAACCACTTTGTACAAGGTTTTGAAAGGTTCTAGGCCACTTTTGGGACCTTTTGGACACCCTATTATTATTCTTTCCACCCTGGATGAATACAAAACCTATTCATCCCACCCTAGGATGAATAGCAGTATTCATCCTAGGGGGAGCGAATAGCAGGTTTGACTAGAAAAAAGTCAAATTTGGACAAATGACACCTAGCAATGGCTACCTTTCTATTTGCCAATGCCTATAAAGTTAGAACACATAACATATTAATGCTTCGGCCCATGAGTGAGGCCAAATTGGGATATTCTCTTCCCCCTCCAATTCATGTCACCTTGGTGGCCAAGTGGCGCCTCATGCCTCGCATGCCCTCGCATGACTTTGACCCATGAAGCCTCCTTGGTTTATAAATTGGATCCATTTTCCACATAAGTAGAGAGGATATTTTGAGGACAAAGGAATGGAGTGCTCCCAATATTTCTTTCCACCCTTTTGTGTCCATTTTTCCTCAAAATATCTACCTAGCAAAGGAATTTTGCGAGTGAACTAGGAGGCGCAATTTGTTACAAAACTGAACCATATGACTTATTTCCACACCAAATTTGATGATAATACCCCTTAGAGTGTTTTACATCAATTCTTAGTGGAATTGGTGGTAAAATTTAGGCAAAAACGATGGGCGTACCACCCTTGGGTGCCCTCCAATTTGTGATAGTCATATTCATCCCACCCTATGAAGAATAGAAATATATGCATGATTTTGTTACTATTTTTAATTAATTATATGCTATTAATATGCTTCAGTTCAAATTTTAGGTCTTTCTAAGCTATATTGGCCGAGATATTGTATTTTTAGTGTTTTGTAGGGTCTCTTGCAGGCATCTGGCGATCATTTGAGATAACACCCAAACCATGACTGATATATTGCAAATATGATCAAATGTGTTTTCTTATAATAGCATTTTATGTATTATGTCCAATTTTCATGCATTTTGGATATGCATAGGATCAAAAATTGCTTGCTTTGGGTTTTGTAGGTTGGGAACGGTCATTCGAGTTTGGAAGCCCCATCGGATGCAATTTTGGTGCAATTTTTGGTGATATATTCCAAAAATCTTCTATTTTACATATCTCTACAATTTAATTTCATTTGGAGTTTATTTGATATGTTTTCTCATTATTATCCGTTTTGCCCCTGTGTGGATCGCATGCTTTTTATCACAAGCACTCACTATTTGATGTTTCTAGTCTCCTTGTGTGCAAGTGCAGGTTATTACAATGCATTGGAAAGTAGCATAAGACATTTGGACTAAAGACACAAGCGGCACCAACCTTGGCCCACCCACCTCGATTGTGGGTACAAGGAAAGACATTAGATGTGCACCCAAATTTCTTGAAGGATTTCGATCCTTGGGCACCCAAGTTGTAAACATTTGTATCACCCATTTTGAGCCCTCAAGGGGACGCATTGTAACCTAGAATTTTATTAGTTCAATTAACAAGAAATCTATTTGCTTTGCATCATTCCTTGTTATTTGTTATCTTTTCCATATTTACTTTCATGCTTTCGTTTGATGCTCATAAGCGATAGGGCATAGATACGCATATTGTTTATTATCATTTGGTGCACCGTTTTTCCCTACTTCACATACATCAATCCTTCCTCGTACCACAAAGCTAGATTTTCCAAAATTTTATGGAGGTGACCCCACAAATTGGATATATAGGGCAGATCAATATTTTACCTTATATCAAATTCTGGAGATTCAAAAAGTCCGTATTGCATCATTTCACTTAGAACAAATTGCTACACAATGGTACCAATGGTATGAAAAAACAAAAGGTCCTCCCACATGGACCGAATTCACAAAGAACCTAATGTTGCGATTTGGCCCTACCAAATTTGAAGACTTCACAGGAGCCCTCACCAAACTTCGCCAAACATCCACCGTAAGGGAATACCAAGCGCAATTCGAGAAGTTGGTGAACCTCACATCAGGACTCGATGCATCATTCTTCCAAAGTTGCTTCATCAGTGGCCTAAAAGAAGACATTCGAATGGAAGTACAAATACAAAACCCTATCGATATGATGCATGTCATGGCATTAGCACAAATGATAGAAGAGAAGAACAATAACCAAAGGTGAATAGGAAGAGTTTTCACAGGAAAACCACCAAACACCTACACCAACCAAAAACTGAATAAAGTCATGCCAATCAAATGAATTAGCCAAGAGGAAATGAAAGAAAGATGAGAAAAGGGCCTTTGTTTCCATTGCGACAAAAAATTTACACCCAACCACAAATGCATTTCACCAAAATTATATATTTTGGACACAATTGATTGCACCCCCAAAGAAGAGGATGACATCGAAGTTGAAGTAATAACTGATGTTGCAGAAGAAAATCAAGAGGATAAAACAAAAATATCCTTTAACGCACTTGCAGGGTATTCAGCCCCACAAACGATGAAGGTAAAAGGGTATTTTAAGAAACAAAACCCTATTGTGCTCTTAGACTCTAGTAGCACTCACAATTTTATAGACCCCAGTTTGGCCAAACAAGCTAATTGCTTTATATATCCCTGCAATAACTTCGAAGTCATGATTGGCAATGGCAGAAAAATTGCATGCAAAGGCAAATGCAGGAATATCAAACTCACTATGGGAGAGTATAACATGAAAGCAGATATGTATGTACTACCATTAGGAGGATGTGACATTGTTTTGGGAGTACAATGGCTACGAACGCTCGACAAAATTCAATGGGACTTTGAAGAATTATGGATGCAATTTATACAAAACAACCAAACTTACACAATTCAAGGTTTAAAAATGGGTCCCACACAAATCGTAAGTTCCCATAGAATGGAAAATATTCTTCGCAAATGAGGAAGAGGCATGGTTGCCCAACTATTTTCCTTGCAAACCACTAACGAAGAACAACCAGAGGCACCAAAATTAATAAAACTCCTAGAGAAACATGATAAAATATTTAAAGAACTAGAGGGATTACCTCCACAACGAAGCCATGATCATGCCATCCAATTACTTTTGGGACACCAACCTCCTAATATTAGACCTTACCGATATCCATACTTACAAAAGACAGAAATAGAAAAATTAGTACAAGACCTACTAAGGGCAGGGGTCATTCGACCTAGTAGAAGTCCCTACTCTTCTCCAATCATACTAGTAAGAAAAAAGGATGGATCATGGCGCCTATGTGTGGATTTTCGTGCCCTCAACAAAATAACGATCAAAGACAAATTTCCTATTCCAATCATCGATGAATTACTCGATGAACTTAATGGAGCCGCATATTTTTCTAAACTCGATTTAAGATCCGGCTACCACCAAATTCGAGTTAAGGAAAGTGATATACCCAAAATGGCTTTTCGCACTCACGAGGGACATTATGAATTTTTGGTGATGCCATTTGGTCTCACCAATGCTCCGTCCACATTTCAAAGTCTTATGAACAAGGTATTTTTTCCTTTCCTTCAAAAATTTATTTTAGTTTTCTTTGATGATATTTTGATTTACAACAAGACTTGGGAAGAGCACTTAAATCATATAGAGCAAGCACTCAAGATATTGGAGGAAAATCAATTATACGCAAAGAGATCAAAATGTTCCTTTGGCCAACAAGAAATTGAATACCTCGGACATATTGTCTCCAAGGAAGGAGTTAAAGTAGATCCTCGTAAAATTGAAGATGTGGAAAATTGGCCGATTCCAAAAACACTAAAAGGGTTGCGTGGGTTCTTAGGATTAACTGGCTATTATCACAAATTTGTCAAGGATTATGGCAAAATAGTGGCACCCTTAATGACACTACTTAAGAAGAATGCCTTCTTATGGTCTCCACAAGCTAATGAAGCCTTCATGACCTTAAAAAATGCCATGTGTACCACCCCTGTCCTAGCCATGCCAGATTTTTCCCAACCATTTATTATTGAAAGCGATGCTTCAGGAGTAGGAATGGGAGTCGTGCTCATGCAAAATGAAAGACCCTTAGCCTTCACTAGTAAGGCATTTTCAAAAAATAATTTAGCACGTTCCACTTATGAAAAAGAAATGTTAGCTATTGTCCATGCTATCCAACATTGGAGACCATACCTTATTGGAAAACATTTCATTATCCGCACCGATCACCACAGCCTAAAATACCTTCTGGAACAACGGATAACCACCCCAGAACAACAAAAGTGGGTGACAAAACTATTAGGCTATGATTATGAAATCATATACAAAAAAGGGAAAGATAACATGGTTGTGGATGCACTTTCCAGAAAGTTCGAGGAAAATTCCCAATTACATGCTCTTTCCTGCCCTATCCCTAAATGGATCGAACAAGTCAAGGAAGAATGGTATGCGGACCCTACCACACATACCATAATTCAACACCTCCAACAAAACCCCATGAGCAAACCTCACTATTCTTGGCAAGATAACATACTCCATTATAAAGAACGTCTTGTCCTCTCACCCACATCCGCTTATCGTACAAAGCTTCTACATGAGCTACACGCTACACCTACTGCAGGACACTCTGGATTCCTCAAAACCTACAAAAGAGTGACTAAATCCTTTTATTGGATAGGGATGAAAAATGATATCAAGAGATTCATCAATGAATGTGAAACATGCCAAAGAAATAAAGGTGAAATAGTGGCAACACCAGGCCTTCTTCAACCCCTCCCCATACCAACAAAAACATGGGTGGATATTTCAATGGATTTCATTGAAGGCCTTCCAAAATCGGTAGGAAAAACAACCATCCTAGTGGTGGTCGATTGTTTATCAAAATACACCCATTTTTTTCCAGTAGCTCACCCCTATACCGCTAGTACTATTGCCCAAATTTTCCTGGACAATATCTTTAAGTTACATGGCATACCTTCAACTATAGTTAGTGATCGTGATCCCACTTTCACTAGTAATTTTTGGAAAGAATTATTTAAACTCCAAGGTACTCAACTTCGGATGAGCTCCGCTTACCATCCCCAGACAGATGGCCAAACTGAAGTTGTTAATAAATGCTTAGAAACTTATCTTCGATGTTTCATTTCCACAAAACCCCTCCACTGGGTTAAATGGCTTCCACTAGTTGAATGGTGGTATAATACTACATATCACACAACCATAAAAATGACCCCTTTCGAAGCACTATATGGCCAATCACCTCCATCCCTAACCTCTTATCTTCCCAAAAATACAAAGGTGCCCGCTGTAGAGAGGGAGCTTGTTACTCGAGATAATATTATTCGAACTCTGAAAGACAATCTACACATCGCCCAACACCGCATGAAGCAACAGGCGGACCAACATCGAATCGAGCAAGTTTTTTAGGAAGGGGATATGGTATTTCTTCACCTTCAACCATATCGTCAAACTTCTTTAAAAATCAAGGGGTCTCAAAAGTTAGCACCTAAATTTTATGGCCCCTATAAAGTTCTACAGCATATTGGACCAGTCGCATATAAGCTTGAGTTACCTGAATCCTCCAAAATCCATCCGGTATTCCATGTTTCTTGTCTTAAAGTCATAGTAGGCACTCACATCACTACTCAAACTCAACTTCCAGAGTTTATCGATAATGGGGCCCTCATGGTTGAACCAGAAGCTATCTTAGATCATCGCATGCGCCACCTTCACAATCGCACCATCATCGAAGTATTGATTCAGTGGAAAGGTCTACCTTCAGAAGATGCTACGTGGGAGACCCTCCATCACATTCAACAACAATTTCCGCAATTTCAACTTTGAGGACAAAGTTTTTTTAAGGAGGGTGGCATGTTAGGACCCTCCTCCTAACATACTAATAAGCTATTAATTATATTTATTTAAGGACTGACATGTCCTTTCATACTCACACCTTTTGGATAGATATATTTAGGCAATTAGAGAGATGTCTCTAAGGCATCCAAGAATATATTATTACTTCTACTTGTGGGTTTTTACCTTACAATAAACAACGATTCATTATAAAGGTGATTTCTTTTCTTCATTCTGCATTATAATCCATATTTCACTATTAGTTTCCTAACACCCTTCATGTAGATGCATTGTTTTTTTGCTTGATCCATATTCAAACCATTGGGCCAGGAAGTTTTTTGCAATGAGCCTCCTTAGTAGGGCGGTGATAGCTTTAAAAAATATTAAAAGAGACCACCTACTTAAGGATAAAACAATGGTGTGAAGCTCTATTTCTTTGAATGTATCTTTGCTTTTAGTAAGCTTTGATCTGGTTTGGATTTAAGTTTGTTAACTTAAATACCTTAGATTTATAAAGTATTAATTAAGATCTTTATTTTAATACTTGGGAATTCATAAAGTAAACTAAAGTTTATCTTCTAAATACTTTAGTCTATTTAAACATTGATCAATTCTAATGTTTAGAACTAATTTGATAGGACTAATAATACTAATAAAGGCAACCATTTTTTTTTAATAAGGTTAAATTCTTTATTAAGTCCTATATGTTATGGTGAGTGGATCTTAATTAAGACTTGGGGTGGTGTGGACGAGTCTTGCTTGAAAACACTTTCTTGCACATTACCTTTGGCCACCTCCATGTAGAGAGGCATATCCCACTCTTTCTAGCACCTTGACAATGAGATATGGGGGCTAAGGAGAGGGGTTTTTGGAAGGAGGAGGAGAGCACAAATGAATTAGCTTATGGGCATGAATATGGATGGAGTGAAACTTCAGGGAAGGAATGTAAGAGGATTTTGCACCAAGTTGCTCCTTTGTGTGTTTTATTTAAATGTTTTACTTGGTTTCTTTGGTTTGTTCTTGTTGTACATGTGTTTTGCTCTGTATCTCTTCCAAACCTGAGTTTCATGGGTTTGTTAGACATGTGTTTGTCTTATTTTGTGCTCCTTGGTGTTAGTTTAACCCTTGGCTATGGTGTTCTAATTTATTTGTTAAAGTTAATGTGTACTTCTCCTTGACATGTGTCCTTGACACTTGTCATTTGTTTTTTATATGGTGACATGTGTCATCATCCTTTGTACTTTATATACACCAACAATCTGAAAGCAATGGGTGAGTTTTTGTGCCAAGGAATTTTAAAGTTAATGTGTACTTCTCCTTGACATGTGTCCTTGACACTTGTCATTTGTTTTTTATATGGTGACATGTGTCATCATCCTTTGTACTTTATATACACCAACAATTTGAAAGCAATGGGTGAGTTTTTATGCCAACATTATCATGGTGGTGCACCCTATTGGTTATTTTTGTTGGTTGTAACCTTGCTCGCCTTCCCCTTGTTCATTTAAACCAATCCTACACAACCTTGTTTGTGCCTCATAGTCTTAGGTTGTCATCATGATGTTTTCTTGGGTATTATTGATTCGTTCTGAGAGTCAGGTGGAATCATTTTCCTTTGTTTAGGGTAGTGCCTTGGACCTTGTCGTTGTTCATTTCTATGTTGACCTATGTGTAGATCTCCTTTAGGGAGTGCCATTAGTCTTAGCTCTTGGGGTTGCATCATTCCCTTGATTTTATTGTATGTTGGTGATGTGTTTTATTATTACACCTTCTTTAGTCCTTTGGATGGGGTTCTGATTGGAGTTTTGTTTGTGTTCTAGTTTGCTTTTTGCATGTAAGCTTATGTGAGTAAGGTTTATTATAGCTTTTTTTTTAAATTGTTATGTAATCATGAGATGGATTTTTAAAAGATTCTTTCTTTTGGCTTAGATTTAAGTTTAGTAATGCTTTATGGTTTTCATTGAAATAAAACCTTAGATTAAATGCATTATGGTTATTTTTGTAATAAAACCTTAGATTAAATGCATTATGGTTAATTTTGCAAGAAATCCTTAGATTATATGCATTATGGTTTTCAATGAAAGAAACCTTATATTAAATGCATTATGGTTATGATTGAAAGAAAACCTCAGATTAAATGCACTGTGGTTATCTTTGAAAGAAACTTTAGATTAAATAAATTAGGATCGCATTGTGGTTGTTATTTGGAAGAGACCTTAAATTAATACATTATTGGTTAAATATTATTTGAACCTTTGAATAATTAGGTTATGATAATTAAAGGAGATTCAAATTTTGCAAAACTATTGTAATGATTTTCGAGACTCTTGTGGGTTAGGGAATCATTATAAAAAGATATATGGGATTCTCTTGTGATTGGAATGTTTGCATTTGGGTTTTGATAGAAAAATAATGGTAATGATTTCTGAGACTATTGTGGGTTAGGAAATCATTATAAAGATAAGTACAAGATTCTCTTGTGTTGTTTTGAATGTTTGATGTTGGTTTTGAAAGAGAAACTATTGCAATGATTCCTAAGACTCTTGTGAGTTAAGGGATCATTATAAAAGATAATCAAGGACTATTTTCTTATAACTTGCTTTTGTTATGTGCATGGTTGTATGCATAATAGAGATGGAATGATTTTAATTGCATTGCATGAAGAGTTGTATGATTCGTAAGTAAACCTCATAAGTTGTGGGGGCTTAGTTGGTTGGATATCCTTGGTAGTTGTTTCTTAAGCTCTTCAAAAATAATAGTGATGTAAATAAGCAAAGGCTTGTTTTGCTTGAAAACTTTATAAAACTTGACTATTTTTTAGAAGAAGGATTTTTTTACTTTAGTGTAATCTTATGTTATGATCAATAAATAATTTGTATGCAATCCTTTGATACTAGTCAACATGGTTTTGTACCAAATGTGTAAATGGAGTTGTGATAGTTCTCTATAGCTATTTATTTTTATGGATATAATATTTCCTTGAAGCCATTTGATAATGTGGTTTAATTCTATCATGGTTTAGATAGCTTTTTGTTAATCTAAGACTTATTTAATGTTTAAATGTGGTTCTTGGTTAAGTGGAACTCTTAAATTATTATTTTCTAGCATTTCATATTTAATGATTTATGTTATACTTTCTAATATTGTTTTTTTGAAATATCTATCTATCTTGGGGATGGGTAGGAAAGTTCTAGTAAGTGAAGAACACAAGCTTATACTGAGAGGGGGGTGAACAATATAAGACCACTTTTTACTTTTATTTCCAAATCAATATTAAGTAATGTGTAGATAGCAATATCAATAGCAGTAATCAAAGCAATCTACAAATCACCACACATAATAGAGACACCACAATTTACGTGGTTCACCCAATGTGGGCTACTCCATGGAGAAAATATTTCATTAAAATTTTCTCAATCAATCTCTTGGGAATCCTTCCCAATTACAATGTTTATGGACCTCTCTCCAAAGGAGACACCAATCCCCTAAATCAAGTTCATGGATCTCTATCCATAGGAGAACTCCTCCTCCTCTGCTCTAGTTGGTGATCCTCTAGAAGACTACTACCTCTAGTGCACTAGCTTGTGGATCTCTCTCCACTGAAGACTCTTGTCCCCACTCAGAAGACTTGTCCTCACTGCCCTAGCTGATGGATATCTATCCACTAGAGACCTTTGTCCTCTCTGCTCTGTCACCTCCATGCACTAAACACAATCCTTTGCTCTAGCACAAATCTGCTTAGCAAGTCCACACAGAACTTGCTCAAATATGCTCAACAAGTCCACATAGAACTTGCTCAAATTTGCTCAACAAGTCCATATAGAACTTGCTAAAATATGCTCAACAAGTCCACACATAACTTGCTCAAATCTGCTCAAGAAGTACACACATAACTTGCTCAAATTTTCTCAACAATTCCACATAGAACTTGCTCAAATATGCTCAACAAGTTCACATAGAACTTGCTCAAATATACTCAACAAGTCCACACAGAACTTGCTCAAATCTACTCAACAAGTTCACATAGAACTTGCTCAAATCTGCTCAACAAGTCCACACAGAACTTTCTCAAATCTGCTCAACAAGTCCACATAGAACTTGCTCAAATTTACTCAACAAGTCCACATAGAACTTGCTAAAATATGCTCAACAAGTCCACACAATACTTTCTCAAATATGCTCAACAAGTTCACACAGAACTTGCTCAAATTTGCTCAACAAGTCCACACAGAACTTGCCCAAATCTGCTCAACAAGTTCACACAGAACTTGTTCAAATCTGCTCAACAAGTTCACACAGAACTTATTCAAATCTACTCAACAAACTCACTCAAAAATTGTCCAATATCATATAAACATAAAGAGAATTGTTAGAGACTCAATATGTTCTACACTCAATGCTCATTTACTTTCTTAACTCAATTCATAATATAGATTAGTTTGTTTTATGGAACTTGAACAATCACTTCACACACCCACTTGACTAGGCTCAATCAACTCTACTTCACCAATTACTCAAGAAACAACCCTTGCTCACAAACCCTAGTCCAAGCATGTAAACACCAACTCAAAATATTTCCAACAATGCTCAACCACAAATCTTACATAACAATGATACTCATGTCCTTTTAAACCCTAGTTCAAGTTCTTTGCACAACCAATGTCTTCAACAACAATGCTTATACATCAATCTTCACATAACAATGATACTCATGTTCTTTTGCACAATACTAACTCAAGTTCTTCACACAACCAATGGCTTCAACAACAATGCTTATACATCAATCTTCACATAACAATGATACTCATGTTCTTTTGCACAATACTAACTCATGTTCTTCACACAACCAATGGCTTCAACAACAATGCTTATAAAACAAGGTTTTAACAACAACTCTTTATTCCATAAAACCTTGAAGCATGAACTCAACACTCTTGAAAAGGAAACCCTAATCAAGTCCTTTTCACTCCAAACTTATTTTCAAAAAACCAATCAATCAACTCAACTAAGGAAGAATTTGCCCATACCTTTTTGCTTGACAAGGTGTAGATCTCACAAATCTATCACACTCACAATTACTTCTTTGTCAATCTCAATAAGGGTTAGAAGATAATAATTTCCTCAACACAACACAATACAAAATGATATCAAACAAAATACACCTTATCACTCCAACTTTAAAATAATATCCAATACCCTCATAATAATCTCTTTGGCAAAAATCCCTTTACAAATAAAATCAACACTCACTAAAATTCAAAACCTCTTATTACCTTATTACTCCAACTTAAAAAGAATATATCCTCTTTTATAAATCACAATTCAACACAACAATTTGTTATCCTTCCTTATTTCTCCTAACCACTAATTTTAATGCCTAACTAAAAACCTTTTAAAAACCCCTTATAATCCTAATGAAGGCTTTAATTAAAACTTTAGGCAATAAAAATTATTTTAAAAATTACCTTTGCCTCTCAAAGGGTTTCGAACCCTTGACCTTTGCTTTTGCGAATGCCCTAGCCACAGGCTCCTCAACCATGTGCGCTCAATGCACATTGAGAGCTAAAAATCTCTTTGCGCACTATATTCCTCCTGATGCCTTAAACGACAAACACAAAAACTCAAACCTTTCCCTTTGTGCACGCAATCCTCTGGATTCGAACGTAGGTTCGTCTCCCCACAAATGCCTTAGCAAAAACGTATGTTGCCAATGGACCACAGTGTCCAACTCATCTTGGGCACCAACCTTACTCCGCTATAACCCTTGCGCATAAGACAAAAATTTGTTCGTCTTCTTCCTCACCCAAAACTTTGAATTGCACATGCAATTTACTTTGTCGCATTAATTAAATTCGATGAGGGATTATTTGCAAGGTCTTTTGGCCTCCCTTTTATACACGAAGATGTCATTATCTTCAAACGTCGGTGCTCTAAATTTTTTGATGATGTCAACGCATTTAACCTTTGTAATTTATAAATGATTTAAATTCCAAGGAATTTAAATTTTATAAATTATAATTATAACCTTTGACTTTTAAGGCCTTCTCTTATTGCACAACTTTGTATTGATGATATTTATTTATAAAATTTAAATTCCTTTTGAATTTAAATATTTTATAAAATAAATATTATACCTCCTTTGAACTTTGCAATAGGCCTCCTTGGGTATTTATGAAAACCCTTTTTAACTTATGCTTTCATATAATATTAAAATATTATGGAGCCCTTTTGCCTTTAACTTCTGCATTGTTGAAGCTTCTTCCTGGATATTAGTTACACCTTTGATGACTTTATTTCTTGCTGAATTCCTTGACATTAATGATGACTTCATTTGATGATATCAATGACAACTTTTGACTTAGGGGCTCAAAATGTCCAACAGTAAGCCATAAAACCCAATCCGGGAAGGAGTTGCATGAATGCAATATCCAAGTTGATATGGATCATAGAAGGGGTTACATGAATGTAATAATTGGGAGTTCATGAACTTGGAAGGAGTTATGTAAATACAATAGCCAGGGTACTTGTAAATCATCATACACACAATCATGTAGGATCGGGTGTGTCCCATATAAATGTTGGAAAAACCAATCACAAGACAACAATTGTGATCTCTCAATTGTGTAGGATCAGGGGATCATGTCAGTTGTCGTAAAAGTGGTAATGACCTTAGTTAGCCTACAGAGGTTTGTAATTAAGAACCAAGGCTCTACATTGATCAACTTGCCTAGATGGACTTAGAGTCGGTTAGGGAATAAGCATCCCTCTTTCAGCTTGTAGGTTTAAAGGATAATCCCCATGCCATGGTCACCTCATCCTATGTCGTGAAGGACATGAGAAAGGTGGGGAGACCACTTAATGGCATCTTTATAAATATATAGGTTTAGTAAGGTAAACCCCAAAAGAAAACACGAGATTTTACCACCCCTATCCATTGAGGGTCGTCTTTAATGACTTAGAACTCAAATGTGGTGAAGCCTTGTACATTGAGAAAAATAAACAAGAGTGTGTTTTCCCTTATGAGCCTTTGTTTGTAAGTGCTTTCTTTAAAAAAAAGATTGGGTTGGTAGTTTTGGTTAGGGAATAAGCATTCTCCTTTAAGTGTATGTGCCTTAAAGGATAATCCCTATGATTTTAAAATTTAAATCGGCAAGGAGACGTTTTTCGCAGGACTGCCCAAACTGCCGAACTCGTTTCGGCCATATCTCACTCATCCGGACTCGGATTGAGCTGAAATTTTGAGGGTAGATGCCTGAAAAACCCTAGAACGTCTCCACCAATTTTCATATCATTTGGAGCAACACAGATCCTAGCGCATCCCTATGTGTGAACGACATATTTGGCAAGCGGCTATGCGAGGGTTTCATCTGGGTTGAGTGCAAGCGGCTCCAGAGGTTGGTTTTTAGGGCCTTCGGGCCCTAGCGGCCAATATTTTTGTGGTTTATGCTCAATATTTTAGCAGGAAATGTTGCAGGGGATACAATATGGGTTAGAAATTTGTCTTTCAACAGATCATACTGTGAACTTGAGTGACAACGGCTTCCAATTTGCTGCACAAAAGAAAAGTGAAAACCATACCTTTCCACGGCGTCTAGGGCAAGGATTAAAGAGATCACGAAACAAGTTTCAAGCAGTTGATCAAAAAATGGCTCATATCTCAAGTGAATCTGGTGCTAAGGTGCACCCACAAAATAATTCTACTATGAAAACCCCTATCAAGGGTAAGAATTTCGAAGACTCGGTCCCAAAAATGAATTTTAGGGATGCCCTTCATGGTGGACAGCCTCGGCCCAATGCTAATATCAATATTAGGGCTTCCCATAAACCTCTAAGAATGCCTAAGATTGATCCCAGGAAAACGGAGTCGGGATGTCTTAAAGCGAGTGATGGAACTCCTATTGTTAAGCTTGATATGGGTAACATTCGGACTGGCATTGAAGATTTGGAAAAAAGAGGACTAATTTGTCGGTTCGTGGGTTTTCGTCCGAGTCTATCTGCTTTCAAAGTATGGGCTGCAAAAAGCTGGAAAACTAAAGGTGAGTTACAAATCTCTATTTATCCAAATGGTTATTTTCTTGTTTTATTTGCTAATAATGAAGATAGAGAGAAAACTTTTCAAGGGGGTCCTTGGTTTTTTGGAAGGGCGGGGCTTTTCATGAAGCCCTGGCATACTAAATTTAAAGCCGAAGAAGAGATGCCTTCTATAGCTCCCGTGTGGGTTAGACTCTTTGGCCTCCCTATTGAATTTTGGAATCCTACTATTTTTTCTTCAATTGGAAACTCTTTAGGAACTTTTATGATGATTGTTGATTGTACTCAAAATTTTGAACATATTATTTATGCTCGGATTTGTGTTTTAATGGATTTTGACAAACCCCTACCTAAAAAGATCACATTACAATTTGGGGAAGACACTTGGGAGCAAGTAGTGGACTATGAGAACATTCCTTTTCGTTGTAGAATTTGCCATGAATATGGTCATTTGGCCAGTGCTTGCCCAAATAAAATTCCTGATCAAAAGAAAGAAGATATAAACTCAGCAGGTTTCCAAATACCTAAGAAGAAGAACACTAGAAAAAAACCGGTTATGAAGGATCAATCAAAGTCATCTGCTAATATGTTTGAAATCCTTTCCACAAATGATGTCCCAAGTGAGGAAGAGGAAATAATGGAAACTAAAATCTTAGAAACACAATTTAAATATGAAGGGAAGAACTCGAGAGACAAACCAACAAATCAAAGGTTTTCAACGAGAAAAAAAAGGAGAAAATTTACACAAGAAAAACAATATTTCAAATGTCAAAACTTCAAATAATGCAAGTCCCAATATAGACTCCGTTGAACCATCTAGTAAAATTTTGGCTATGTACGAGCATTCTTCAAGGTTAGAAGCCATCTCAGATTCAATTGGAATAAGTCAAGAAATAGGGAAAAAAAATTGAAGATGGATTCTAATCAAAAAGTAGGTCGCAAGACCAATCAATATCATATGGTAAAAGAAGGTGAAAAGCTTGTAGAGGAAGGTAAGATTAATGCCCTTCCCAACTTTTTTAGCCCTGGTATTAATGAAGATCATCACTTGGAATATTAGAGGACTCAAAGGGAGTCTTTCAAAACAAAATGAAATTAGAAGAATGATTCGGGTAAATCATCCACATCTTGTTTTCCTTCAAGAAACAAAGATGTCAATGGAGGATATGGACTTAATTGCCGGTAAAATTTGGCCGATTGGAAAAGTGGTTTCCCTCGGTTCCCAAGGGACTTCGGGTGGCATTGCTTGTCTTTGGGATCCAAAAGAGGTAGTTATTCACCATATGGTTGGCGGTTGGGGTTTGTTGGCTATAGCTATTCAAAGTAGACATTCCAACCAGATTATGCTCTGCATTACTGTTTATGCTCCGACTTCTTTGGAGGAAAAAAGAAGACAGTGGAAGGATATTACTCATATTATCTCTCATTTTCCTAAAGCTTGGATCTTGATCGGAGGAGATTTCAATACCATCCTCTCTCTGGATGAGAAAAGGGGGAAATAGAAATTTGGACAAAAGCAACGACCTCATGAGCGAATATATTGCAAACCTCCATCTTGTGGATATCCAACTGAGATAATGGCCTTATGACTTGGTCTAACGAGAAGGCAAGGCTTAGCTTGTATAATGGAGAGATTGGATAGGTTTTTGCTCTCTGAAAATTTCTTAATCCATGGTCACATTCCTAAAGTGAAGACTCTTAATAATGTTGGTTCGGATCATTGGCCGGTCATGGTGGAAATGTGGAAAACCAATGTGAGTTTCTCTCCTTTTCGTTTTCAATTAATGTGGCTTAGAGACATTTCCTTCGGACCTCATGTGCAACAATGGTGGAAGGAAGGTAAACCTAGGCATGGGACTAAGATGTTCTGTTTTGCCAAAAGACTGCAATACATTAAATCCAAAATCAAGACTTGGAGCTGGAAAGAGTTTGGGGATGTTCATAAAAAAAAACATGAAGTTATTGCTCATCTTGAAAATTTGAATAAGAAAATCCGTTTAGATGGCCTCACGAGAGAAGAGAAGTGCGAGATGAAATTAAACTCACAACTCGGTTAGAGGAATGGGAAAAAAGAGAAGAAATCTTATGGAAGCAAAAATCTAGAATTCAATGGCTCAAAGAAGGAGATCGAAACACAAATTTCTTCCACAAATCTCTTCTAGCTCGAAGATCTCACAACTTTATTTCTTCCTTAAAATCAGATTACGGAGATGTTGTTTATACTTGGGATGGCATGAACTCTATTGTTGTTGATTACTTTTCCAATATTTTTTTTGCTACTCCCCTTGACTCGGCTTCACAATATAATGTTCTTCAAGCAATCCCTTCTCTTATCACTTCTGAGGAGAACTCTATTTTGACTGCTCCTGTTACTATCAATGAGCTTCAACAAGTAGTTTTTAAAATGCAAAAAGGGAAAACCCCGGGTCCTGATGGTTTTCCTATTGAGTTCTACCAAGAGTTATGGGATATCCTTCATGTTGATTTATTAGAGGTGGTGGAAGAAGCCAGGAAAGCCAAAGAAATTTTGAAGGTTATCAATAAAACTTATATTACTCTTGTTCCAAAAGCTCAAGAGGTTGATCATATCTCAGCTTTTAGACCTATTGCTTTATGTAATGTTCTTCTCAAAATCATTACTAAAATCATGGCGAGAAAGGTTGAAGCCTCTTTTGCATAAGATTATTTCCCCCGAGCAAGGGGGTTATGTGGAAGGACGTCAAATAGTAGATGAGATAGTTCTTGCTCAGGAAGCCATCCATTCCATGGATATGCAAAATTCTCCTTCCATGTTCATTCGGTTAGACTTATCCAAAGCTTATGACAGAGTGGATTGGCACTTCCTTATCAAAGTTTTGAGGCAATTTGGTTTCTCTAAGGATTGGATGGATTGGATTATGGGATGTATCTCTTCGGTTTCCTACTTAGTTCTTATCAATGGCAGGCCTTCTCGGTCTTTCCCGGCTTCCAGAGGTATTAGGCAAGGTGACCCGCTATCCCCTTATTTATTCATCATTCTTGTTGAATGCTTGGGTAGGACTATAACCAAAAAGAGGGAAAACAAAACCCTTGAGGGAGTTACCATTGCTCATGGAGCTAGACCTATCTCTCATCTTCAATTTGTGGATGACTCTACTCTTTTAGGTAAAGCTACGGTTAAGGAAGCTTCTAATATTAAGCAAATCATTAGCTGTTTTTCTAAGGCTACTGGGCAGTTGATCAATGAAGACAAATCTAAAGTTATTTTCTTTCATTGCTCTGCTAGACGGGGAATCCATGGTCTTGGATAAGCTAAGATATAAGAAGACCTCTCTTCCAATCACTTATTTAGGTATTCCCATAAATATTCAAAGGCAGAAAAATAAATATTGGAATTGGTTGTTGGACAAAGTCAAGAAGAAAATTGGAAAGTGGACCAACAAGTGGCTTTCTTACGGGGGTAGAATCACCTTGGTAAAATCAGTCCTTCAAGCTATTCCTATTTATGTTTCTTCCATTTTGAATATCCCAAAGGTTGTTCTTCGAGAATTGGATCAAATCGGTCATCGTTTCCTTTGGAGTGGTACTAAGGAGAAAAGAAAATGGGCCTTGGTGAAATGGGATACTTTATGTCTTCCTAAGAGTGAAGGGGGGTTAGGATTACGGTCTTCAATTAATAACAACAAAGCTTTAGCTGCTAAATTATATTGGAGGATGTTGCATAACCCCAATGCTCTTTGGGCCAATAATCTCCGTGCTAAATATCTTGAGAACAAAAGTCCTGAAGACCTTGTTCGCTATCAACTTCCTACCAAAGGTTCTCCCATTTTAGCGGTTCTTAAGGCTGGTGAGGATTTGATAAAGAAAAAATTATTTTGGATCATTCATAATGGTCAACATGCAAATTTTTGGACAGATTCTTGGGATGGTCACAAGCCTTTGATAACTCGGTTTCCCGATTGGAGGCCTTGGATGGAGGAGCTTCACCGAGCTAATTGGATAAAGGTGGCTAATTACTGTCGGTACCATCTTGGTAATTCAAAGGTTGGTAGATATTGGATCCCTATTGAGGACTGGCCTATTCAAATCCCAGAAAGGCAAAGACAAGATATCCAAGGCATCCTTCATATGAGATCCCTCTCTTGGTCCCATGAAAAAGATTGTTTTGGATGGAACAACACTACTAAGGGTGAGTATTCGGTTGCTCAAGGTTATTTGACCTTATGCCATAATAATCCCAACCATTCTTTCGACATCTTTTCTCGATTGTGGGCTCAAAAGCTCTGGCCTAAGGTGAGGTTCTTTAATTGGCTTTTATTGCATCGTAGGGTGCTTATTGGTGAGCAACTTATGAAGCGTGGTTTTCATGGCCCTTTTAGATGTGAAATGTGTGAAGAGAATGTAGAAAATATCAACCATATTTTTATTGAGTGTACTTTAGCCTCCGAGCTGTGGAGGAGAATGGCCACTTTACTTGGCTTACAGTGGTCCAATTTTTTTACTTTTGAACAACTTTGGAGGGATTGGCCTAATCAAGAGGGTGTTGATCATTTTATTAGGCGAGTTAGTTTGGATGGGTTCTACCATTCTTCTTTGGAATATTTGGAATGAAAGGAACAACCAAATTTTTAATCAAGATAGGAAGGATATTCACTATATTTGGCAAAAGACCATAGCCAACTTAGTTGAATCAGTCCATCATCTCCTTAATCACCCCCAAAACTCCCACCAAAGATGGGATCAAGTGATGCAAATATTGAAGATTAAACCTTCTAAGGGCAACCAACTTAAAGGGAATGTGAGTATTAGTAAGATGGATAGGAATAGAAATTGGCAACCTCCTCCTAAGGATTTTGGAAAAGTCAATGCTGATGGAGCCTCTAGAGGGAACCGTGGAAAAGCCAGTGTGGGAGGAATTGGTAGACTTTCAGATGGCTCCCTGGTTTTTACTTTTGCTGAGAATTTGGGTATTCTTTCCAATAACCTTGTTGAGGGGTATGGTATCCTCGAGAGGCCTTCAGGAGGCTACTAAGGTTGGATGGGAAAAGGTGTTAGTTGAGTCGACTCTCAACTTATGATTAATCTCTTGAAGAATCCTTCTAAGAATCATAAGGTGGATTGGAGAATAAAAAGAATTATTGAGAAGATTCGGTTAATCCAGATGGGATTTTTGAAAGTTGATTACAATCATGTGGTCGAGAGATCAAAACAAGAGTGTTGATGCTTTAGCTAATTGGGCTTTGGACAAAGGTGATCTTACTTGTTATGGCCACCCTCCTATATGGTGGGCTTCTCAAATTAGGGAAGCTCTTCTTTCTATCATTTCTTTGGATGGCTCCGAGTTCTGAAGGTACCTAGTTTCTTCTTGTTTTTTTTTTTGCTTCTCTTTGGTTCATTCGGTTTTTTTAGTTCCCTAGCTCATTCTATTCTTTATTTTGTTTCCTCTGTTGATTCTTGCCTTAATAGTCTTCTGGTCTAGATAGGTCTTTGTTTTGTTCATTTTTTTTATTTCTTTTTTTTTTTTTTGTTTAGTTTTTTAAGGTGGGTGGGTTTTTTATTTTGTTTTGTTTTTGTGTTCTTTGTGTTGTTTTTTGTTGTTCTTGTGTTTTTGTTGTTTTTTTTTTTATGTTTTTTGTTATTGTTCTTGTGTTTTTTTCGTTCTTGTTCTTGGGTTTCTCTTTGTTTGTGTTATTTCGTGTTTTTATGTGTGAGTGTTTTCTATGTTTTTTGTTTTTGTTTATTGTCTGTTGTTGGTTGTTTTTTATTTTTATTTTTATTTTATTTTTTAATTTTTTAGGTTTTGGTTGTGTTTATTTTTCTTGTTTTTTTTTGGGTTATGTCTTTGTAGTGTTATGTTGTTTTTGTCTTGTTTGTGTTTTGTTATGTGGTTCTTGTGTTTTTCTATGTGGTTTGTGTTGTGGTTTCTTTTATCTTATTGTGCGTGTTTGGTTGTGCTTTTGTTTTTGACACACTCAAGGAGCATGTTTTTTATTTTATTTTATTATTTTTGTTGTTATTTACTTATTTTTAAATTGGTTTTGTGTGTTTGTTTGCTCCTTGAGTATGTCAAAGGTGGTAGGCCGAGTCCGGAGTCCTGGGCATTTTTGGCGGAATGGATACCCCTGCCTCCTTGGGTCTTACCCGAAAGTGGCATCCCTTTTGGGATGTTTTCCACAAATAAAAAAAAAAGGATAATCCCTATGTTGTGGTCACATTATCCTATGTCGATGAGGGTATGGTAATGGTGGGGGGACCACTTTTGGTGTTCTTTATGAGAAGGTTCAATAAGGTGAACCCCAAAAAACATGGGAGTTGGCCACTTATCCATTGAGTGTCATCTGTAGTGACTTGGAACTCAAATATGGTGAAGCCTTGAATGCTAAAGAGATAAATGTTGGGTCTTCTTTGAGAACTTTTGCTTTTAAAAAAATTCTCTCTTGGGTTGGTAGTTTTGGGTTGTTACATGTATCATAGCCACTATCATATTCAAAGCTACCACAAGTAGTCTTTATTATTACCATCAAAGAAATACTTTGATGTGATTGTTGCAAGTTTTGAATTTGCGTATTTGATATTTGATAAGGTTCTAAGTCGAAGTCTTTTCACTTTAAAGGAAGTGAAGACTATGACTCCATTTTATAGGCTTATAAAATATATAGTAAGGGAACAAATAAAAGTTACCTTGATTTGGATGCTAGAGTCTAACCAAAAGTCAATAAAGATAGGGACTTAGCTAAAAGAAGATTAAATAGGGCCAACTCTAAAGGAATTTGGACGTGATGGGACATTCAAAGTCACCCTTATAATGATTTGGATTCTCTAAATAAAAAGAGAGTCATATAAAAGATTATAGTGGTTTAAAATCACCATTGAAGGACTTGTATATAAAAAAGAGAGAAATTACTTATATATATTGTATTGGATAAAGTGTCCAACAACTATAAATTTATTGGAGGATAGAGAAATCCTCATATATATTATTGGCTCATGAATAGGTAAATAAATTAGACTAAAATACCAAGAAGGTGCTATATGAGCCAAATATAGAGCATAAGAGTTATACCATAACTTGCTAGGTAGAAGTGAAGGAAGCTAAGAGTGCATAAGTGAAAGTAAACATAGTAGAATTATCAATAAGGTTAGAGCCAGATTACCTCACAAAGATGACCAAAAAGAAAATAAATTCATCCAATAGATTGACTACCTCACAGAGATGATAAAAAATAAAAGATATTTGTTTGAGAGCTATACTACTTGATAGAGATGATCAAAGAGTAAAGGATTTTTTCTGAGAGCCAAATAGCCTCATAGAGACAACCATATGGGCATGAGAATAAATTATAAATTTGATATGCCCCATTAGAAGAATTTAATATGTAATGATAATTAATTGTAAAAGGGTAACATAATGAAGAGCCACCAAGTTGTGTAAATATTGACTCCCTTGTCAGTTACAAGGGTTGAAAAAAATCTATTTACAAGCCATTACATTTAGCTTCTTTGTTTTCTTTTTTTGCTAGATAGGTTTTCTGAACCAAGCCTAGAACTGTCTCTAAACTCTATTCCTATAATCCACCAAAGTGAGAAAATCTAAATCAAATGTAATTCATGTTTATATTTATAATATAAGGCCTTTGAAAATTTTTATGTTCAATTTGCACATGTTGATGGTGGTTGCACTCGATCTATTTTAAAGTCTTTCTCTCCTTTGAAGATTGCAGTGTCTTGGATTTAAGGTTGTGTAAATGTTGGTCGTGTTGGGGTTGGTTTTAAATCAAAATTATTACTTTACTATATTAGAATAGAGTTCAGGGCAATCTTTGTCATGACCCCTGATAGGACCCTTGATGAGATGACAATATAATTAAGTTTATTGTATCAATGTCTGACATCAATTGTGTTATGGATTTTGCAGGGCCAATTGTGCTTGTAGGTGAACAATGTTGGGCTAACGATTTATATCCACCTTGATGATGCTCTTAAAAGGCTTAGCCAAGAAAATGATTGATATTATTTATGCATATAATGGTTTTAATTAAAAAGGACTAACCATTGCATTATTGAGTTGACAATTTAATATAAAGCTTTGATGTTGCTTTTAAATTGTTTAGCTAAGCAATAGATTTATATTTGTTCAATATTGCTTTTAATTTAAGCAAAAATGGAATTGATTAATAAATATCGAGGTGGGCCACTATTGTTGTTAAACATTATTTTGATTGCTTGAATATCAGGGTGGGGCAATATTTGGTTGTGGCTTAATCAACCCTTTAAATAATGGGTTTAATGAATATTTAGTGAGATGTTAAAAGGTCCATGGACCGGTGTTTTATTAAAATGCCTTAGTGATATGTAAAAAGACCATGTATGCAACGATTTAAAATATGGTTTTAGTGATATGTAAAAAGGTCATGTGTGCAATGATTTAAATTATGGTTTTAATTATTATATTTTTAAAAGCGCCATGAGTGCAATGTTTATTTTAAAGGCCATGGAATTATTATAGGCCTTTTTGTATATTAAAAGTTGGGGCAATTTATTATTTTTTTTTGGTAGGTAAAAATTATATTAAAAGTGGGTTTTGAAAGGACCCCAAAACCTTTTTACAACAGGTCAACCGACCAAACCAAAGGTCAAGAACAATAAATTTGAAGAATCCTGCCCAGTGGAAAATAGATAGTTTGGAAAAACCCACCCAACGGGAAAAGACAATTTTGAAAAATCCTACCTAACGAGAAACCACAAATCCCGCCTAGCGGGAAACCACCAATTTTGAAAAATCCCACCCAACGAGAAACCACCAGTTCTGAAAAATCCCGCCCAACGAGAAGCAGTCGAAAACCACCAGGTTGGAAATCCCGCCCAACGGGAAAACCAGTAGATTGGAAAATCCCACCCAGCGGGAAACCACCAATTTTGAAAAATCTTGCCCAGCAGGAAACCACTAGTTTTGAAAAATCCCGCCTAACGGGAAAACATGCAAGATGATGAATTTGAAAATCCCGCCTAGGGAGAAGCAGCTGAAAACCACTAGATTAGAAATCCCACCCAGCAATAAAATCAAAAGATTTGAAAATCCCACCCAGTGGGAAATCCTGTCCCGCCCAGCAGGAAAACCAACAAAAAAATAGGATTGAAAAATCCTGCCCAGCAAGATTGGAAATCCAGCCCAGCGAGAAAACCAAAAGATTTGAAAATCCTGCCTAGCGAGAAATCATGTCCCGCCCAACAAGAACACCAACAAAAAACGGGATTGAAAAATCCCACCCAGCGGGAAAACCAGCAAGAATGGAAAATTTCACTCAGCAGGAGAACTAGCAGAAGAACGGGTTTGGTAAACTATAACATTGGAATCCCACCAACAAGAGTACGAGGAAGCCAGAAGGATCCAGGGAAAACAAACGTAGGCATAAAGAAAGTATCCCATAAGCCACAAAGGACCAGGGACCCACCATCCTTGCTCATGAATAGTTTTAGGGAAGACAAACTAGGACTGGGAACAACTCAGGCACAAGAAAGGCCCCCCGCAAGGCCAAGAACAAGCTCTAAGAGTCCACCAAGAAGCAGGACCAGAAAGTATAATCCCTCAAAAAAAATTGAAACAAAAACCTACGAAGCCCAGGAAGAAAGCAGCAGCAGACATAAATATGGAATCCATTAAAACCTAAACTAAGGGATCCAAGGGTCTGCATGCATAGATCATCGATCCCCCCCAAGATCGAGACATGCAACAGAAAACCCAAAGCACCCCAGTAGAAAGGACCAGGAATCCCCATCCTTGCACATGAACAACTTCAAGGAACTGGGACTAGGGCTGGGAACAACTCAAGCATAGGAAGAGGCCCCCCAAGGCCATGCAAATGCTCAAAGCATCCACCAAGCAACAGATACAACAAAAAGAAGCCTTCAAACAGGAAAATGAACATGGTCCCACCCAAAGGGATGAGACCACCAACAACCAATGGCATCCCAGAGAGGAAACACAAGCAAAGAGGAAACTAGCCCCCCAGACCAACCTTGATGAAGAGATAACCTCACAGGATGCACCAAGAAGTGAATGAGAACCCAACCTGCAACCACCATAGACTAAGAAAGCCTTGGGAACCGAATATCAGTAATAACCTGTAAAAAACCCCAAGTAAAAGCCTAAGGGAGATCAGGGATATGATCCTAGGAACATAAAGGAAACCCTAGAGGATCCCTGGGAAGCACCAGGCCCGAGATTCAAACAAGGAAACCTTAAAAACTACTGGGAAAGGAGCAAAAAGTGGGTAAGGATCTCCCCCCAAGGAGATCATCTGCTACAAACCATTCCTAGAGTGGGATGACCTGGGATGAATCAAGGACTGGGCAAGAACCAGGGAAAGGGGAGCAGGGAGAGGGAGCAGGTCCCTCCCCCTCCCATCCCCCAAACCCATATTGTTCTTAAGTTGGGGCAATTTATTTATCAAATACCAAGGAGGGATTATTAGGCCTTTGAATTATCCTAATAAAAGGAGGGCTAATGTTCTTAACAAAACCCTTGGAAGGATTAAGAGGTGGGTTTACTTGTTTAAGTGAAAGTATTTTCCTTATTAAATAACAAACCTTGAATGGTGAATCCAAGTCAATTTTGTGGAAAATTGAATGTTAGATATGAGGGCAATTTTGTGGAGAAATCGCTTGTAAACTATAGGGCAATTTGGGAGAAATTGTATGTTATCTTTAACCCAATTTCGTAGAGAAATTGAGAGGCTTTTGGAATCAATTTTGTGGAGAAATTGAGAGAATGCTGGGATCAATTTAGTGGAGATATTGAGTATTTGATTATGATCAACTTCTTGATGAAATTGAGTGTTTGGAATTAATTTGGTGGAGAATTTAATTAGAGCTTTTGTTTATAGTTTTGATTTATTGGAAGGATGTTTATTGATGTTAACCCTTAGTTAAATAAAAGGTTATATTTTGATTTTATGAGTACATTAGTGGATAATGTATTTTATTTGACTTAATGAGTTGAAACATGTTAATAGATAATACATTTCATGAGTTTGATAATACATTAGTTGGTAATGTATTGCATTGAGTTAAATGAGTGGGATATGTTAGTAGATAGCGTATTTCATGAGTTTTAACATACATTAGTGGATAATGTATCTCTTGGAATTAAATATGTTAGAAATGTATTAGTAAATTACATATTCCATGTAGTTAAGGATTATTCGATAGCATAATCCATGCTAAGATGTAATAATGATTATATGCTACTTTGAGAAATAAGGGGAGAGTTCTCCCCCTAATTGGTATGTTTGTATTGGAACTCTTTTGAGAGAATTGTGGGATCCTCTCTAATGAGTTGATGTGTGCAATGTGTTATTTGATGTGCGACTACACTAGACTCTTAAGAAGGAGATGTTACCTTTGAGCTTGGACCAAGAGAAGGAGATATCCTTGGAGGATGAACGCATAGTTCATCCAAGGGAATTATGGGATTCTGTGGGGGAACTACTTAACAATATCCTTCTAAACGTGCAAGTTTAGTAAGGTGAACCTTATGAAACACCAAATTTGGTCATTCCTATCCATTGAGTATTGTCTACAAGACTTAGAACTCATATGTGGTGCCTTACATGCTGAAATAAATAAAATAAGGGTTCCTTGTGAGCCTTTGTTGTAAGTGCTCTTTTAAAAAAAATGGATTGGTAGTTTTGGGTTCATTACAATTGGTATCAGAGCTCTAGGTCATAGGGACTAGAAGCTTTCGTGGAGTGTGACTAGGTTGAGCCTTGACTTGATGTGCAACTTTGGGTAAGGCACCTTGCATGAAGGCAAGTGTGATCCTAAAATATTATCATGTGGGTGATAATAATTTATGTTAGTTCATGTGTAGAATGAAGCTAACAAAATGTAAGTACAATTGTGGGAGGATTATAACTTACCCCAATTTTTTTTATGGATAGATATGGCACATGTGTTGAGGCCCTCTCTAAAAGTGGGTATACTTATTTGAAAGGACACTGAAGTATGCTTTTCAAAAAGGCCTAGGTTTAAGAAAGACTCTGAAAAGGATAAAGGAAAATTCTTAACTATCCATAGAACTTTTGGAAAGGTGAAGAGGGATCCAATAAGGACCCTAATGAGGGCATGACCAGTGATGCACCCCTACTCCAACAACTACAAAGGGAAATAAAGTAGTTGGAGTCATCAGTAAGTTCACTATAGTACCAAAAAGGACAACATCAG
Organism: Wollemia nobilis; assembly: GCA_028583015.1. Lineage (NCBI taxonomy): Eukaryota > Viridiplantae > Streptophyta > Pinopsida > Araucariales > Araucariaceae > Wollemia > Wollemia nobilis. The sequence goes on along the minus strand of JAQPPZ010016981.1, from coordinate 371,714 downwards.
ATGATATTGGAAATAATTGCTGAACAAGGATACAATAGATCTAGAGCCTGTAAGAAGGGCAAGGCAAGAACCCATTTCCCCAAGGTAGGGTGTTACATCTATAGGGGTCCTCACTACACCAATAATTTCTCATGATATTTTCAACTAGGCAATAGGTCAAAAGAGTGGCAACATCAAAGTTATGCAACTATCGAGAATCCAAGCAAGCAAGCAACTCTATTGTTGCTAGGTGGTAAGTTGTTTGATAAAGTTATTTTTCTCTTCTTTATAGTGGAGCAACTATTAGTTTTATTTCCACTATCATTATTGGGGATATGCTAGAAAGGTCTAGATTTTTGGCACAAGGGTGGAAGGTCAAGTATGGGTTTGGACAAAACCTACTCAGTGGATCAATGTTACCTATAGCAAAGATAACTCTACCTGAAGGGTCTACTATATAGAACTTGTATGTGGCACCCCTTCACACCTTTGACATTATCCTAGGAATGGATTGGTTGAAGGCTCATGGAGCCTTAATCAATTTTCAAGATAGGTGGATGGAATACATCGATAAGGATAAAAGGAGAGTAAGAGTTCAAAGTGGGTGAAGGTATTTTCAACCCCACTTGCTTTTAGCTATGTAATTAAATAAAGCTATCAAAAGAGGCAACATGCTCTACGTAGTGAAAATCAATGGTAAGACTAGAGAGAAAGGGGATGAAGATATTTTTAAGAAACACCCAATTCTTCATGAGTTTTAGGATGTATTTCTTGAAGATCTTCTGGGTCTACCCCCTCGAAGGGAATTTGATTTCACTATTGAGTTAATGCCAGGAGCTAAACCTATTTCTAGGACACCTTATAGAATGACTCCAATTGAAATGCAGGAACTAAAGGTACAACTACAAGACCTATTGGATAAGGGTCTAATCAAACCAAGTGTGTCACCTTGGGGTGCTCCTATATTATTTGTGAAAAAGAAGGATGGATCCTTGAGATTATGCATAGATTATAGAATGTTGAATAAGGTAACCATCAAGAACAAGTATCCTCTACCAAGAATAGATGATCTATTTGATCAACTAAGAGGAGCTACCATATTTTCAAAAATAGATCTAAGATCAAGGTATCATCAATTGAGGATTTGGGAAGATGACACCTAGAAGACAACCTTTAAGACCAGATATGGGCACTATGAGTTCATAGTGCTACCATTTGGGCTGACAAATGCACTAACAACTTTTATGAACCTGATGAATAGTGTGTTCAAAAAATATCTGGATTGGTTTGTTCTAGTATTCTTGGATGATATTTTGATTTACTCTTAGTCTAAAGAAGAACATGACCAACATCTCAAGTTGGTGCTAGAAGTACTAAGGGAGAATCAACTATATGGTAAACTATCCAAATGCAAGTTCTATACTTCACAAGTTCAGTATTTGGGGCACATTATCTCAGTAGAAGGAATTGTTGTGGACCCAAAGAAGATTGAGGCCATACTAAGTTGGCCCCCACCTACAAATGTGATTGAAGTTAGGAGTTTCATGGGACTCACGGGCTACTATAGATATTTTGTGAGAGCTTACTCTAAAGTTACCTATGCAATCACCAATATTCAGAGAAAGGGGAAAGAGTTCAAATGGATGGATAAGTGTGAGGCCACATTTGAGGCTCTAAAAAATAAGTTGATAACAACATTGATTCTCAAGATTCTTGATCCACTTGGGAAGTTTACCATGTGCACTAACGCTTCTCTAGAAGGTTTGGGAGGAGTATTATCTCAGGAAGAAGCCACAGGTGGCCTATGAGTCTAGAAAACTTAAGAAGCATGAGGTAAACTATGCCACTCACGATATAGAATTAGTAGCAGTTGTGCATGTCTTAAAGGCTTGGAGGCATTATTTGTTGGGTGGACCATTTGAGCTAAGAATAGACCATCAAAGTTTGAAGTATATTTTTACCCAACCTATGTTGAATGTAAGACAGAGAAGGTGGGTAGAATTCTTAGTGGAATATGACTTTGGTATTGAGTATATCAAAGGGAAAGAGAATAATGTTGTAGATGCCTTGAGTAGAAGAAGGCATATAGCCACCTTAACCTAGAGCCATATTGACCTGATGGATAGGGTCAAGGAAATGCAACTATAGGACCCATATTGCATGGAAATTTAGGATAAAATAGAAGGAATTCCTAAAGAGAGCAAGGGTTTCAACATAAAATATGGGCTTTTATGCTTCAAATATTGGGTAGTCATACCCAAATCAGGTGATTTAAGGAGAATGATTATGCAAGAGGCACATAATTCTCCCTATTTTGCCCATCTAGGAGGGTCAAAAATATATGAAAATATGAAAAAGATATTTCTATTGGGCTGGGATGAAGCAAGACATCACTGAATTTATTGCAAGATGTTTAGAATTCCAGAAAGTGAAGGCTAAGAACCTCATCACCCAGCTAGAAAATTATACCCACATGAGATACCTACATAGAAATGGTAGGTAATCTCTATGGACTTTATTGTGGGGCTACCTAAGAATAGGTTCCAACATGATGCTATCTTGGTAGTGGTTGATAAGTTGACCAAGGTTTCTCACTTCATACCAGGGAACATCAAGGATGATGCACCCATAGTGGCAAATAAGTTTGCCAAAGAAATTTTTAGACTACATGGGTTTCTTAAAGTAATCATATCTGATAAGGATTCTAGATTCATGTTAAAGTTTTGGTAGGCTCTTCACTATGTAGTGGGCACTAAGCTAAATATTAGTTTTGCATATCATCTTGAGATAGATGGTCAAACCGAGAGGGTGAACTAGGTTTTGGAAGATATGTTGTGCATGTATTGCATGGATCAAAAATCAAAATGGGAAGACTTCTTGTATCTTGTGGAGTTTACCTATAATAATGGATACCATGCATCATTGGGGATGTCCCCATTTGAAGCCTTGTATGGCAAGAGATGTAGAACCTCTCTATCTTGGGATAATCTAAAGGATCAAGTAATGATCGAAACAAACATTATCCAAGAGATGGAGGAGCATCTTAGAGCAATTCAGCTTAGGCTCAAGGAAGCGGTCGATCGCCAAAAGAGCTATGCAGATCTGAAAATATCACCAAGAGAATTCTTTGTAGGAGATAAAGTCTTCTTAAGGGTAAGATCCATGAAGAGTTCCATCAAGTCAACCAAGTTAGATCCTCACTATGTTGGGCCCTTTGAGATCATTGGGAAGATTAGCCTAGTAGCCTATAGGCTTGCTTTGCCACCCAATTTATCAAAGATCCACGACACTTTCCACATATCCCTACTTAGGAAGTATGTTGTTGATCCTACTCATGTATGGAATATTTCTAACTTGTAGATGATAGATTCTATAGCCATTGAGGTGTGTCCAGTTAATATTATAGGGTTTCATTCCAAGATGTTAAGGAAACGAACCCTAGACCAATGTAAGGTCTAGTGGGACTAGTACTCTAAAAATTATGCTACATGGGAAAATGTTGATGTCATGAGGCAACAATTTCCATATCTATTTGAATAGAATTTTGTATGCTTGCTTGCAAGAAACATAAGGGACTATGTTTAGCCCAAGGAGAGGAGTATGTAACACCCCTCCTTGGCCAATATTTTATGAACAATAAACTATGTATTGAGATAATTATTTAATGGCATAGTTTCTTTCATGAAGCTTATATATAATAGAATATTTGGTTGGATATAGAATATGGTACTGCTGATGTATCTATGGGTGCAGGATCAGGTACCTCTCTCTCTTGCTTGGTGGGACCATATGGGGGATCCACCTACAATGAGAGATACTTTGGGAAATGATGATGATGACTTGTTCATCGGTAGCTCAAGGTAACAAGGATGAATACCCTTCATGTAGATGCATTTGCATATTGTTTGTTTGTGTTCACACCATTGGGCCAAGATGTTGCTTGTGCAATGAGTCTCCTTAATTAGGTTGGTGATAGCGCTAGACTATCTTAAATATGGACCACCTATTAAGGATAAAACAATGGTGTGAAAGCTTATGGGTTGCATTACATTCTGCTTGTGCATGGTGAAGCATACTTGGTTTGAATCTATGCTTGAGTTGTTGAGTATTGATAGATGAAATTAATACTTTGGAAAATATTTATAAAAGCATTAGTTTATAATTAAAATTAATGTTTTGATTTATTAAGTGACTTTAATACTTTAGCCTTATGAAAGTATTAATTAAATTATTATTTAAACATTTAAATTATCTTATAGCTAATATGAGTTTTGTTTTGCTTAAAAGATAATAAATAAAATGTGTGGTGATCACCTTATTTGGTTTCAAAAGAATTAAGGCTTTCCAACATTGGGTTGTGTGCTCTCCTTTAGTGGCTAGGGTGGTGCACGTAGGAAGGAAACACCTTCTTGGGTATTTTCCTTTTGAGTGTCTCCCTATAGATCATGGCCATGCTTATGTCCTTTAAGAAGATGGTGAGGGGATGGCAGTGAGGAGGTTGGTGGAGAAATAGAGTAGAGTGAAGCTGAAGGATGAAGGATGTAGCAAGTTGAGCATCGATGTACTAAAGCAGTGGGGAGCAAGTGCAAAGTTAGGTGCTCCTTGGTTGCTTTGTTTATTATGTTTGCATTGTTTTGGTTTGCTTTGATCTTTACTTGTGTTTGTTAGGTTGTTCAAGATTGCCTTGTTGTTTTCTAAGCTATGCCTTCTTGTGCATTCATAGCCTTCACTCTTGGGTTGCTAGTGTAGTTTCTTTCTTCCCTTACTTTGCTTCTTGACTTTGAACGCTAGCCCTTCCTTGTTGTTTTGCATTGTTGTTCTTGTTCTTTGTTGGAGTGATTTATGTTACCCTCAGCTAGTGCACTTGGTTGGATAAGTCAACCTTGACTACATCCACTTTGGTGATCCTTTAGGTGTGTTGTTGGAGCTCTTAAGTTGGATGGTCTACCTATTGAAGCTTACCCTATACCTAGAGCTTTTATGCCTATAGTTCTAAGTGTTTGTTGTGCCTGAGCATTGTTCATGGTTGGCGTAAGTCTGTTTTTGCTTGGTTAGTTTCCCCTAAGTTTTGCTTGATCTTTGTTGTCATCCTAGTGATAAGTTGCTTGGGGGATATTCCTTTTTAGGTTTAGTTTCTCTTTTAAATGCTTGTGATGTTCATTTTGTTGGTTAGCTTACAATTTTGGTTAATACTTTGGTTGCTTGTCTTGAGTTTTAAATGGATTGGATGCACTTGTTGTGTGTTGTTTGTGTGGATGATGTTAGGGTTGTATTCTTTTGTAAACCTTTATTATTGTGCTTTTCAAGACTCTTTTGGGTTAGGAAAATATTATAAGAGTAGTATGGGATACTCTTTGTGTTTATAAAGAATATGGTTTATATTTAATGATGCTTAAGTTTTGTGTTAAATTAAGTATTCATTATAAGAGTAGTATGGGATACTCTTTGTGTTTATAAAGAATATGGTTATATTTAATGATGCTTAAGTTTTGTGTTAAATTAAGTAATCATTATAAGAGTAGTATGGGATGCTCTTTATGTTGGAAACTATTTATGATTTCTTAGAGCTTATGATAGTTTAGGGAATCTTAGGAAAGGAATTATGAAACTCTTTTGCTTAAATGGTTTTCACATTATGGTTTGAATAAGGAAATGTTATAATGATTCTTGATATTCATATGGATTAAGGAATTATTATATAGAGGGACATGGGATCCTCTTGTATTGATATTGATTGATTAAAGTTGGATTTTGAAGAGGAAACTTATTTTGTTATGATTTGAGACTGGTGGTAGTTAAAGAATCATGGATTTATGCACTTTACTTTGAAAGAGAAGTTAATATAATGACCCCTGAGACTCTTGTGAGTTAAGGGATTATTATAAAGTGAAGTATGAGGTTTTCTTCTTGTAGCTTGTTTATGTTTATGCATGATTGTTTGCATAATAGAAAGGCATAGTTAAAGTTGCATGGCATATAGAGTTGTCTTGATCCCTAAGTATACTTCATCATAATATGGGTTGGATCCCTCATCTCGAAGAGGTGGTTGATATGTGGATGGCTCAAGGATTTGGAAGTGGCTTCATAGCTTTGAATGTTTAGATGTTGAGGAAATTTTAGAGGCTTTGTAAATATTGAGTTGTTCAAGTTGTTTTGTAAACTTGATCATTGTACAAACTAAAATATTATGTTGTTTAATGACATCTTGGGTTTTGTGCATTATGTGTTTTGAGCAATCTTATTGGTTAATGGGTATTGACATCTTTCAACTATGGATATGCGTAGTTATGTTATCATGTTATGCATTAATGTTATTTGAAAGTATTTGAATTAAAAGTTATAGGTCAAGTACTTGATTTATGCATAATTTGGTTTATGGTTAAGAGGAATATTTGCTTGAGAATTTCTAATTGATAGAAATTATGTCTTGCTTTTATTATGCTAAGTGCATTGCTTAATCTGTGATATTTACTCCTTTGGTTATCTATCCTTGGGGTGGGTAGAATTTCCTCTTGTAAACCATAAGATCCAATCCTGGGAGGAGTTGCATGAATGCAATACTCAGGTAGATATGAGTCCTAGAAGGAGTTGCGTGAATGCAATAGCTAGGAACTCATGAACCTGGAAGGAGTTGTGTGAATACAATAGCTAGGGTACTTGTGAACCATTGCACCATGATCATGTAGGATTGGGTGTGTCCCAACTAATTGGGGGGAAAAACATTCACAAGTTAGTAGTGGTGATTCTTGGATCATGAAGGATCAGGAGTTCATGTCAGTTATCATCAAAGTGGCAATGACCTTAGTTAGCCCATAGAGGTGTGGTAACTAAGCACCAAGGCTCTACACTTGATTAACCTACCTAGATGGACTTAGAGTATGGTTCAAGAATAAGCATCCCCCTTTAAGTGTTATGGGCCTTAAAGGATAATCCCTATGCCATGGTTAAATGGTCCCTAGCTGATGATGGTATGGGAAAGGTGGGGGAACCACTTAATGGCATCCTTCTAAACATGCAGGTTTAGTAAGGTGAACCCTAGAAAATATGGGATTTGGCCACTCCTATCCATTGAGTGTCATCTACAGTGACTTAGAACTCAAATGTGGTGAAGCCTTGCATGCTGAAATAAATGAAAGGAAGGTTTCTTCCTTGTGAGCCTTTGTTGTAAGTGCTCTTTTAAAAAAAATTGGGTTGGTAGATTTGGGGTTGTTATATGAAATGATGATCCTCCATAGTAATTACCTTTTCATGCTTCCTTGAAACCCTTAAATTTTCATGTATACGCTACGTCCTCATTTCATTATTATGCTCCTCTTAAAGTGTAAGGGATAACATCTACATCACTTTTATTTCTATTTGAGGGAAATGATTTTATACTACTTGAGGAAAATAAAGATGAATTATTTTGAATGAACTTGACCTCCGCCCTTCTTTGTTTTAATATTACTTCACATCTTCCTTTGCACCTTTATTTCCTTCTGAATTTGAACTTACACATTATGATTCCTCATTTCCTATATCCTTCTTTATTTCTTCTAATGTTTGATCCAAGTGAACTATGTTTACCTTTTTTTTTCAATTGGTTATATGGGATTGAAACAAGCTCTACCCATATTACATCATCACCACATAGTGGTATTACAACAAAGCTTGGATATTATCCATGTATCACTTGGCAAGATTTGAACCTAGATCTCCTCCTTGAATGTTGAGGAATCTAACAAATTGAGCTAATTCCATTTGATCTAAAATTGAGTTTACACAGGTTTTTATGAGGGGTCATGGTCCCCTCTTATTAGGGTTTGAACTTGGATATCCTAGATGAAAACCCAAGGACTTGTTACTATGATATCCCTCACTGCTTATGTTTACCTTTGTTATATGATATTGTAGACAATATTTTTCTATCTCTTTTTAAGAGTGGAATATCATTAATATAATCTAACTTCCATTGAGATATGATTTCTTTGTTTCACTATAAATTTTTTCTCATGATTAAAATTATCTCCTTTTCCATCATTTTCACTCTACAATCTCTTACCTTGTATCCAATCTTATAAATTTTACAACATCAAAATGCAATGTTGTCATAATCCAGTTGTCCATTCCATTCTCTCGATGGCTTTTGAAGCCTTAATATTAATGTAAACTCATAGGATCAAATATATGATAGCCACAATATAGTAAGATCAAGATAATAATGTAACCAGAATAATATGAGCCAACTAATATGTAAAATTAAGGCTTATAATATATCAACTAACATTCATTAATAAGCAAAAATATATGAATGTAATAGCTTGAATCATACATGTACAAAGCATGTAGCACAACTTACAATATTAGTTGCTCAAATGTATGCAATCTTTATTACTCCTCTTTCTCTTACAAATGTATCATAAAACTCTCATACAATAACAATACTTTATATGTAGACAATGTAAGCGATGTAGACGATATCCACTACAGAGTAATAAATAGCTATTGTGGAATGACTCTTTGGTTACTTGACTCTTCCTTTCCTTATGCCAAGTCTCATGACTCTTGGCTTCTCTACTTGACACTTGCATACACGACTTTATCTTGTATGCACACTTGGACATGACTCTTCACATAACACTTCCTAATATAAGAACACATATGTACACTTACATATGAGACACTTGTGCACATCTACACACATAACACTTGCACACTCATTTACATGATACTTGTGCATTTCCTACACATTATTACATTATAATTTTTTTTACTCACACTCTAATCTAGGACACAACCCTAATATAATATTTACAAGATTGTACCATGAGGGTACATTAGCATGTACCAAATAATGTAATATTCTCCAACATCCCCATGTATTACATCATTTGGTTATTGAAGACTTTAGTCTTCAATCAAGGTATTCATCCTTCAATCAATCCTGGGACATGTGCTTGCTTTGCTCTCTTTTCTATTATCCTTGATGTGATTCCTTCTCTTCCTCTTCTTTTCTTTTTTTGCATCTTCATTTGTGATATACCTGATGATATACCTTCTAAGCATTGAGTTAGTAAATCATCACAATAATATAACTTTGATTTCAATGATTCCTTGTTGAAGCTAACATATGTTTTATTTGAATTATATATGTTATTTCTTTTAGCTTGTCTCCTCCCCTGGAAAATCTCAAAACTAATTAATGATAGATACATCACTAAACACTCTTTTGAAGAAAGTATAATGGTGTTTTGAGAATCCCACCATGTCCTAAAAAGTTTTTCATGAAGATAACTTATAAGTGTTGTAAAATTTCCTTCTTTTGCCTCTTTGAGAAACAAAGACAACTTTTCTTTTAAACCATTAGACATTTGTATTTTTCCATCAAAATCATTTATTAAGTTTTGAGAATAAAACTTAAGTGCATGCAACATTTCTTCACTATCCTCATTAAATGCATTCTTAACAATTTCTTCCATGATATGTAATCAATACTAAGAAAATATTTCCTTTGATGTAGTCTACCTTATGACTCCCTAAATTCAAAGTTTCTAAATTTAAATCCTATGAAGTAGAATTCCTTATATCTCCCTAATGTTTAGAAACTAAGAAAATATGAACTTTGCAAATTTAAATTCCTAAATTTGAAGTTGTAAACCTTTTGACTTCCAAATAATTAATTTGCAAAAATTCAATAAACTTTAATTTCAAAAAACTTAAACCAAATAAAACATTCAAGAACTTAAAAAACTATTAAATCCTTATATCTCCAAAATAATTTCAAACTACTAACCAAATCTATCTACTTATCAATCCTATCTTAAATAACTTCCTATTTTATAAAACCTTATTAACATTCCTTATATTTCCATTTAATATAACCTTATAAAAATTTAAAAGTCCTTATAAAATTTTATAGCTCCTAATTTAATTAGATCTTTAAAAAAACTTTAGAAAAATTAAATAATACCTCCACCAATCTTTGCATGCTCACGACTCAACTGACTACAAAGACTTGCTTTAAATTTGTTGCTACCAACCCACACACTCTTTCTTTAATTAACCTGTTTGAACATAGTGAACATTATGTTTCAAGTAGGCAAAACGTTAGGGTTTCCTTAACATTCCACAATGCACACTGGGCTTTAGGACAACGTTACATTTGGCACTCAAACATTACATTGTCGAATAAGTGTCTTCTCTTACCAAACATTGCTCCTAATGCTACAAAATGATGAGTTTGAACGCTAATCTTTTCCCTTTCAACGGTTGTGTTTGCACTCCATAATAGACTGACTTTGGTTGTTGCATTCCTTGCTTTGTTGCTTTGCTGGTGCTTTGGAGATAACTGTAAAACTTCAGTGTTCAAATGTTGATGCTTTGTGAGCTTTAATGAAATTGGTACTTTGGAGAGAACGACTATTGCTATTCACCTTCCTTGAATGGTCCTTGGATACTGTGCAATTCTACTATGTTCAACTTTGATGTGTTTTTTTGCTCTTAGCTTTAACTCTTTCTTTATACTTGTTATCTCAGATTTGTAATATGCTTTTCTTCTTTTAAGATCTCTTTATCCAGCTCATGAAGGCTTTAATATCGATACCTTGGGTAAGACTGCACTGTTGTACTAAGCACACTGATAGCTTTTACTCAAACTTTCTTTAATTGAATAGCTTTACCCTTGGTTGCACTTCACATATGACTTATATACAATTGATTTCTTTCATTTTTTAATGTTGCCTTTGACTCTTTATTCTGCCTATATCTTTGTCTTCTCATAACTCTTATCTTATATACTACCTTTGCACCTTTAAACGGTTATTCACTGGTATTCTGCCTTCTTCCTTCTTCTCTAGTATTTTATCTTCTATGTTCTTATATGGAATTTTGTTTTTTGCCTTCTCTGAAATTCTATCTTCTACCTTATCCCTTAGATTATTATTGCCTTCAATGCTACTTGTTGTAATATCATGCTCTTTATATCTTGAGTCTTCTTTCTCTTACATTCTTATCCTTTATGCTATCCTCTATAACTCGATCTCTTTTACTTGAAGGGTCTCTTTCTTTAATATTGGCTTCTAGCCTCTTTCTTTGTTTCTCTACAAACTACATCTCATATATTCAAGCCTCATTTCTTTCCTGTAATATGGGGCTTATATATTATATATGGCCTCTTCTCTTTTCACTAATATGGGCCACAAAAATTCACTAAGGACCTATTTTTTTAAGGGTCTCAATCCTCTAATATTGGCTTCTCTCTTGGACCAATCGTCAAGGTCTATATGACCTAAAATCTTCTCTATCTCTGATTTATTGAAACTTTTATATGGCTGCCAATGTCAAGCCAATTGTCAAGGTCTATCTTCAAGACCTGAATCATTTTCTATGTCAAGGTCTATCTTCAAGACCTAAATCCTTCTCTATCAAGGTCTATCTTCAAGACCTGAATCCTTTTCTCTATCAAGGTCTGCCTTCAAGACCTAAATCTATAATATTCTACAACTAAAATCAATCCTTGCTTGAAAGTTGTATGCTTTCTTCTTGCACTTGAAGATGAAAGTATTCTATATTTGTTGTAAGAAGCTTCTCGCACTTCTGATAACTAACCTTTGTTTCTTCTATGTCAAGGTGACACAGATTTTCTTGATGCTCCAACCAAGATAGCTTGATTGTACCAAATCCTTCAACTTTCTTCTAAGTGTTGATAGAAATTAGTTGTCAAGAATTTATCTATGTCCCTAAAAAAATTTATCAATGTTAGGGTTGGTTATTTCCCTAAATAATAAACTATCTTCAAGTTGATTCACCCAAATATGAGTCCTAGTCTTCATTGGTTATTCTTCAACCTAGTGGAAAGACTCTAGTTGAGTCCTAGTCTTCACTAGCTATTATATAACTATGGAAATACTCTAGCCTTTATGCTTCTTTTGATCTTACAATAGAGTCCAGAATCTATCTCCCTTTAAAGTAGATAGACTCTAACCAATTCTATCACACTGGAAAAAAATGATTTTATATGCAACTAAACAAATTCACCCTATGCAAGAAACTTCTTGTTGTAGCTCTGATACCACTAATGGATTTTAAAGCCTTAATATTAATGTAAACTCACAGGATAAATATTCACATGATCAAATATATGATAGAAATAATATAGTAAGATCAAGATAATAATGTAACCAAAATAATATATCAACATTCATTAATAAGCAAAAACATATGAATGCAATAGCCTGAATCATACATGTACAAAGAATGTAGCATAACTTACAATATTAGTCGCTCAAATGTATGCAATATTTATTACTCCTCCTTCTCTTACAAATGTATCATATAACTTTCACACAATAACAATACTTCTATGCAGATAATGTAGACTATGTAAACTATGTAGGCGATATCCATTGTGGAGTAATATATAGCCATTGTAGGATGACTCTTTGGTTACTTGAATCTTCCTTTCCTTATGCCAAGTCTCATGAGTCCTGGCTTCTCTACTCGACACTTGCATGCCCATGAATCTATCTTGTATGCACACTTGGACATGACTCTTTACATAACACTTCCTAATCTAAGAACATGAGTGCACATTTACATATGAGACACTTGTGCACATCTACACACATAACACTTGCACACTCATTTACATAACACTTGTGCATTTTCTGCATATTATACATTACATAAAATATTTACTCACACTCTAATCTAGGACACAATCCTAATCTAATATTTACAAGATTATACCATGAGGGTACATTAGCATGTACCAAATAATGTAATATTCTCCAACATTCTCTTGATTTAGATTTAATCCCAATGGATTATGGAAAAGGTTTTCAAATAGCCATAACATAAATTGGCTTAGATATACATGTATACTTTTGCTTCTCAATAGTTAGTCCCTCTTGGATGAACCCCCTTAGAGTATTGTCAGTATTTAAAAAATTGTCCTTATTGATATGTTGACATGGAAGTCCAAAAAGCTTAACCCACTTTGGAATATTTTTAATAATTTTTATTTCCCAAAACAAATTCTCACTCCATGGTCTTAAATTAGGGCATCTCTACCCTTAAGCCACTTACCACCACCAATTATGTTATCTTTGATGTTTAAACTAGAAAATATGACAAGGACAAAATGTCTTGGAAGAAAAGTTGTGGAGTAATTTAAATTCAATCCCCACTTCCAATTGATCCAATTTTGAATCTTTAAAAACTCTACCTAGTATCCATGGAACTTACACGTTAATCCTTTGCTTTTAAGAACCATTATATCATGCTCGATCATCTCATCCTTCTAGTATGATATTTGCTACTTGGATAGGGCTTGGCATAGATACGTTCTTCCTTTTATATCTAACCAGGGCATCCATATTTCCAATTAGGGCATCTTACTTCCACTTAGGGATTTCAAATATGGCTTTGCTTCCATCCTACTTAAAATTTCACAATGAGAATCCTCTATTTTTTAAATATTTCCAAAAATGTAGAGCAAGAAATAAAAGTAGCATAGAGGTTATCCCTTGCACTTCAAGAGAGCATAATAAAGAATTGAAGATGAAACATACACATGAAAAATTTAGAAATTTTAGGGAATCATAAGAAGATAATTACTATGGAGGATTATTTTCACTATAAAGAATTGAAGATGAAACATACACATGAAAAATTTAGAAATTTTAGGGAATCATAAGAAGATAATTACTATGGAGGATTATTTTCACTATAAGGTTTCGAAAGTAACATACATCAGAAAATGCTTTTGAGGTTTATTCCTTGCACTTTATATCCTTTAGAGCACGACAATCTATAGAGGGTAAGTCTCACTATGAACAATGTGGGAAAATCAAAGATATTTATGAAGCTGAAAGTGTTAGCAGGAATGTAAAAAGGAGAAGACAACCAAAACACAACAATAAAGAGAAAAGAAAACTCAAATGGGAAAAATAAAAGCAAACATTGTAAAGGTTAGCAAGAAATAGGGCTAATCCTCCAAATAAAAAACAAAAAGTATTTAAAAAAAATATATCTTACAATATTAGGGCATGAAAACACTTAAAAAAAGAGGTTTAGGAATAATTGTTTAGTCAATATATTTATAGAGAAGGAAACTAGGTAGCAAACTTTTAAGCAATTCATGGTGTTATTTTTTTTGGTTACATAGGAGAGTTGGTCATAACCACATTATTTTTAGTTTATGGTGTTAATCTTAATACAAATTTCAAAGGTAATTGGTCAAGTGAACTTTAATCTCTTAAAAAATGATATCAAGGACTTGAATGAGCTTTAATCTCTTAATAAAATAAGATCAAGGACTTGATTAAGGAAACACAATATTTTGAGGAAGACAAAAATATCTTTAAATACAAAGGCAAAGGAAGAATATCTATAATAAAAAGAGGTAAACTAGATATGATTCATTTAACCTGACAATAAATAAAATTGACTTTTTTTTTTATTATACACAGGGGAGTTGGTTATAACCACTATTTTTAGTAGTTGACAAATACAAGGAACTGCTCCCAACAAGCTTATTCCATCTCGTTATTGTTGACCCAACATAAGAGGGAGGCCACCAGACAACTCAAGGTTCATACTATTGTTGCTTATTCCATCTCGTTATTGTTGACCCAACATGAGAGGGAGGCCACCAGACAACTCAAGGTTCATACTATTGTTAGCGCGCACTTAGAAGATTCAGAGCATACTACTACCTTTGCAAATTGGCACCCCCAAGGTTTGAACTCACTAGACAAGCAATTACCAATCTACTTAACTTTTGGAAGCATAAGTTAAATAACATTAGTTCAATTAATTAAATTTAAATGATAAATGATACTCTATTAATCAATCCTCTTAAATCCTATTTAAAAATAAATAAATATAATATTTTATTTTATTTTTATTTTTATAATTGTTTTTTGATTTGGGTATTGTGAGAAACCCCCAAGGAATTTAACACAAAGTCACTACACACCCATCCCCTCGCACACTCGTCCATGCCGCGGTTTGAACCTTAGACCTCCCAAAGAAGAGCAAAACATCCACCCCTCACACACTAGCCACCCCACACCAAAACAATAAATAAAAGAAAGATTTAAAAAAAAAAAATACACACGACCGCAAACAATATCAAAAAAACAAATACTACACCTTCATTATTTTGAAACCCTTTCTCAAATTTGCTACTAAATTTTACTTGGGTGATAACCAAGATAGAACTTGAATAGAATACTATAAATTAACTCACGTTAGGGCTAAGTTAGGGTTTGGGTGGGTACAGGGTTTCAGTTTTTTAGGTTGCGGCGGCCTCTTCACTGCCTGTATTTCTTACTCGTATAAGGGCTGACTCCTGTTGCTGCTTTCGTTCTAGGTTTTTTTTCCTTCGTTTTTCCCCTGCCTGCGGTGAGCCAAGTGCAAGTGCAAGCGCGCGCTCAAAATGGTAAGTATGCTTTCCTTCTCGCTGAAAATGCTTTCCATTGTATATATATAATTTTTTGATCATGTGATGCCATATTTTTGCCCGTTGGATCATTGGAGGGGGGAATAGTTTGCCTCTGAAGATTTTTTGTCTGTTCATGTGAGGATCTCGTTTTTTTCACGAGGAGGATTGTTATATTACCCCTTGTTTGTAGGGCGGCATCTAATGGGAACTATGCAGGCTTCTCGGCTCACCCATCTATCCCATCTTCATCTTGAAGAGAATTCCTTCCCTTATGGTTTCAGAATGTCTTGTCCTTGTCCTTGGTTTCGCCTGTGGTCTTTGTGGCCCCATTCCCTCAAACTTTTTGCATCTTTAGCATGCATGATCTGTTGGCTGACTGGGACTTGAAAACCTTAAGATGTTGGGATTGGGGTCTTGAAATATAGGAAGTAAATTTGCTACATTTCTGCCAACTCAATATTCATTAGTAGAGATGGGCCACTGGGATAACAATATCGTGGGAAATATTCTTGCCTGCGTGTGGGATCTTCCCAATCTTTATGCGTTTGGTCGTTTAGAGGAGTCAGCTACGAAGTTCTCTTACTTATTATATCTATAAATCTATTCATGCTGGACTTGCATGGTGGTAGGTTGCAAGCCTCTCTTCCAGCTCTTGATTTTGTTGCGTGGTTCTTGGATTGTCAGACAATGAGTTTAATGTTTCTATTCCTGTTAGAATTAGTCCGCCGCCATACTTATATTTGCCAGGGAATAATCTGATCGGAGGAATTTCGCATTCTATATGCAATAATGATAAACACGGATCGTGAATATCTTATTTGGTTGCACAACCTAAAGGGTTGACCTTAGTTCTACTTTTCATGTCTGGTTGTAAGCATTGGAACTTTTTGCTGACAAATACCCTATCATGTTCAATAGGATTATATTTATCTTTTTTTTTGGGCGAGATTCAGGTCGTTTGATGGTCTAGCTATATAATACAGTCAGATCTGAGAATAGCATCTGGATTGTCATGGGTGTAAATTCCCCTTTTAACCTTGCATTGAAACTTTTTGCTGACAAAGCCCCTATCATGTTCAATAGGATTATATTTATCTTTTTTTTTGGGCGAGATTCAGGTCGTTTGATGGTCTAGCTATATAAGACAGTCAGATCTGAGAATAGCATCTGGATTGTCATGGGTGTAACTTCCCCTTTTAACTTTACATTGTTACTCCCTACTTGGTCCAATAGTAGCATTATTAACAAAACATCATCAGTTGACAGGCATTATGAATAATATATTATGTATGCATTCCCACTGAATCTTCTGTTTTTATCCAGCCCTAATTTGAATCATGTAGGAAATAATAAGACGAGGACTGGATATTGCGTTGAAAAGACTATTTTAATAATTTTTTGTGTTATGATTCACAACACTTCATAGTCATATTTTATGGTGCTGTTTTGCTCTCCCATTGATTGATTTCTACTTCCCTGTTGAGATAGCTTCCAACAATGTGTAACACCTGGGTTCTTGCAGCTTCAGTGAATATAATCACTTAAAAATATTGCAAGTGAACATAAGATTATCATGTCTGTTTTGTGACCTTCCCAGACACACAGCTATCATCGATAAGACCTCTTCCAATGTGGAAAAAGATAAAGGCATCCCAAGCAATGCAGGTTTCATGGCTTAGGTTACAGAAACCATCAAAATGTTATGTGTACGTATCAGGAACACGGTAATAATTCTCACCAGAAGTTCCAGTTTTGATGACACTGTTTAGGCATTTTATAACAGACCATAGGTAGTATAAATCATTATAAATATCAAAAAGAAAATTTCGGTCTGGTAACAGTCAATGACATTAACCAGAAAACAAGGAGTATAAATTATGAATATCAAAAAGAAAATTTAGGTCTGATAACAGTCAGTGACATTAACCGCAATCATAAGTTTTAGATAATAGAAGAGTGTAATCCAACATTTTATGAAAGTGCTTTAGTCCAATATGACAGTGTCAACGGATACAGCCAACCTTCATCCAGTACTACTACACTAGATTAGATCATACTTTTTAAAAATCAATATTGAACTGTAAAGATGACCATCACGTAATCAAGTTTACAATCACCAACCCCTTTTCTCTTGTATACTGTGAATAAAAGATTAGATTGCATGCTATCAGTTTAGCCAACTCATATAAAGTAAATTTAAAGTATCCATTACTGTCAACATTCATCAAGTCTACCATATCCCCAGGTATGTTGAACTCTTTAACATTCCAAGGACCTTCAGTCAAATCACTAAAAATCCAAAAGGCACCATAAATAGTAGAGATTGTTGCACTGGATGGTGTGGTCAGGATTAAAGGTATATTTCCTTTCGGCTTTCTTTAACCCACAAGGAAGGGTTATTATTAGCAACACCTCTGTAAAATGCTTCTGTACTTGCAAGGAATATATATTGTATTAACAACCAAGATTTTGCAAATATTCATGTATCATGAAAAGAGGCATTTTTTTTTTTTTTAAAGAGTTTGCATCATCGACATTTCTATTATCATACCAAAGGCATGAATTACAATTTAAGAACAGTAATATAATCTGACCCTAGAGAATGCACCTTCATGCATAAAGCATTCAGTCAATGTCGATGTCAGCAATCACATCAGGGTGTTAATCAAACTAACAATTCTAACACTTAGGCTTCCATCAGTACATCCATGCTTTTATGAAATTCATCAAGTTAGCCAATTCAATATCATTGTTTCTTTGGCATAACGGACCATAAACTTGTTGCATACTCATGTGCTATTCCTAATATAACCATGGATCTTGTGATACCCCAAGCTTGTGTCTTCTAAGATCCTTGTTTTTTGAAATATTGACTGGCTTGTGGTAATGTGCTCCATGTTCAGCAGGACTGAGATAGGACTAATTGTGCAAATCTAACAGATTATTAGAACTAATGAGCTAGAAGGGAGCCAGTTTGACACAAAAGCACTGAAGCCTTAAAATTTGGATTAAGCCTTGAGAAGTTTTAGATTTGCATCAAGTCTTCCTACTCTTTATAAAACTTTCCATGAGATTAAATTGTATTAAATTTAACACACATTATATAGGATTCATTTGCCTGGATGCATCTGTCTTCTAAACAACCTCGTAAACCCTCATGAGAGGGGATGTCTTGTGTCTGTATTAATAACTTTTCATGTTAGAAGAGAGGCTTGCCATGAAGTACAAGACACAACCTATTGTGAGCATTGTTGTAGCCTTCAGAATTGGAGGTAACATATTTAGTTGTCAAGGCTTCAAATACTGCAATTAAAACCAAGCAGTGTTGTTCCAGTGGCAAGGGTATAGCTTTGGCCGCCTGCGATGCAGAGAAGCATGACATAGTCATACCTGCTGTGTTTTTACAATTTCAGTGCGGAACTGTGAATGCCCTCTTTTCATTTTCTCTGTTCACTGTTCAGTGTCAAAAAAGCTTGTTTTGTGTGTCCTAACAGCCTGCAGTTCATATAGAGGATAGGAAGGTGCTGTAAGTTGTTTATGGCATAAAACATGTTCCGAGGTATTTTGCCCTCTGAAGCTCATTGGCATGGGTGCTGTGTGGAACCAATTCTGTGGGAAGAAAACCATGCATTCAACTGAAGATATATAAACCTTAAAATTGATGTCCAGTTCTAAGAAGAGAGGAAGTATGTGCCCAACAAATGCCCCAATTCAATAACTTGATTTGATTTACATCCTAAATCTCTAGGATTTCAACCTTGGTGTGGGCTGTGTCCATCCAAATTTTTAAAAGGAATTAGATTTTTCAAATGAGGCCTTGCATGGACAGCACCAAGAGTTTTGTGTTTTCTGCATTTTCCCCCATGCAGCCAAGTTTCTTCAAGGTCTTGGCAATTTCTCGGGGAGTTGAATAAGATTTCAATTACAATTCTTTTCACCAAATCCAAAAAAATACAGCATACAAAATATTTTAGAGTTTTGTGTTTTCTGCATTATCCCACATGCAGTCGAGTTTCTCCAAATTCTTGGCAATTTCTCGGGGAGTCGAATTTCTTGTGAGAAAATCAGAAACTCTATGAGAAATCAGAGAGTTTTCCATTACTGATTAGAGCAGAATGCCAAAGAACTTTCCAAGATATTGGTATCGTTCTTCTTGTTGCAGCTTTCTATTTTGGAATGCTCTTTCACTGTGTTGGGCCCAATGTTCCTTAATTTTATGCAATTTTTTTTATCATGTTATCTCATCTCACCTTGTCAACTCCAGTTTACTTATTCCTCTTGTCAGTCCCAGGCTATGTATTTCCCTCCTTTATATGGTACAGACTTACATCACATTGTTTCATAAGCTGTTTTATTGTTTCTGATTGAGTAAAGTGTAATCAGAATTGTTTTTTAAGGCCTGCAAAGTTCTTTAGTTTCACTTGTCAGGTAAGTTACAGAGTTGGAAACAAGTAAAAGTTAAGGCCATATTTAAATATGCTCAACCTCTTACTTCACATAAATCTCTTAAGAACATAATGCAAGGTCATAATCATAACAACCTTTATGCGAAAAGGAGATTTCTACAAACCTACAATAATACATGTAGAACAATCTCCCTGTAGCGTGCTAGGGCTTCTTCAAACACATGGGTGCATCTATGATTATCATAGAAGCTGAACACGTTAAGATCATGTGTAGATGTTGTGACATGCAGACATGTATACTGATAGAAGTTAGTTTCTTCTATATAACAAAAGCAAGGATCTAATGATGTAAAACAAGTAGAATGCATGAAAGTTTGATAGTTGCTAATCATCGCCAAAATCAAAGCAAGGGATTAAATTGTAGCCATCAAAAGGGGATAAAGTACGGCCAACTATAGAAATAGCTTGTTTGTAGGGACTTGGAATACTCCCAATTGTATATAGGTGCTCTGTCCGCTAAAATATTGTTTTCCTGTAGTCCTCATGACAATTATAAAATTGATATTTGAAGGCCCCACAATTTAAATCATTAGACATGATTTTCCTGCTTTTAAGGGTAAGAGATTTAGAAAAACTTGGGTTCTGTTGTCTTAGCTGTCCACTCATTGTTCTAGTAAATTCAATACCAACAAGTCAATTAGATGACTCAAGTCCAGTCTCTCTCGAGGCACTAATTACCTATAAAAGCAATTTAAAGATTTCAAGCATTCATTTCAATTGCAAAAACCTATAATTGGAAAAAGCAGAAATGCTTTCTAAATCCAAGAATATTAAACAAGCAAATTCAGTGAATGCAGCAAATGGCTTCCAAAGTCAAATAGAAACAGCCTCAAAATCCTAAAAACAAGCCTCCAATCCTGAAACAAGATTCAATTTGAAAGAGGTTCACATTTGGGCCCTAAGAATAGTTTTGCAAATTCAAAATGCATGCAAATTGGGAGGGGCATAGAAAAGGTAAAATAAGACAATAATTATCACTAGAATTCTAAAATCAAATACAAACACCAAAACCCAAAGTTGAAAAAAATCGTGATTGGCAATTTATTGGCAAGGCATGGGAAAAATTGAATCAGCTATAAAGTGGCAAAAATAATTATTTATCGCCATTTTCTTGACATTATTGGCAGTGCTTTAGAAATTTGGCAGAAAAATCAGGGAGTTTTGTACAAGACTTTAAATTACATTGTGTATGATGGATTTTTGTTTGATGTTGAGACACCATCTATGTCCCATCCTCAGGAACTGAGATAGCCATGGAAAAACTATGGTTCATGTGTCTAGTATGGATTCCAGTGCTTGAATGAGACCTCTTTCCCTCTATCTAGGATTTGATGTGAGAATTGTGTATTTATACTAGCCTTCCCTGAATCTTGAAGGGTGTTGTTTCTTAAGGGTGACAGGTGACGTATATCTAGGGTAGGTTGGGAGAATAAGGTTAAGGATCTAGTAGGCTTGGTATTTTTTGACTGTAGGCCACTAATATGGATGGGTGCGAACAGATATGTAGGTCCTATCAGTTTTCTTTGTTTTATCCAGTATGAAAGAGATACAGACTGTTGGCATTCTTTGTCAGCTTCCATCTGAATAAATATGGTATTCATGAATACTACTGCTAACTGTTACCTTTCTCGGTGAAGTGAGAATTTAGCAGTGGGAAGATAATGAGTCACTTCTTGCAATTGATGTTGAGGAACCTTTATGATACGAGTAAGAAAACAGAAATTCTAATGGGTGGTTATACATCTCTACCTCTCAGTTTTTCAGCTGGAATATGAATATATTGTAGCTGCATGTGAATTTTTTAATTACATTCCGTTGTTTCAACTTTATGCAATATGTTATGGAGTCTAGAATGTACAGGTCAGTCTATCTACTTATTTTTAACAATGAGATGGTATGTTTGGCTGATGAATGACATTTATTATAAAGTTTATTATTATCCACGGTTTAGATTGTATTGGATAATTTGCTGATGTTACACGGATATGACTTTTTGGTTTGTGATTATATGTCTATAATGTTTTCTTGTAAATTATCTTTAGTTGATGCACTGATATTACATGGGCTATGTATTATTGATGTTTGGCATCCTTTGGCTTTTTATTCAGGCTCGTGGATTGAAGAAACATTTGAAGAGGCTCAATGCTCCTAAGCATTGGATGCTTGACAAACTTGGTGGTGCTTTTGTAAGTTAAAAATTCCCCAAGTTTTGAATGTGATCAGCCTTTTGTAAGTTCAAAATTAATTTAAAATTTCTTTCTTGAATCTAATAAATAACTTGAATCTAATAAATAAGTTGCAAAGATACTAAACATGGTTAGCTGGTTAAATATTATTTGCTTTTACAGATAGGTACTAAATTTTTGTTGTTCTCCTACAGGCACCAAAGCCTTCACCTGGGCCCCATAAGGGGAGGGAATGCCTTCCTCTTGTGGTTCTTCTAAGGAACAGGCTGAAATATGCTCTTACATACCGTGAGGTCATTGCTATTGTCATGCAAAGACTTATTTCGGTTGATGGAAAAGTCAGGACAGATAAATGCTACCCTGCAGGATTCATGGGTGTGTATATTGATCTGAATGTCATGTTCTTTTAGCAAATATTCTCTATTTTTTAGGTTTTGTGAATGTTGTATGTTTGCCTTTTATATAAGTAATACATAAGTGCACAAACAGGCATGAAATTTTTCCTTATGGTGAATTTCAGTATTTGTTTATACACTTGTTTTCTTTTTTGCAGATGTGATATCAATTGCAAAAACCAATGAGAACTTCAGGCTTCTTTATGATGCCAAGGGTCGCTTCCGTTTACATGCAATCAAGGATGAAGAAGCCAAGGTATTGTTTGTATTTTATTATCGTAACTCAAGGAATGCAAGAGCACACACAGTTTTACAAACTATAAAGCCAAAATTAGTAATTAAAACATGAAAATACAACAGGAATGTTTTGGGCCAGAAGAATAGTAAAATTTTGCATCTAGATGTCATGTTTGCAGTGTTTTGCATTAAGTTGGGACAATTGTTTATACCTAATGATGGCTTGTGTCAAAAGAAATGCATATATTCAATTGTTTCCCTTGGTTTTGCAGTATAAGCTCTGTAAAGTCCGAGGAGTTCAGTTTGGAGATAAGGGTATCCCTTACCTGAACACTTATGATGGGCGCACTATCCGGTATCCGGATCCATTGATCAAGGCCAATGATACAATCAAGATTGATCTTGAGACAGGCAAGATACAAGATTTTATTAAGTTTGATGTTGGTAATGTTGTTATGGTTACTGGAGGCCGTAACAGAGGTCGGGTTGGGGTGATAAAAAACAGAGAAAAGCATAAGGGTAGCTTTGAGATTATTCATGTCCAGGATGCAGCTGGGCAAGAATTTGCAACAAGACAGGGCAATGTGTTCACAATTGGAAAGGGCACCAAACCTTGGGTGTCACTACCGAAGGGCAAAGGTGTGAAGCTGTCCATCATCGAGGAGGCCAGGAAAAGGCATGCAGCTGGAACTGCTGCAGCTTAATTTTTGCTATATTTGGAAAATCCAATTGTCTTAGTTGAACTTTGGTCATGTAGAATGTTTTGACCATTAGCAGAGACTCGGCTGGAAAGACACTTAGAATCTAGTGTAGATCTATATTTGGGCTTCAAAGGTTGCGGTGGTTAATAGAATTTTACAGAGTTGAAATTTCAATCATTTCAAGTTTTTTTTGACATTGGCTTGTGTTACCCATTTAAATATTTTTTTTAAGGTTTTTTTTTTTAAGTTGATATTTTAAATACTATATGGCTTTTCCTGAAATGATTCATATATGAAGTCGTTTATGGTTGCATATGGCTACCGTTCCATTTGGTTTCTATGTTTTCATGATCATCAACATGAAGTTCGAAATGCTATGTACTTTATTCTTATCTGGCCTAGAGCTGAGAATATAGCAACTGATGTTTATGTCATTCTCTTAGGAAATTAACTGCTTCCAAGGGATTTATGTTTTGGTAGTGATGAAAAGTAGGAAATTAACTGCTTTCAAGGAATTTAAGTTTTGGTAGTGTTGAAATGAAATGAAATGAAATGAAAGATTTTAATTACGTCCGCGAGACCCAAATATGTTCTATGGGACCTCAAATATGGAAGTACAATTACTCAAATCATATCATATGATCTTTAATATCTTTGAGAAGTACTATTGGATATATGGAAATTGACTTTAAATCAATAAATAATTGATGCATAAAGCCTGAAATGCTTACCATATATACAAGTGGGCTTATACTAGAGACTCGTGGTATTTTGACTAGTCTTTTGAAATGATTTACTTTTGGACAATAATAAACTTGAATTCATGGCTCATCTGTTGTCGACTTATTGTGTTTCTTGCTGTGAATACTAATGTAAACTAAATGAGGTTAAACCCATTTAGGGGTGTCCTCATATTTTAGGGATAGGGTGGGTGCCCTATTAGAGGGTCTCATACTGCCATGTTAGGATTGCTGTTGAGGTAGGGTGGGTGCCCTATTAGAGGGTCTCATACTCCATGTTAGGATTGCTGGTGAGGCTGGGTCTCATACTCCCATGTTAGGATTGCTGTTGAGGTAGGGTGGGTGCCCTATTAGAGGGTCTCATACTCCATGTTAGGATTGCTGTTGAGGTAGGGTGGGTGCCCTATTAGAGGGTAGGATTGCTGGCAAGGCTGGGTCTCATACTCCATCTTACGATTGTTGGTGAGGCCTGTAACCTAAAATTTGTCTTTTTATTCCTTGTAATACAAATTTACTGTTTTTTAGATTTAGTTGCATTTTTATATCTATTTTTTTTAATTTATTAATTCTCAGATTTTATCGAAGAATGTAGTAAGGGAATTTTTTTTTTCTAACATACCTATGACCTTATTGTGGGCTTGATGGTGAATATGTATATCCCATAGGTGAATAACACCATATGAATGGCTCCTTCCACATGGGCCTAAAGAAGTATCAAGTTGTCTAATATGCACAATGTTGATGTATTTTTTTTTTTTTGGAGATGAAGTATACCAGGTGACACAAATGAAGGCTACACTCTTCAGGAACATATAGCAACAGGGGGTCTCCCTTCCATGAAACACCAACAACATATTGTTGGGGTGTCCTGATAGGGACATCCTTGTGGACCTTTGAAAAAGTTAACTAAACCTAACGAAAAAAGGAATTTAAAAAATTATATAGATGAAATATTTGACTTCATTAATTTATAAGTTATTCTTAAACATTTGCTTCTATACCTCATTTAAAAAATTATATAGATGAAATATTTGACTTCATTAATTTATAAGTTATTCTTAAACATTTGCTTCTATACCTCATCTAAATATAATTAAAAAATTATATAGATGAAATATTTGACTTCATTAATTTGTAAGTTATTTTTAAACATTTGCTTCTATACCTCTCATCTAAATATAAAATTGGTATTGGTGAATCTAAATGTGGTAAGAATCCTATAAAATTGCTCTCTTTTATTTAAAGAGAATATAGTTCGGTAAGCAAGGCATTTTTCTTTTTAGATAAATGTCATCTGTATTCAATCCAAAATTTAAAGAGATGGATGAAAAACAAATTGAAATATATGTAAGAGAAAACAAAGAAATATATGATATTTTGATAAATATTATTATGAGAGGTGTAAGAGTCTATGAACAAACTGAAGACATGATCAGTTTTACAAAAGATTTTCTCAAAGACACTTCAATAGGACGAACAAATTTGCCAAGCAAGGAAGGCAGAGGAAAATAATAGAAAGAAGAGGTAGGCTTATCAAAGTCACCATGATTACAAAGGAGAACAAGAACCAAATTCTATGGAATAGTAGTCTTTTGAAAGGTTCACATTTTTCATAGATAAAGATTTAATCCCAATAGGAGAAGGGAAAAGACGAGAATTATAAAAAATAAGGATAACAAGAACTTTATGGTCATTGCTAAAAATTAGAAAGTCTTATATCACTAAATGTTTTTGGGAGACACCAATACAATAAGAAAAGGGGAGTTAGAAAAAGTATGAACAACGAGGAATGAAAGTAAATGGACATGAGTGAAAGGAAAGGCCTATATATGTAGGCAAAGGTTTTTAAATAAATAAACAAATGCCCCTCTTAGGAACAATTAATTTGGTATGTTAAAATTATAAAGGATATCCTTGGAGGTGAGGACTTGATTTAGGGCTCATTACAGAAGGAAGAGACATAACTTGTTTGATGGAAACACAAGAACATAATGGATGTAGGACCTCAACATTTTAAAGCAACAAGAACATTGCAAATATGGAATAAAACAACACAAAATGACAAGGAATTTGGAGGAATTATGGTTTTGATAAAGTAAAATCGGGACATAAAAATTCAGTTGGGAGAAAGAAGACCTAGATAAACAATACATTTGGATTAAAATAAAAGGGGAAAATGGAAGAACTATTAGAATCATATCTTGCTATTTTCTCCACAAACATCTAAAGACTACAAAAGACATGTGAGCATCCATATGCAAATTTAAAGAAAGACAAATCATCATGCTCCAAACTCAAATAGATAATTCTAATAGGGGATTTCAATGCAATGACATCAAGTACAAAAACTAACATATTAAGTACTAAGAAGGATTTGAGTAGCAATCCATTATGGGTAGTAGAAGAAGAAAATCAACAATGGACAAAATACTTAGACGAAAAAGGGTTCGTTACTAATTTTGGTGAAGAACTATTGATCCTATGTGGTATATGGATTGATCTAGAAATCCAAAAAGTATAAATGTAAAACTTGCAATGACAATATGAGTAGATGGAAGAAATCTAGAAAGTATAAATGTAAAACTCGCAATGGTGCAAGTGTTGTCAACTATATCATCGCTCACAAAGTTTGATAGAGAAGATAAGAATAGTAGATATTAAAGACACCCCAACATAATTAAAATCACATCACAACCTAGTGTTTATAAAACTGTCATGGTGGGAAAGAAATCGACAAATAGAAAAAGTATGATCCAACCAACAATTGTCAATAGAGGGAAAAATCCTTATAACCCAAGCAAATTGTTTAAATTTCAAGGAAGCACTAAAATACTTTTTGCAAATGAAAGAAAAAAAAGAAAAAAAACAAGGAATCAAGAGCCACAAGTTAACAAATATATTTTATAAGGGTGCAAAAGGTCTAAAGTTAGGAAGAAGAAAAAGGTAACTTTATAACAAATGTATTGTATGATGAAAAACACAACAATAAGGAGAGCCCTGAAAAAATCAAGTAAAGAAAAGGAATACAAATTTTATACAAATGGATAGTGCAAGCAAAAAAAGAGTATGCAAGTGCAAAACGAGAAAAACTAATTTTTTTAGGAAAGGATAAAGTTATTTTAGAAGAAACTTAGCTAAAAAACCCAAACAAAAAATAATGTTATAAGAGCCCAATAGAATATGTAAAACAACTATATGACCAAGAGCAAGTAGAATAGGCTTATCCCATATTCATCACAAATATAAATTTATTTACCTTAAGGGAGGAGGAAGGTATTAAAAATCCAAGAAAAGATAAGGCTTATGGTGTGGATGAGCTACAACAAAATACTTAAAATGGAGAGTAGAGTGTTAGCTTTTGAAGCTAAATACTTAAGATAAAATTCACCAAAGGATCTAAAATAAAGTTGCAATGCAATATATATGATAATGACAATATTCTAAAAGTATAAAACTCAAAAATAACTTTAACAATCACTCATAGAATTACCATTAACAAATGCTCACGAAAATTGTATCTCCATTGAATCAAGAACTTAAGTGCCCATACTTACAAACTCTCTCAAACTACAAATCATGTCATGTCATGTCCCTTTCTCACACATACAAGGATACATATATAATATGATGTGACTCTTCATATGGAGCATTCTTGGCCTTCACTCTTCTAGAGACTCTTCATATGGAGCACTCTTGGCCTCCACTCTTCTAGAGACTCTTCATCTTCCTATTCTATGGACTCATGTGCACATGGACTATTATGCACATTTACAATACCAAAATACTTTGCACACTTTATAATACTTATGCGTTTATTACATTGCATAAAGTAAATACTCAACTTCTAAACTAAGACACTCTTTCCTAATTTTAAGTTGTACTAAAGGTGGTACATTAGCATGTACCAAATAGTGTAATATATTCCAACATAGAGGACTTAACACGATAAATTAGGAGGATATTCAATATTGTCCAACATGGCTTTCGAAGGGATTGAACAAGTCTAACAATACATCTCTTGAAAAGTGATGTAAAAAATCCCTCAAGTTACTAAACCACTATGGTCAGTCCCCTCTTTGCAAAGCTATTTGGAAGTATGATTGAGATTAGAATCCACATGTGCATAAAAAGAAAAAGGAAAGTGAAAAAAGACAAGTAGGCTTTAGTTAAATCACTTGATAATGGATCACATCATCACTTTGAGATATAGCATTAAAAAGTATATAATACAAAAGGAGAAGCCTATTGTTATTCCGTGGACTTCAATAAAGCTTTTGATGTAGTGCCTAGAAGTAAACTATGGAGCATAATGGAAGACTTAGGGATACCAAAAAAGTAGAGAGAAATAATTCATAGATTCTAGAGGAGGTCCAAGCTAAAATTAGAACATAAGCAATCCTTTTAGAAAGCTTTAGAAGTGACATAGAGGATAAACAAGGATTTTCATTATCCCTTTTATCTTATTTAGTTTATATATTAACAAATTAGAAGAATGGCTAAATCTGAGAGGAGGGAATGAAGTTCATTTGGGAAGACATGTGGTGAGGGTTCTTTTGTATGCAAATGGTCTCATTCTACTTACAAGGTTAGCATAGGCTATGAGAGAGCATTTAAAGGTCTTAGAGCACTTTCAAAATAGGTAGAGATGCAAGTAAATACCAACACAACTATGAATAATGATCTTATTTAGTCAAACAAAAAAAAATCGTTAAATTTTTATTTTGAAGGGGGTCTTTTGGAAGAAGTAACAAAGTATAAATATCTTGGAAGACTTTAGTAATAAACTCAATTGGGATGTAGAATGAAAAGAACAAAAGGAGGATGGAGAACACTTTTTACATTACAAAGTAGAAGTAGAGAGGTTGAATTATAGGACAAGTAGGCTATATGAGTTTTATTTAGGCTATTAGTGATACTATTGTTGACGTATGTGTGTGAAGTGTGAACTAGCAACACATTAGACTCAAAATGAAGGCAAATATAGAGGATTTAGAAACATAAGATTATAAACAAATCCATAATAAAATAAATAGTTACATATAAGAATTTTCTAGTAGAAATAGGTACCTTCCCTATAGAGGTAGATGTTAAGGTTTGTCTTCTAAGGTATTTACAAAATGTCAAACAAATGGATGCAAATTGATGTCTTAAAATTATAATAGAAGAAAGAAAAAATGTTGAAGCAAAACAAATGGATGAAAAATGGAATATTAACTTGGATGAATGCCCAAATAATAACAAAGACATAAAGGCATTTGTTAAGAAAAATTTAGAGCAACTATGTGGGAAAAGAAGTTAGGAAGAAAGAGATAATATTATCTTTTTTAATTAACCCTATATACAATCACCATAAAAAGGTCTATATAGGGGCAAACATCAATTAGAAAAACAAAGAGGCTCATGGCCCAACTGAGGACCAACTCTCACTAACTTAGATGTGAAACATGTATATGCAAGAGACCAAAAGAGGAATGGGAGGAGAGGATATGTACCTTATTGTAAATTAGTAGTTAAGACAAATAAGTATTTTATCTTGGAATGAAGGTATATAGTGATACTCAAGTTAGCCATGCTGATACTCTAGTAGTAGAATCATTGCAAGAATTGTTTGAAGAGGATTGAGTAGAGAAAGTAAGAGATTTTATCATCAAAACTAGTAGAAAAAACACAATATTGTTGAAACAAAAATGATTAGGTTAGATTTTAGAATTGAAAACCACGGTTCTTTGAAAAGCTCTTGTTCTATAGATTACTTTTGGTCGTGGATGCTAAAAACCTTCTATTATGTTTTGACGTACAATGAGAAGTGAAGATATATGAAATAATTTATCCACCAATGGTTATTAAGGATTTGTATTATTAATGGTATTAACATAACAATGATGTGAAAGATGGTGATAATTGAGAGCTTTGATGCACTAGAGGTTAAAGTGAGTGGCTTTAATTTTTAATTTAGTATTATTATTATTTAAATCAATTATATGGGATTGAAACAAGCCCCACCTATATTACATCATGACTACATAGTGGTTTTACAATAGCTTGGAAATTATGCATGTATCAATTGACAAGATTTGAACCTCTCCTTAAAAGTAAAGGAATTTGACCAGCTGGGTTAGTTTCACTATTATTATATTCTTTTAAAAAATAATAAAACATCATCTATAACACAGTAATTTATTTATTTTTTTGGATTGGTTATACATGATTGAAATGCGTCCCAACTATATTACATCATGACCACATGGTGGTATTATAACAAGCTTGGCAATTATACATGTATCACTTGGTAAGATTTAAACCTTGGTCCCCTCCTTGAAAGTTAAGGAATCTAATTCGTTTAACTGATGCCATTCTATAACATAGTTATTTAATAAATACTTTGCTTATAGTTTTGACCACCCAAATTCTACTATAAAGAGTTTCAAATCAAAATCATAAAATTATGGCCATGATGTCTCTCTTGCATCACTTATTTCTTAAATGTGCATAGAAAAAATGTTATTGATTCATTTTGAAGTTTATTATTATTGTATTTAACCTTATTCTATAAGTAATTCCACCTAATAGAAGTCCCCCATAATAAAAATGTCCACAAGAGTGAACTTGAACTTATTTATTTTATAAACATATATGCAATCAAGTGCAACCATGATCTAATTAATTTTCTAACATATGAATATTCAAGAAGGTGGATGACCATTTCCAAATTGATTGTCATGTCTCATCCTATCCCTTCCATGTATATTTTACATGTGGCTACCTAGCCCATCTCTTTTTCCAATTAATGATTACTAATGGTTAAAGTATCTCAAGGTTGTCAAGAATGACATTACCCTCAATGCATACATCCCATGGCCATAATGTAAGTACATAAAAAGTAATGGAGATCTTGTCCCACTAATTAAAGAATGGTAAAGGAGTGGATGTGAAGATACCCACAACCTTAAGATGGATACGACTACAAATCAATTTACCTATTTAACCCTAATCATCTAGGGAAATATACCTTTAGCCATAGTAATTTCAACGTCTAAGATAACTCAAATAGTGGTCAATAAACCTCTAGTTTTCTCTTAGGTCAAATCATTCGCCATGACCTTTCAATCCAAGTTCATATACAATAATTTCCACAAAAAAGACCATAGGAGGGTCTAAAGCACCTCTATTAGTTGTAGCCCATTTCACACTAATTTGATGCATAGTCTATCAAAATTAGTTTGGTCTATTAACTCATAAAATAATAGTAAAGTAAATAACCATCACACATATTTTTCATATCTTTAGTCCCATAAAGGAGTTATCCAACCCTTACTAAATATAGGATAATATTCATCTTCAAATCTAATGGAAAATATCTTTTATTAGTTAACAAGATTTTATCATTTCACTAGAAACAATAGAAATACTAACATATATACATAATTTTAAAACATAATAGAACAACATTTTATGCATAGTTGCTTTCAACTTCAATAGATTTTTTTTTTTATGTTAATTACTAAAGAAAATATCAACTAGGATGGAAGACCTACCTCCACTTGCATTCTAAAATTGGTAAGGCTAAAATAGTAGACAAGCAACAATTCTTTTTCTTTCTCTTTCTATCTCTCTTTCTTCTTGCTTGACAAAAATTGAATGAGGATGAATTCATTATTTTTACCTAAAATATAATTGTATCATTATTGGTAAAAGCTCCTCTAATAGGGGGTGACAAGCCCCTTTCTAAAGCCTTTTCCTTCATAGGGAAAGCATACATACTCTTTATTTTAGAGAAAAAGTTAAATATGAATTAGAACATCATAAAAATATTATTTAATATCAAATTAACCTCTTTAGGTAAGTATGATGAAATTATCTATATATATTAAAAAGTAATATTAAGTTGAATAAACCCAAGCAATATAATTTATTCACTTAATCCATCATCATAATAATAAGGCCAATGATGATGATGTATACTATAAAATATTTTACTAAATTGATAGACTTGGAAACAATTATTTAAATATGAAAAATGGAATTTTAATCATAAAAAATTCAACAAAGAAGTTGGGTTATATTTGGGATTGAAATGAACCCCCCGTGCTACATCATGATTGTATTACGATGATATTTTAACAAACCACATAGTGATATTACAAGGAGGAGACCCAAGTTCAAATATTGCCAAGTGATACATGCTTAAATAGCCAAACTGTTGTACTACCACTATGTGGTTAATCTTATATTAATTTTTTTTTGACAATTATGTATGCATATACTACTTGGCAAGATTGGAATCTAGGCCTCCTTGAAAGTTGAGGTATTTAACCACTTGAGTTGATGCCATTTGAGGAAATGTTTAGGGTTCATCCATGGGATTTGAACCTTGGAATATGATGTGAAAATGCTTATTTTCCACCAACCCAAGTCCATGGAAAATGTTAAGGTTCACCTATGGGATTAGATACTTGGCTTATAGAGTGAAGCTCCTTCGTTTCAACCACTTGTCCCAAACCCACTAAGTAACTTATAGTTTAGTATTAATAATTATATGTTTTGTAAACATAATACAACCTTTTATATTTAGTATATATATATATATTAATAATCCTCCTTGGCAGGACTCATTATTGACAATAAATTATGTATTGGTGTGGATGTCTAATGCATAGCTTTATTTTTTTGTGTCAATAAGATTGGGTGATTGCACATTACACTTTAATTATATTACCAAAATATGGTATTATTGATGTATTTGTGGTTGCAGGACCATTTGCTCTCACTAAAGGATTTATATGGGATAACCATCTGAGTTGAGAGATATTTTGAGAATGATGGTGATGAATTGTTCATTGATAGCTCTGGGTTTAAATTGTACCCTTCATGTAGATGCATTGCATTTTGCTTGTTTTATGAATACATTGGGCCATGATATTACTTTTTGGCAAATGAGTCATCCTTAGAAAGTAATTTGGGGTAACGTGTTAGTTACCTTAAAGGACCACTTACTTAAGGATAAAACAACACATTGTATTATGGTTTTGGAAAGTCCTTGTTTTTGTTTGGATAACTCCATTAAAGTATTAATAAGGGTAAAGATATTAATACTTGAAATATCAAATGTTAATGGTACTAATTTTGGGTATTAATTTGATGAAATAAAAAGCTAATTTCTTTGGAGGTATCTTGATTTAATTTTAGGATATTGATTCCATTCTTGCAAAGGATTTCTTCCCTTCTCATGTTGATTATGTTTATAAATACATTTAGGTTAAGCATATTGTGGTTTATAAATGCATTTATATTAAACATTAGACATATGGTTAATGCTTGCATATATATCAAAGGAAGAGATTAATATCAACCTTAGCCGATTTGCAAATAGCATTAATCTTAATTAAGAAACACTATATTATGCTTTGGGCCTTTATTTTCATAAATGATTGCACGTTCTTGAGTTCATGGCTATGTTGTATGCTATGAGCCAAGGTAATGTCAAACATATCAAGATAATGTCAACTCTTGAATTGTTGTTATGCTTGAGGGTTGAATAATGCATGAGATCCAAGAAGGAAGGCTTCCCTTTTTGTACCCGCAAAGAAGGTAGTGGGGGGGATGGTTAGCAAAGCAAGCAAGTGGGAGATGAGGGAAACCAAGGATTTGCAGTGCACATTACTATAGGAACTAACCAACAATGCATAGAGGTACCTCACCTTTGGTTTACTTAATTATTATATTGTTTGGAGAACAATGCTTTGCTTTTGTATGCACCTATTTTTTGTTTTACTATGCTATTTTGGATTGTTGTATGAGGAGTGTGCTCAAGTGTAGCATCCTAAGTCATATCAAGGTGGTGTTAAGCCCTAACAAATGATAGTCTATGCCTCATTCATTCATAGGAAGCTTTAGAGTCTATAGTTTGTTCTACCTTAGCTTATCCGGGGGGCTACTGTAGGCCCAAAATGGCCACATACTTAGGAGAATTTTGAAAATTTTGCCTAAGTCATGAAGTTTTCAATTCGCACGCCTTGTAGTGAATTTTGGAGCGGATCCGCAACAAAGGCCATGAGTCCGCCCAACACTTGGTAAATTTTTGCACTTGGAGCAATTTTGCAAAGTTTCTTTTGTTCTTGGCTCCGGACTAGTGATGCATCCCGCATCCATAAAACGTTTTGAAGAAGGATGATGTCAGCGTAAAATAAGTGTGGATTGGCGACCAATTGGTATTTTGAATATTTTGTGAGCGGCTAAGTAAAGCGTAATTTTTAAAAGCGCAATGAACATTTTTGCTCAAAATGGTGATAGAAGGCAAAAATTTAAGCATTGAAGATACATATTCGTGAGAAAGCATATTTTTGACGAAATCTCTTCCAAAATGACGACAAGCAGTGATGTACTCTAAAGTCAGTGTGGATTGGAGGAAGAGTCATTTTGCATTGCAATAGGCCCAAAATGGTGTTCACTGACCAATGTACTTGATTCGGTCCAAAATGGAATCCGTAGAAGTTTCAAAGGAGATATGATGTCATCAACTTTTTTGTGCGGATTGGCGAATATTTCATCATCGAAGAAGGAAAATGAAGGATAAAGAGTGGATTTCATCCCGCTTCACTTTCAGAGTATTTTAATATCGGATTGGCATTCCACAGTTTATGAGGCATAAAAGATAATGTCATTAGTTTTTTAAAGTGGAATGGCAATGTTTTCTACCCCGCCATTGTAATAAGCTTATATCAGATTAAATCGTAGCCATATGATAGGGGAGATAAATGATGGAGATTTTTCTAAGAAATCTAAAGAGTATAAGAGCAATCTCTCACCAAAACTATGATATTTAGTTGGATGAGGAAGCTGAAGCATTAAGGGTTTCAAGAAGATAGAACCAGAGAAAATTACAGATCAACAATGGCAGAGAGCTTCCAAGAAGGATCAACAACGCATACACACTCTCCAATGGCTAGAACTCCATTTAGCACCAAACGACCAACAAGTTGCAGATGGTTCGAGTTGCCATGGTAGTCCATTTACAACGGATTTCTTGGAGGATGAACCAGTAAGAGAATATCGACAAGAAATATCTATTGAGCTATCAAATTTAAATCTTTGTAATGTTCCTTGTAATTTTAATTTTGCAAAACTATAAATAGAGGTCGAACCCTCATTTCTAAGGGTCGAATTTAGTGTGTTTTCTTGTGCTACTGTAAATATTCCCAAGGGCTAATGAAAGGAGAATTACATTGATCTTCACCTCAAATTTTGTGTCTTCATATTTCGATATCAGAGGTTAGAATTCTTTAGTTGCATTTATGTGAATACTTGAATGGTTAGTTTGTGCCAAATTAATGGATTACTAGCTATTAGGGTAATTGAAATCTATTTCTGATTTTGATCTTTATTGTTAGGGAGTGTATTTCTATAAAATCTAGATATTGGTGAATTTTGTTATTTGGATTATCACTGTTTAGATATTGAAATTGTTGTCTGCAATAGTTCTCCATCGTTATTTAATGAATGAAAGTACATTTAATTTGGGATAATGTTGATATGAGTAATGTGTCTTTAGATTGGTTTTTTGAAGCTTTTTGTTGTAGTGAAATGCTATTAGCCTATCCATCCACTATTGTTCACATATCTCTAGACCTAACATTTTCATACCCTAATCTCAAAACCCTAAGTGAGCATAATTGTGTCAACATCCTGTTTAAGTTGAAAAGGAACCAACCTACTATGGAGGTTGGATCAAAAACTTTGTTTTGGTCCATCCAATGTTGAGTGTTGAGCTGTAGCTATCGGGTGCAAGCTTGGACAGAAAGTAGGAAGATAGAAAACCGTAGTGTTGAGTAAAACTTGATGTAATTTAGTGCCCAATAGTTTTTGGCATGCCCGGTGGGACCAGTTCACAAGGAACATGAAACCCATCATATGAGTTATTTGTTATCTCTACCAAAAGGAATCAAGATTTGATGAATTATATTTTCCTTATAAGAGGAGAACAAAAAGTCTACTTGACAACTTCCTAGTCCTTAAACCTAGAAAAAGAATTACCCCTGTAGACCAATGTCCTTTCATGTATACCAGGTCCTTTAAAAGGAATAACCCTAAATCCTAATTTTATTTCTAATTACCTTATTGAGGGTCTAAATCAAGACTTCCTATCAAAAGAGGAGATTCCTGAAGAAAAGCCTACAGTTAACCCAGTAGTCCCTCCAACAAGGATCTGCACTTGGAAATATGGCACAAAATGTGGCTCCTAATAAACCATTATAGAAATACCCCAACTATAATACAACTGGTCCCTTGATATTAGCCCAAATGAATGCCATTCCCTAGGCTGTATCCAAGGCTATCCCCACTTATGATGGATCTAGGAAGACATCCTATGAGCACTGTCAAGATATTTTGAATCTGGCAGTAATTCACAACATAAAAGAGGAGGATATTATTGTAAGAATTCTAGCCCTATCCTTCAGAGGAAAGATATTACATTGGTTTATAACCCTGGAATATAACACTATAGCTTCATGGTAATCCTTAGAAAAGCCTTTTATAGAAGAATTTAATGAATCTACTGACCATTTCTCCCTACTTAACCGGTTTACATCCATGCTGAAAACTCAACAAGAAACTGTCTTGGATTTCAATTTGAGATTTAGCAGAACATGGAAAAGAATTCCCCCCACATCTAGACCAACTACATGTTTGGCATATATGTATTATATTCAAGCTCTTGGATCAGAGCTAGGGTTGCAAACATAGCAATATGGAGTAGAGACCTTCCCCCAAGTTTATAATGCAACAGTTCATGCTGAGAACATCCTAATTAATGTGGGAAGACTCCCCCCAAAACTGTGCTACCTTATAACACAGAAACCACTAGTAGCCAAAGTCAAACTACAAACCCTTCTTACATGGATCCCCTTTCTTTATCATCTCCATCTCCACAAATGAATGCAATCCATCAACCAAAGCCAACATCCTCTACAACTCCTTTTCCTCCCCTTCCTTATCAACCATCTCAGGAGTTTTTTTCTATTATTGATATACAAAATACTCTAAAAACTTTGAGTAATAGAATGAATTCAATGGAAAAGAGAGACCAATAAAGGTTACAATAGATGAGGTTTCCATATGTAAAAAAATATTAGAGACCTATTCCTAGTAACAGTACTGGGATTAGAGTGAATGCAGCATATGAGGAGCTGGAATGTTCTTAAGATACTACTCTTGCTAATATTTGGTGTTTATTATACAATGATTTCCATGACTCACAGTCTTGTGTTATGTACCAACACCATGTGCAACAAGCTATGGATCAAGCTGAAAGAAATAAAAAGGGGAGAGTAAACATGTTATGGCAGTCTGATCAAATCATGGTGGGAAAAGAGCTAGATGAAGAATGCCCAATTGTTGTTATGACAAGGTCTGGGAAGAAATATTTGCAAGTAGATCCCCAAAAAATGGGCCAATTCCAAGTCCCTTCTAAAAAATAACTGATCCCCTTCCTCAAAGCAGTGATACTTTCCCCATCCCTCAAGCTAAATATAAAGAGAAGATAGACAATCTTCCTAGGGGGCTGAATAAGGAAACTGAAAAAGACCAAATAAAATCTAAGGATGAGGCTTAAGAAAGGCTTATATTCCCCTCTATTACCAAAAGGTAAAGAGTAGAAGCCACTCAAAAGTATAAAAGGAGATATGGTGAGCCAGAAGGAAGGCCTAAAAGACCTTCCTTGACTAAATTTGAGTATAATATTGTTGAAGAGATGAAAAATATTCCATCAAAATCCAACCTGTATGACACTCTATTTATACCAGGTCATATCGATCTGCTTAAGGCTTCCCTCAACAAGTATCCATAAAATAGGCATGTCAGTACAATCCTTAGTATACCATCAGAAAAGAAAGAAATGTCACCTATTCTTTTAAAGAATAAGCCCCCTCATTTCTATAAATCCCCAAGGATGGAAGGTTGGGTAGTCTGAAATTGTATGATTGATTCAGAAGCATCAACTATAGTCATGCCTAAAGTAGTCTGTGAAGAAATGGGTATGGAGTATACTCGATATTGTCTTGGAGTATTGCAATTATATGGGACACCTTTTAAGACAATTGGAGTCATAAAATATGTGTTAATGAAGCTGCACAAAGCCCCTAAGGTATCAATAGTACAAGAAATAGTTGTGGTTGACCTACAACCCTACTTTGGATTATGCCTTTCAAGGGAGTTTACTGCAAAACTAGGTGGATGTATGTACATGGATTATTCTAGTATGGTAATTCCTTTCAAAGGAAAGAGAATAAGAATAACACCTAAAAAACCAATGGCTTATCATATTGAAAATATTAAAGAAGACATGTGTAATCTCAATCCCATTGAAGAATTTGAGCTGGTGGAAAACATTGAAGAGTTGGATATTGAGGATGAGTTGCCTTTCAAAGAATATTATAGTCAGTTTTGAACTGGTATGGGAACATATAGTATCTCAACTTAATTAAATAAGAAAATACCTGCTATATACAATCAATCCTGAGAGAAAAGGAAACATGGATCATGTAATTTTATGGGGCTAAATGCCAAAATGGTGTAGGAGCCGATGTGGTCTTACAGTCCCAATTAGAGGGGACAAAGAATTTTGCCTACAGACTAACATGGTCATGTACAAACAATGTTGCAGAATATGAAGCCCTGTGTTTGGGATTGATACAAGCAGAAAGCATGGGCATTAATATTTTAAACATATATGGTAATCTGAGTTAATAGTCCATCAAGTAAGAAATGGGTACAACAGTAAGCACCATTACCTAAAAGCTTACAGAAATAGGGTATGGGATATGATGGAATCCTTTGATGCCCTAAATTTAAATTTTGTTCCCAGAGAAAAGAACACTCTGGAATATTCCTTAGCAATGAAGGGATCTAAATTCAACCCTACCATAGACTATAGGATCAAGAGAGCCAAGGGAATCAAAATTATTTTTAGACCTGCAGTACCAGACAAGCAGATTTTTTGGTAGGTTTTTGAAAGTGATGAGCATATAATTGACTTTATGGTAAGAGAAGCATGCCTCTCTACTTTTCAAGAGGAATATCTAGAAGAATTTGAATAGAAATATGTCATTCAACTAAGGAACAATCACATTCCTAGAGGATTGGTCACCCTAGAGAGCTTATTTGACAATGAGGATAAGAGAAAGACCAAAACCATGAAAGTTAGTGAAAGAAATCTATAAAGAAGTTGAAGTCAATATTTAAAAGAAGCTCAATGTTGGAGTCAAATTTTCACGAGAGGATGCAAAAGATATCATAGCTTTATGCTTAAAATACCAAGCTATTGTGGCTTGGTCATATGAAGACCTTAAGGTGTATGACAAAAAGGTTATCCAACATACTATTGAGCTGGAGCCTGATTCCAAGCCTTTTAAGCAGAAGCAAAAGCCCATAAATATAAGGATTGAATCCATCATAAGAGAGGAGCTATTAAAGTTATTAAAGGCTAAAATTATATATCCAATAAAAAATTCAACCTGGGCAGCCAACTTGGTACCCGTGAGAAAAATGAATGGTGATATACGCTTGTGTGTAGATTTTAGAAATCTTAACCAAGCACCCCTTAAGGATCACTATCCCCTCCATCATATTGATAAAATTCTATAGGTAGTGGTAGGGGCTGAGAGGTTCTCATTACTAGATGGTTACTCTGGATACAATAAGATTTGGGTGAAAGATGAAGATCAGTATAAGATAACATTCACCACGAAATGGGGCACATTTGCCTACCAGAGAATACCTTTTGGGCTATCCAATACGGAAGCCACATTTCAGAGAGCCATGAATTATGACTTTGGAGCACTAATCAAAAAGATCATTCTAATTTACTTGGATGACATGACTATGTTTTCCCATGATAAGCAAGATTACCTATCGCACCTAAAGCAGGTTTTTCAAAAATGTAGAGAATTTGGCATTTCACTCAATCCTAAGAAGTCATTCTTTGTAGTTCACGAAGGAAAGCTACTAGGTCATGTGGTCTCAAAAGAAGGTATGGCCATATATCCAGAGAGAATTAGAGCCATTATGGCTCTTACATTGCCTAAAAACAAGAAGACTTTGCAGTATTTTTTGGGCCAAATCAATTTTGTTAGGAAATTCATTTCTGACTTTGCATAGAAAGTCAGACCTATATCTGAGTTACTCAAGAATAATGCTGAGTTCAAATGGATTGAAGTTAGGAAATTTTTTTTTGAGATTATCAAGCAGTCCATTACACCAACCCTAGTGTGATAAATCCTAATTTCAGTAGAGATTTATCCTTTATGCCTATGGAGCTAAAGAAAGTTACTCTTCAGTGCTTACTCAAAAATATGATTATGGTGAAGAGCATCCTGTATTCTTTTGGATCCATACACTCCATGACTACCAAGTCAAATATAACTTCATTGAAATACAAGTATTTTCTATGATGAAGTCATTGAAGAAGTTCAGATAGTACTTGGTACAAAGTAAGACCTTGGTATATGTGGTTCATCTAGATGTAAGAATTTTTATCCTATAGAGTGAACTAGGAGATAAAAGAGCTGGTTGGATTACCAAAATCCAAGAGTATGATGTAGAAATACATCCCACCAATTTGGTGAGAGGTAGGGCTCTATGCTAAGGTCTAACAGAGGCTACAATATTAACAAAAGTGACAACTTGTCATGCAACAGAAGAGATCAGATGGAAGGAGTACAAAATTAAAACTCTGATTGGGTAGACCAGATGATTAAATATTTCCAAACTGGAGTATGCCCTCCCAATATAAATAAATCCCAAAGGAGGAGATACAAGATTCATGCTTTGAAATATGTATTACTACTAGAAGGTCTATACAAAAGAAATTTTGATGGAGTTCTCCTAAAATGCTTGAAAGATGATAAAAAAAAGAGGGTCATTGCATAGTTCCATGGAGGACCAGCTGGTGGACATAGCTCAAGCAGGATTACAACTTTGAAAATTATAAGGGGAGGCTATTATTGGCCTACTATATTTACTGATGCTTTCAAGTCCACCAAGGCCTATGACAAATGTCAGATATATGTTGGAAGGACAAGGAATGCTTCATTTCCTCTCAAGACCATACAAGTTGAAGAACCTTTTAAACAATGGGGACTGGACTTCATAGGGGTTATTGTTGGTCAAATATCTGCCTAATCAATAAACATTGCATTTATGTGCCCTAGATACGACCAACATTGAAAGGTTGGAGGAAAGAGACATCCTCCGTGCCAATATCCAGAGAGGGTTGGTTCTCGAACTAAATCCTAAAATGGTAAAATACTAGGGATGCAGGAAAGAAATTGGAAATAACAAAAAGAGATGGGAAATATGGCCACAGGCCAAAGTGCAAGACTGGTGTTAGACTAACTAGAAGGAAAAAACCCAAGCACAAATTAGCATTTATGAAAGCAAACAAAATAGAATAGGCTCATAATCTTACCATAGAAACTATCAAAATGGTACTCCAACATTTGCCTTCTCATTAGAAACTTTAAGTCCAATGACAAAATTTAAATACAACAACAAACCAGATAGATGAATGGAAATAGAAGCACAATGTACAGAAAGTAATCACACACAAGACCACTTGCAAATTTAGAAGTCTGATGCCTTCTATTAATGCAGAGAGCCTAAAGAAATCTCTCACAAAATGTCTAACCTCCTTTTACAATGAAATTTACCTAGTATTTATAGAGGTTTTTGCCTCTTTCATTTAATATATATGAGAGAAGAATATCCTAGGATCAAAGAAATAATCAACGAAATCCTCCTCGAATTCTTGGAAAATTCATTCGCCTGGGGAAACAATTCTTGAGAATCTGAACTTCGAACGAAGGTGGGCATGTTAGGAGAAAATATTAAATTCTTTGGATTGCTTCTGATACATTGAAAATCATGAAAGCCCATTTCTCTTTGCCTTTATCTTCGTGATCCATAAAATGGAGTAACTGAGGGTGCCCTTAATTAAATGCTAAATTCAACGTCTTGACCAAATTCCTGTTTGCCCAATTTGTCTTCATCCCAGCATCAGCTTTGCCCCTTCGTAGCTTAGCAAACGCGCATGATCTTGATAAAAACATGTTTGTCCAATTAAAGGGCGAATGACACGTTCACCCCTAGGGAAGGATGAACATGATCTTTCGTCATCACTAGGTGGTTCGCCCATAGGAGGGGTGAACATCATGTTCAGGTGCATAGGCCATAAAATATTTCCAAGGCACGTTCACCCCTAAAAAGGGTGAATGACACGTTTGCCCCTAAGAAAGGGTGAACACGATTCTATGCTTAGATAATTTTTCCATGCATTAAAAATAGATTCACCCAAGAAAGGGCGAATGGGGCGTTCGCCCCACCTCAAGGGTGAACATAAATATATATGAATATTTTTGCCAAATTTTCTCCATAACTTATTCAAAGTATTACATATGAAAGTTAAAATATATACTATCACTTCGTACAAAAATTGAATTTTAGGACTTAAACAAAAATTTCCCAATGAATACAAAATGACCAACATTTCTTGGTGACTCACGGGGTATCCAGCTCACATGGATGCAAGCAATACCAGGCCTTTATCCATTGGGTGTAGATTCTGTACAATATATGCGATCATTATGGTTGAAAACATCCCATTTTCTGGTGGCTGCCTGTGCACGCTCTTGTCTTTCTGCCTCCACTACGACTCTAAGCACTTCAACACATTCAACTTCCTCTTTCGCTTTCATCGTTGCTTCATGATCTGCAATAATCTCTGAAAGGGCCTTGTAAGTATGAACAACATCATGCCAAGCTTCAGTGGTAAATAAGCAACGAATGCTGAGAGATTCATAAATGAAGTGAAGACTTTGCACATCCATCAAGCTAAGGTGCTTTGAATGCTGTGCCAATTCATAAAGAGATAGCTCCAAGTGCGTATACTTCTCAATTAGAGGCAACACTTGCACTTTAGTAAGGGGCTCATACAAGGTGTTAATGTGTGCAATATCTTCAATGAATGTACTCCAGAGCTCTTGCAATTGCTCCATTGGAAGAGGCTCACCCCATTCATCTAGGAAGGTAGTGAAGCCTAGCCGATCAATAGTCTCAAAATGAGACATAGAAATAGTATGCTTCCGCTCAATAGTATTGAGGACAACCCACCCTTCATTTACAAGGTACATGCACTAAAAATAGCTTTGCAGGGTTATTCACGCTCGGGACCAGACATAATCCATCTCGTTGAGAGGACGAATATGTAAAGGCATATTCAACAAAGCTTGTATCTTCACAACTGTCTCCATATAGGGTGAAAGCAAATCCTCCATAGAATCAATCATTTTTTCCCAAGCTGGATATGTATCTACGCTTCCCATAAATACTGCAACACCTTGACGGTGTGTGCGGCCAACTTCGTAGAATTTTGAACGGAGTGAAGGTGAATGTCTCTTACACTATCACGCAAAAATATCGCAATAGGCGCAACCTTGGCTTCAAGCTGCTTCTTGAGTTGTTCTACCTATTGTTGAAGGTTATGCATTTCAATTCGAGCAGCATCATGCTCCTTCAAGTGCACCTTGACTTGATTGCGCAAATATTCATTTTCAGTGGCCATTTTTTCTTCTGTCGCTTTGCTCTTGGCCAGTGTGCTCTCAAACTCCAACACTTTATCTTGCACCTTAAAATATTTTTCTTTATAGTTCTCCCCATGCAAATACAATGAGCTCATATCTACTTGCATGTTACCCATTTTTTCAATGGGATCAATCCGCGTCAGATCATTAGTGATAGTATCAGAAACATAATATTCAGGCTGCAACTCGCCTTGAGGTTTCTGAACCAACAGAGTGAATGTTGTCACATGAGCCTCCTTGGCAATTAGATCAAAATCCACCTTCTTAATAGGCCGTGCCAGTTCCAAAGCTTCCTTTCACACCATACTCTTCAACCATTAGGAAGA
Organism: Wollemia nobilis; assembly: GCA_028583015.1. NCBI lineage: Eukaryota > Viridiplantae > Streptophyta > Pinopsida > Araucariales > Araucariaceae > Wollemia > Wollemia nobilis. The sequence continues at coordinate 327,626 of JAQPPZ010016981.1, read as the reverse complement.
GCTTAGGTGTGCTCGATTTAATTTCCAATGTTTTGCTGCTTGCGGGCTACCTGCACATCTGTAACAGTTTGCAGCTCCAAAAATGATGTAAATGGGACAAAAACTTCTGAGTGACTAGACCTAGTGGACATAGATGACACAGATTGAAGTGGAGGAACAGATACGAGAACGGTGGAAGGGAGAGAAAGGGTGGATGAAGTGGTAGATATAGGTGCGGTTGTAGTTATGCTAATCCTAGATGGAACTTGCATACTAACAACTGTAATGGTAGAAGAAGTGACGATTGAGGGAAGGGGATGGAAAAAAGGATTTGCCCCCGATGCATACAAACTAAAAGAAACAGAGGAAAAAGGAGCGAGAATGAAAGAAGGAGCAATAGTGATTTCAAAAATAGAAGAAGTAGAAGCAGAAGAGGGAACCATGGAAAATGAAACGAAAGGAATACCAAAGGATGGAGAGATAGAAAGTGGAGGGGACAAAAATGTAACAGATGGGACCTATTGGAGCCAAAATTGACTCAACTTTGAAACCCCAAAATTTAAATTTTTGGTTTCAATCAAATTGTTAGTGTTGCTGGTCTTTGCCTAAAAAAAAAAAAAGAAAGTTATGAGTAATTCAATTTTTCATTGGTTGGTTGATAAAGTCTAAACCTTAGCTTTAATAATGTGGGATTAATTTTTCAAAATTACCTCAAGTGGTAATGGCAAAATTTTTTGATTTACTCCCCAAGTCAAAGTTTAACCTTCATAATATTTTCCTTGAAGCCTAAAACTGATTAATAAAATCCCTTAATCATAAGTTGGTTAAAGCATTCACCATGGTATCAAAGTCTGAAAGCCTAAGGTTAAAGAAAAATGATAATTAATTAAAACCTAAGGGCATGCACCCCGCCAAGTTAACAGTCGAAAACCTCAAAATTAAACCAAAGGTTGCGCTCGATCCAAAGAAATCAGATGATTACGTGTTAATAAGATCGAACTAAAGAATAATACTAAAAATCAGCTCAGGATTCACCGAACGATCGATTCTCAGACTATACTAACTGATCGATCGACTCCCGACCAACATTGGCCAGTCGATTGACTACCGATTACAACTAGTCAACCAATTTTGTCGATGACGAAAAGACCATCAAATATTTGGTTAGCTTGAAGGGTTTGCCGACCAATCGGCTTGTTCAATTAACTAGCCGATCGATCGACTCCCGACTTTAAAAGATAAGCCGACGAAGGAGGAAGCCTTCTCGACTGGCAAAAAAATAAAGAAAGGAACCGATTGGATCCCAAGTAACAAGGATGGGCCGAAAGTTTGAACACTCATCGAAAATATCATCAGCTGACGCATTATAAGATAAAGTTGATCGACTCCCATGAGTTATCTACAAGCTAAAATCGATCGGTAAATAAGCGACGAATAGAAGCTTATCGACTCCTTCGACACATCACTCGATCGAGATTCCCAGATCGATGATCGATCAGCTTGGGAAAGAAAGCAGTCACCTGGTTAGAGAATTCTGACAATTGATGACTTGATAAGCGGATCCATCATGCAAAAAATCATCTTGGCATGCAAACCAAGCATGAGGTATGCCTAAGCATCCCGCTAAATTAATTTTAACCTTTCTGATTAGTGGTTTCTTATGCAAGAAACTTTATGAGGCCGATCGGTTGAGGATTTACTGCCATCAGCTAGGACAAATCAGAGAGAAGCAAAAATAATTGTTCGAGAGCAATAAATGGCTACACATGCTAAAAGTCAGGTGCTAGCTAGCCTCCATGCCTAAAAGGACATAATAGAATGCTTAGTCAGACCATTAATCGAGGTGGTCTCGAAATGAGTAAAAATGACAAGGCATCTATGCCAAAGATCAAATCCTGATGGTAGAGCTCTCATCCAATCATGACAAGATGAGACACGTAAGGATCATCCTCAGATCACGAATGATAATATATCAAATGAGGAGAAGGAGATACGATGACGGTGTTCATCTATCCCGAGATCCAACGATGCACATGAATAGAGATGGTCAAAGTTTAGTCAAAACATGATTATTAATTAATCAAAGGATCTTGGGATATCAATGGTCGTGCTTCACCTCGATCTTAATCCAATAGTAGCACCCAATTCAAAGGTAAAACCAAAGGTAAGTTTAAAAGAGACGCTTGATTAGTCAAATATTTAAGCATTCTTAACAAAGGCCTTAATGCATTATTAATCAAACATCTTCCTCTTGATTAAACAAAATTCAAAATATACGTCTTTCGGCTATCTAACCTACAGTTTTTTCCATAAAGCGATACAATGACGGCTGGTTGAGCAACTGAATATGGTCAAAACTCTAAACCACCAATAGATACAAAGATATAAATAAAAATTGTTAGCATATATTATTCATAAACGTTACTATTCCATTATTTAGTTAGAATATTGTTACTAGGTTAGTTACGCTAACATCTATTGTTAGCACATATATTGTTAGCGTATATTAGTAGGTTATTCCATTCCAACGCCTACCTAAAGTTGGCCAGTTAGCTCCGATAGTTATGGGCTAATCTAGGCCTATATTGTAATATTTAAGCTTCACTTGATTAATGTAAAGCATTGCGTTCTCTAACATGGTATCAGAGCTACACTGTCGAGCTCTTGTAGCTCGACACTTGAGGCAACTGGCTAACTGTGGATTTGACTGAAGGGACGTACGAGGACCTACGATAGTCTGTGACTAGGTGACATTGATGAATTCAGCACAGACCTGATGACCTGGCTTCCACATGAGTGGATACACTGGACCTGACATCTAAGTCAGGTAACGCTAGACCCTAGCTGACGGGGCACCGGGAACCCACACTTCAACAAACTTGCCTTTTCATTAAAATTTAAGAAAAAAATTACAAGCTTGAGTGAAACAGCCCGCAGGCTTTACAAAGGCCGAGTTCGGCTCTGTTCTTCCTCTGTACCACTCCTCTGTTCTCCGGTCCGCCGTCCCCTGAAAACAAAAATTCCGTCTCTTTAACGAGGTCCCCCGGTCCTCCCAGTAATCAATGCTCCACCAAAATTTTTTTCCCCCAGTTCAAATTTTCCCTCCTTCCCGGTTTTCAAAATTCTGTCATAAATGCCATGTGCCCGATCTCCTACAGAGCTTGCATTGATGGCCTCTCTGCATCGGCCGCATCATTCTGATCATCCTCCGTACTGCTATCCCCCTTCATAAAGCCAACCCCTGTAAATGTTATTAAACTCGAATAATAACAAACAAGAATTTGTGGCCAACACCTCCCTTCACAATTTACGTGACCTTCCACTTGATTTGCATACGCGTAACCGTCCACGTGCACGTCTCTCCAAGACTCTCCCCCTATTGCCATAAATTTGACCCACATGCCCTTCATGACCACCACATGTCCCCTTCATGACCGCCATGTGTCGCCCCTTTACTGGCCGCGATATCGCGACCAACTGCCTCCACGCCTTCGTCTTTACCTTGTCGAAGTCCTTTGCTACGCCTTCTATTTTGTGTTTGCTTTTGGGCCACCTTAAGACTCTGCCACGTGGCGGCTTCACACTGGCCGCGATATCGCGACAGGTCGCGATATCGCGACCTGTCACGATATCACGATAGGACTCCTTCCTCCGCTTTGCCTTCGAAGACCGTCGTGATATCGCGACGTCGCGATATCGTGACGTCGCGATATCGTGACGTCGCGATATCACGACGCCTGAAGCTCTCCTCCTCTGCTTTGGACTACGGTCGCGATATCGCGACGTCGCGATATCACGACAAAATTGGCTCAAGCCCCGCCAAGCCTTTTGAGGTCGCGATTTCGTGACCCCAACTCAATTTACGCACAAACTTTACAAAATTCCCCCCTCTGCTTCGCACAACTTCCCCTCCTGGATGAATTAATGTAATTCAAAATATAAGTACTTGAAGAAAATTTTGAAGGATGCGAGATTGCCCACACTGTCACCGGATGCTCCTGCATCAGATTCCCGGGGTAACAAGAGAAGTGACCTTCACTTCTAAGCTATTCGGTCTGCGTCCTTTGCAATGTCTCCGAACACTCCTCTATCATTTCAACCTGTTCAAATCCTGCTTCTTGGCAAAATTTTATGCCTTCTACCAGACAAATCCTGGCATTACTGCACATCTTCTCGTCTTCTATCTGCAACGACTTCAACTTGTGCCGCACTCCATCCTTCACCAAGGAATAAGTATTTGCACGACCATCATGTACTACACTCCGATCAAACTGCCATGGCCTGCCCAATAGCAAATGGCATGCATCCATAGGGAATACATCACACAGGACTTCATCCTGGTATCTCCCAATCTGGAACGTGACTAAACATTGTTCCCGGACCCAAGCTCTGTGGTCCTTCTGCAACCACGCAATTCGGTATGGGTGTGGGTGCCTCCTTCTCTCCAACTGCAACTTAGTAACCATCTCCTCAAAAACTAACTTGTCTGTACTTCCATTTTTGATGATCACATTGCAAAATTTTCCTGCACTCTTGCACCAGGTACGAAACAGGCTTCTCCTCTGTTTAGATTTGTCTTCTTCCACCAGCATGGTCCTCCTCACAGTCATGGCTTCTCCCTTTTTAGCTTCTTCAGAATGCTCTGAATCAGCATCCTCAACTGCCACAACTGCTCTGGCAGGACCCACCTGCTTCTTGTTTACTCTTTCTCGGTGTTGGGGGCACTCATATGCCCGATGTCCTTCTTCTCCACAGTGGAAACATGTTCCACGGAATACCCCTCTTTCATTCCCGCGACCAGATCTACCCCTTCCTCTCGGGTAGCCATTATTCTGAACTTGCGGTTTTGGGTCTTCCTCTTCTCTCTGATCTCGGATGCTGCTCTCTTCTTCCTTCTTCTCTTCCTTTCCTTCTTTCTTTCCATCGTTCTTTCCTCCTGGTTCTTTCACTTTTGGCTTGCTTTCAAACCTTCGGTTCAATTTTCCTTCAACCTTTAAAGCAAACTGGTAAGCGTCTTCGATGGTGCTTACCCGAACCAAGATCAACTCCTCCTGCACACTCGGTCTCAACCCATTGATGTAACGGGCCACTTTTTCCTTGCTAGCTTCCAAATGCCCGGTCCTGATGGAGATTTTATAGAATTCCTCCGTGTATTCTTGAACTGTCCTGTTCATCTGCCTCAAGCTTTGCATTTTTCGTAGTAGATCCAGTTCATAGTCAACGGGGATAAACTACATTTTTAACTTCTCCACCATTCTGTCCCACCTCGTTATTCTCTCCTTTCCTCTTCGATTTCTCTCTAGCTGCACCCCCTTCCACCAGATGCTAGCATGACCCTTCAGTCGGGTCTTAGCAAATCTAACCCGGTTAGGGTCTTCAACTTCTTTGTATTCGAAGTATTCTTCTAATTCATTCACCCAGTCTATCAATTCCTCTGGGTTCAAGTTCCCAGAATACGTGGGAACCTCTAACTTCGGCCTCTTCCCGATCTGGGATATGGCCTTGTACAATCTGGCCTGGGCTGGATCTACATCTTACTCCTCTTCTTCAAACTCATTCTCCTCTTCCACCTCATCCTCATTGTCTGCATCCCTTCTCGGCTCATGTCCTCTGCATAGCTCTTCTTGCAGGGCCTGGACTTGCCGCTGCAAAGCCTGGAAATCTTCCGCTACCATGCCTCTGCCACCCACCGGGTTTCTTCTCAGAGGCATCTTCTCTGAACTCAAGCCCTCCTACACGTCCTGGTACAACTGCCTATCTCTTTTGGTAGTCTGTTGTACGCTTAGGAGCTACGGGCTCTGATACCACTGACGGGGCACCGGGAACCCACACTTCAACAAACTTGCCTTTTCATTAAAATTTAAGAAAAAAATTACAAGCTTGAGTGAAACAGCCCGCAGGCTTTACAAAGGCCGAGTTCGGCTCTGTTCTTCCTCTGTACCACTCCTCTGTTCTCCGGTCCGCCGTCCCGTGTAATATCTCCGAAAACTCAACAACCTTTACAATTCACTCAAATCCCACTTATGGGCAAGATTTTTTGCCCTCTACCAGACAAATTCTGGCATTGCTACACACCTTTTCATCTTCTGCAGACTGTTCTAACCCCGGCTCCTGGTCCATACAGCCTCTGTCTTCTTCCCGACTATTTTTCTCATTGCTGCAAACTTCTGCTGTAGCCTATGGTACTTCCTCTTCTTGCATAGAAAAATCTATGCTTTCTTCCAGGCAGGTCTCGGTACTGCTGCTTCTCTTCCTCTACAGCCTCCTTCATCTTTTCTTCCTTTTTTCTCTGTCTCTCTTCCCGCATTTTCTGCCGTTCTTCCTTCTCCCATAACTTCATTGCAAGCCACTCCTTTTGCAATGATTTTAATTGTCGCTTCAAGGCTAAATACTCTTCTTCTAAAACCACATCCTCCTGGTTATCTCGTCTTCTTTAGGAATGCATTCTTTTTTTGCTTGCTTTTCTCACAAACTTAACTAATCCCGGTGTAGCTGCCTCACGTCCGACGGTCTGCTAACACACTCGGGAATCCTCAACTCTCCTTCTCTCTCAACTCTCCCGTAGGTCCTGGTGCAACTGCCTCACTTTCGACGGATCTGCTGCACACTCAGGAACTCCCGCTCTGATACCACTGACGGGGCACCGGGAACCCACACTTCAACAAACTTGCCTTTTCATTAAAATTTAAGAAAAAAATTACAAGCTTGAGTGAAACAGCCCGCAGGCTTTACAAAGGCCGAGTTCGGCTCTGTTCTTCCTCTGTACCACTCCTCTGTTCTCCGGTCCGCCGTCCCCTTCTGAAAACAAAAATTCCGTCTCTTTAATGAGGTCCCCCGGTCCTCCCAGCAATCAATGCTCCACCAAACAAGTTTTCCCCCAGTTCAAATTTTCCCTCCTTCCCGATTTTCAAAATTCTGTCATAAATGCCATCTGCCCGATCTCCTACAGAGCTTGCATTGATGGCCTCTCCGCATCGGCCGCATCATTCTGACCGTCCTCCGTACTGCTATCCCCCTTCACAAAGCCAACCCCTGTAAATGTTATTAAACTCGAATAATAACAAACAAGAATTCGCGGCTGACACCTCCCTTCACAATTTACGTGACCTTCCACTTGATTTGCATACGCGTAATCGTCCACGTGCACGTCTCTCCAAGCCTCTCCCCCTGTTACCATAAATTTGACCCACGTGCCCTTCATGACTGCCATGTGTCCCCTTCACGACCGCCACGTGTTGCCCCTTTACTGGCCGCGATATCGTGACCAACTGCCTCCACGCCTTCGTCTTTACCTTGCCGAAGTCCTTTGCTACGCCTTCTATTTTGTGTTTGCTTTTGGGCCACCTTAAGACTCTGCCACGTGGCGGCTTCACACTGGTCGCGATATCGCGACTTGTCGTGATATCGCGACAGGACTCCTTCCTCCGCTTTGCCTTCAAAGACCGTCGCGATATCGCGACGTCTAAGGTTCCCCCTTCAATGCCAAATGATAACGTCACGATATCGCGATGTCGCGATATCGCGACGCCTGAAGCTCTCCTCCTCTGCTTTGGACTACGGTCACGATATCGCGACGTCGCGATATCGTGAAAAAACTGGCTCAAGCCCCGCCAAGCCTTTTGAGGTCGCAATTTTGCAACCCCAACTCAATTTACGCACAAACTTTACAAACTCCCCCCTTCTGCTTCGCACAACTTCCCCTCCCAGGAATGAATTAATGTAATTCAAAATACAAGTACTTGAAGAAAATTTTGAAGGATGCGAGATTGCCCACACTGTCACCGGATTCTCCTGCATCACTAGCCGATGAGTGGATATGCTAGACCTAACATCTAAGTCAGGTAATGCTAGACCCTGGCCAGTGGAGGCTAGACCTATGGGCTGGACATTTTAGAATTGACGTGGACCATGAGACACTTGGGCATGGAAACATGATAGATGAGGATCGAAGCAACGGACACAAGCTGCTGACTGGATGATGGACACATGATCTACTGACCAGACTCAAACCAGCCTAGATTGGACACGTGGTGGACAACCACTAACCCAAATGCCGACACAAACACAAGTTGACCCTAACACGACGTAAACCTGATGCAAACACTGCAAATCATGGCTGATGGAGGTTTAACCTCTCATAGCAATTTTTTTTTGATGAAGGATCCCATTATTGACTGGTCACATGAGAGAAACAGATACACAAAGGAGACAAGATCAAGCCCTACCAATGTCATTCAATTGTAGTCCTACGTGTTGACATTTTTGATTCAATCTCTGGCAAATGATACACCCATTTTTTGGTTGTTTAAATCAGTGCCGACCAGAAGAGGTGGCACTCAGAGGAAGCTCACCGCACCGCCCGGTGGAGAATCGCCATAGCCAGTGCCACCACGGAGCTGCGGGAGCGCGCCCGGCTTGGAGAGCCACGAATGCTACAAAGGAGAACACTTCTCCTTTCATACCCGCCAAAGCAGGTAGCTAGGTCGGTTGGAGGCCGAGTGCTAAGGCACCTACGGACAAGGTTTGGGGTTCAAATCCTGCCGACCCTTCACACAAAGGTAAAAATATATTTTTTTGATATTTTTTTGTTTTGATAGTTGATTTTTTATTTTTAATATTTCAAAACTTAATATTTTTTTTAATTGAATATTAAAGTTCTCTTAATTATTTTTCATACAATTAATTAAGAAAACTTTTATTTAATTAAAAATTAAGTTTTGCTTTATTAAATATTTATTTTTTCAACTTCCAAACTTAAAAATATCAAATTACCTTTGCAAGGAAACCATTTTTTTTGGTACATCTTTTATGAAGCTCAAACTTGAAAAAGCACTAAGCACGACAGAAATTCATCATATCTCTTTTTTCTAGGCTTCATAAAAAGCAAACTTCTTTTGTTTGTTTGAAGTACTTCACGGGGGGATTTTTTGGTGACACGTTTGCCTCAGAGGCAAGATTTGTAAAAGTTTTTTTAAAAGCTTCATAGTTGCATTTTATTTTGCCACAACAAGGGGGGATACTCATTTTCCAAACAAGCAAAGCTAAAATGGCAAAGACACATCACAAAGGCCATGTTGCTAGTGAAGTATCTCATTTCGATTTTGATTCTGGTTCAGAAAGAGCACACAAAGTGCTCATGGCTCATATCATTTTGTAAGGGACACAACTTTGTCATCCTAGGCAAGAACCATTCCACCACTTCATTTTTAGGCTTCATAAATAGCATAAGTTTTTTTTTGAAGTTAAGGGGTGATTATATCTCTTTTTTAGGCTTCATAAATAGAAAACTCTTTGTTTGAAGTACTTGTAACAGAAGGGGGAATTTTTCTGTTGTAGATTTGCCTAAGAGGAAATCTTTGTAAACATGCTTCTTGAGTTGCACATATTTTGCAATTAAGGGGGGATAACCATTTCTTACTTCACATTATTTTTGCTAAAAAGGAAGGACGACTTATAAGGGTGCATTTTCGGCAAGACCGACACCTTAGTCACACTTATTGCAGATATTACAACATTTTTTGCAACAAAATGGGGGAACTTATAAGGGTGCATTTTTGGCAACGACCGACACCTTAGCTACCTTATCAACATTTTTTTGCAAAATCATATTGTAACCAAATGAACCTTGTATGAAGTGATCTACTCTACTACACCTAGCGATTGCAGTGGCTGGTTACCCATGCAATTCGGTTGGATGATAAGATTACAATAAGGAAATTCGTTGATGTGAATACAAAGAGAGGAATGACCCATCTTTTTTCTTAGGAGTAGCCAGAGCACTATGACAAAGCCCGAGCAAGAGCAAGAGTCAGCATATCAAACATCTTCTTCACTGTATTGGGGCAGTTATATACTTTACCCAAATATTGTTGTATGGGGGGATAATAGTGTAGCTAGTAGTTATTCAATTACCCAAATATTATAATAAGGGGGGATGTTAGCGTATATTATTCATATACGTTACTATTCCATTAATTAGTTAGAATATTGTTATTAGGTTAGTTATGCTAACATCTATTGTTAGCACATATATTGTTAGCATATATTAGTAGGTTATTCCATTCCAAAACCTACCTAAAGTCGGCTTTACTCTTGCTCTTGCTCGGGCTTTGTATTAGGCTTCACTTGATTAATGTAAAGCATTGCATTCTCTGAAAAAAATAAAATCACCATTGACCAACGTATTCGGAGTTTTAGAAACTAACACTCTTGTAGGATTAAGAATATCAAAAGTAGCCATGTTAGAACTCGAGAAGGATGCAAAACTAGCAAAATCCACGTACTCATCTATAAAAATATTTGATAATATGAGAAGGACGATCGCTGCACAAAATCACCTATGAGAAGGATTCAATGGACCAAGCAACTAAAAAAGGGTGATCACTTCATAAAAATGCCATCAACATATGTCAAGGTAGAAATCAAAGAAGTGACTCGTTCATGGCAAGGTACACTGGAAGACATTATGCATATCAATAGCTGAGACGGAGTCCAAATAGTACGCACAAAAGCTATGAATCCAGAAGAATACTCATGGAAGAAAATATTCAAGGTAATCAGAGAAAATACCATATACATTACCTTGGTAGGGACAAAGTAAATCAAATAAAAGATAAATCTTGACCTTTAAGCATGCCACCAGATCATGTATATCTCACTAGAATAATGGTGTACCACAAGATAAGACTACAAAGCATAGTAACAAGCTTATAAATAAGAGACAATAAGGAAGAGTTGAAGCATCAACAAAAAGAAACAATGGAGCATAAAGGATTCAAATACTATCATTTCCTGTTCTGCAAATACTTAAAGTGAAGGAAGCACGTGAAGAAAAAATTATGGTTTCAATTTACAGAAAGTCATTCAATTCATGCTTCGACGAAATATAGTTACCAGGGGAGCACTTCGACGGAGTATAGTTATAGAAGCAAATTATAGATGCTTCCAGATCTTGTTGTCCATTCCCACCTTCTTCCTACTTACCACTGCCCTCCTCCTCTTGGGCATTCCCACTTAACCATCCTGACATTTTTCCTAGCATGTTGCCCTCACCCACTACCACCTCTTACCATTTACCCCCCGTCATTTCATCCATCAGACCCTCACCATCCTTACTTCTTCACTCTATCGCATGATCAATGCGATCCCATTTGGCTACCACTGGCACGCCACCCCTTGTCTTCACCATGATGTCGAGTCTCCCCCCATTCATCATTTGATATTTATGATAAAAACTTGATCGAGCCTTAACAGTGAATCATAGTTACTAGGATAAGAGAACAATATATATATATATATATATATATATATATATATATATAATGATGAATCCTTAGTTTCTAGGGCCAACCAAAGAGAGCAAAATAGCCAAATTAATTAGCAAAGAGCTCCCTTCAGTCTAGAATAGAACCTTAATAATCAGTTCAGAGCCACACCAGCTGGACAACATACATAACAGATTCAATCAGATGCTGACAAGTGTAGAGTCAAAATTCAATCGAAAATAACAGAATTAAGAACCGAAGGCTATAAGTAGAAGCAAACAGGTTTTGATACTACATCAAGCAATTAGAAAATAACATTTTTGCTAAGAGGTATACTTGAGTGCCCTATTATTTGTGCTGTTGTATTTCTTTGTGTCTATTTTCTTTAATTCATTATTTCTTCCTCCCCTTGCTGTGCAGGATTGTATGATAGGAAAACATTTAAGAAGCTGAAAATATTTCTAGTCTTATTGAGCCTAGGATTTAGATATTCTTCTATTACCATATTGGAACAAGGAGAGTAGGAGAGACCTGTTACATTATTTGAACAAAGTTTTCTCCATTGTATTGACTGTATTATTTTGAGAAAAATAGAGTTAAAAGGCATTTTGCCCACTCTGCATGTAATCTTTCATGAATCAATACAATTTTGAGTTTTATTCCCATCATTTCTTTGTCTCAGTACTGTGTGTATCTGTGTAATGGGTTACATGATTTTAATGCATTATACACGTTTCTTTCATTAGTTAACTCTTGATTTTGTTATGATATTCGAATGAAAGCAAGAACGCTAATTTCCTTCTCTAATTCTTTCTATTCATGATAAAAGTAGTTGTTAAATTGCTATAACAACCCAATGAATCTAGGCATTGGTCTACATCAGGCATAATAGTTGGTTGTTTTCATGCTTGGTCATTTTAATAAGAATACTATAGTTTAATATAAATATGGAGTGTGCAAATTAGAAGTTTAATTTTGCCATTGGGGTTTCCTTACCCATTCTGCCATCTTTTATAGCAATATTCGAGTTTAACAGAACATGAGGCAGGTCGACCAGAGCTTGTAATAGCTCGTTGGTTTCAAACGGGTTCTTGTAGCATGACAATTGATTTCCTACGAATGCAAGAATTGGTTCCAACAATTTTTTGGTGTCATTGTCGAGGAATGAACTTATATGTTAAAATCATATCTTTTCAGTTTGTTTCCCAATGATAGTTTTGTGCTTTAACCCGTCAAGTTGACACCAACAATTTTTTGGCACCGTTTCCAGGGAGGACTTATTAAGAAATATTCAATTATCTTCTTAGAGAGTTTTCTTCAATGACATTATTTTAAACAATGGGTGGCTAGTTTAAATTAAAAGAACATTGGGTTTAATGTTCACTATTTTTACATTCTTTATTTTGCCTGTGTTTTTTTTACTTTCTTTACGTAATTCTTGTTTCTTGATTTTATTGAATTTCTCTAAGAACCCACTCCTATGAGGATGAGTGATAATATCAAGCATTATTGATAAGAGTATACTATGTTCTTTATACACAACGGTGCTGGCGACTCTACTGGACAAGCCCAGAAGAAAAAATTAAAAAAGGAGAGAACAGAACGTTCTGGCAAACACCAGGAGAAACGGTAAGGAGCTATTTCCAGAACTTGAAGATCCAGAGGTATTTATACATACCCAAAAATCTCCTTTTTTCAAGAATTTGTCATATTATAGTAAATATAGTTCTAGCAAGAAGCAGTATGTTAAGAAAAATCAAGATATTATTACTGCTATTGTTTCTGTAGATGAATGTTTAAATTCTGTAGTAGAAGATATATGCAATCATTTACCCCATTATATTAATAGTAATACTGTGGTAGATAACCAATTAGATTATACTCAGGCTACCTAGAATAATATCCCTGTAGGTGGTGCCATTGTGAATTTAAATCATACGATAACTATGGCCCAGCCTAATGTTCATTTATGGAGGACTAATAGGTATAGGCCTTTTGCTTTACCAGCAAATCTTAATACCTTAACTACTAAAGATCACAAATATCACCCTAAAATCTTTGGAAATAGTGTAATAACTAGGGAATATCATATCACGAGTTTCTTGTATGCTATGGATAGTTTAGAAGTTGAACATGAATATGTAGTATTAAGGCTATTTTTATAGACCTTAGAAAATGATGCTAGGGAATGGTTTAATTCTCTTCCTAATAATGATATTCTAAAATTCACCAAAATGGAAACTATCTTCCTGAAGAAATATGGTGAAAGGAAAAATGAACAATATTTGTTAACCGAATTAGCCCAATGAAGAAAAAAGAAAATGAGGATGTCAGTGATTTTAATAAAAGATTTTCAAAAACTAGAAAAAAATCCCTACGAACCTTAGGCCAAGTGACATTCAGTCTATTTGTTTTTATAAAAATGCTTTTCGAGGAGAGTTTAACTATGAGCTAAGACAAGAACATGCCACTACTATTGATGATTGCAAGGAAAGGGTAATGGATATAGAAAGAAATATGCTTGACAATGGTAATAACAAGTTAGCAAGAATTGAAATAAATGGAAACAATGGTGAAACTTCACAAATAGAGCAATCACATGTTGACAACCGTCCTCATTTTAAGAAAAAATTCAACAAGAATTGGGGAGACAATAATGGTTTTGATGAAGGAAATAGAAATAGAGGTAATGGGAACAACACCTGGAAAAATAGAGATCCTGATATAGATCAGAATAATGTTCCTAATCCCATGCTAACTATTAACATATCAGAAGATTTTCTCTATTTTTTCTCTACCTGTGATGCACCTCATAACCCTGATGTATGTGGTATTCACCTAAGTGATCAATGCAATGTAGATTTACATGATAAATCAAAGGAAAATATAAGAATCAATGCTTGTTGGTCTATGGAAGATGAATCTAGATTGAAGAGGATATGGAAAAATATGCTTCAAATCATCATCCTCAAATTTTAGTAATAGAGGGGACTAAGATCTTGCAAAAGACACATGAGTCAAGATATGACAACGTGAAGCAAGGAAAAATAATCCTTACTACTCAAGAAGTTGAAGAATTAGATGCTGTCCACGTCCTTAACTTGAGGAGTAGAGCTGTCCCTGATAAAATAGAGAAAACCTCTACAAGTGAACCAAGAAAACAAACCTACATTAATAAGAATATCAGTAATGAGAAAAATTATAGAAACTTCAAAAATATTATCCCTAAAGTGATTGAAGCAGAGGAAGAAATTCCTAAAGAAGAAACTAACAAGGTATTGGATATAAAAAGATAGAATTTGATGTTGGGTCAGAACTCAGTAAACAAAAGGTCAATATCACATTTGGGGAGCTTATGAAAGTTCAACAGTACAAAGAGCAAGTCTGCAAAGCATTTGGACTAAAATAACAAAAATAAGATCCAATTTGCCATACAACTAGACAAAATCAACATGATACAAGATCACCATCTTCTGTCAGACCCTTCTATGTATCATTAAGGTATAACTCACATGAAGGGGAAAGATATATCATTCATAACTGTATGTTAGATAGTGGAGCTTCACATAACATCATGCACAAATTAATAGTTGACCAAATGGGATTAATATGTACTAGAGATTCTGCTCTTGTTTTTGTCATGGCCAGTAGACAAATCCTTTGTGTAGGGGTGATAACTGGATTATTGGTTTACTTAGATCAACACCCCAAGAAAGGCATAGTCATGGATGTAGTAGTACTTAATGTTGACCCATTCTTCTCTCTTTTACTTAGTAGGCACTAGGCAGAACAATTAGGAGGTTCAATCCAATTGGACTGGTCATATGCTACAATCCCAATATAAAATAAGGAGAACATAATTTTGAGAAGGAAACCATTCAATAAAAACTCTGTAGAGTTAATTCAAACTGATGAAACTATGATTAATTTAGTGAACTTTATGGAAGAAAAAGGGATGGGAGTTTACTCTATATGGCATAACCCATTCCTAGTTGAAGTACTAGAGGCAAAGAACATGGATCTAGAACACATGAAAATTATAGATGTTGAGTCAGATAGAATTTTAACTTAGGAAATGTGGACCATGTCTTTTGATGGAGCTAAATATCAGTTTGGAGCTGGAGCAAGTGTTAATATGATTGACATAAAAGGAAATTACCTTGGTATTCCTTACAGACTAGAATTCCCCTGTACAAACAATGTTGCTGAGTATGCAGATTTACTGTTAGGGTTAAGAAAAGTAGAATAATTAGGTATTAGTTACTTGTCTATAATAGGTGATGCAAAACTGATCATACAACAAATTAAAGGTAAATACCAGACTAAACACCCAAGGCTTAAGCAATATAGAAATGCAGTATTGGAAGAAATTGATAAATTCTTGGCTTTTAATATTTCATACATTCCAAGAGAAAAGAATCATATTGCAGATATTTTAGCAGTAAATACCTTAGGTCTAGACCACCTAGAAATAACTACGAAATACATGGAAAAATTCCCAACTATCTCAGTTTTTAAATCTTTCGTACCAGATAATATAGTATATCTACAAGTTTTTCAAGATGACATAGATATTAAAGATTTTATGACTCTACAAAATCAATATGCAGATATAATATGAAAAATATGAAGAAAATCTAAAATATCAAATAGAAGAACCAATAGAAGTAATCTAATTAAAAAATAATAGAATACCTAAAGGATTAGTGTCTCTTGAAAGCCTATTTGATGATTTTGACAAAGCTTATAAGCCTATATGTAGAGAAGTAATATCTGAAGATATAAACATTGGATCAATGAGGGGACCCAGAATAGTGAAGGTAGATACAACATTACCTGCTAAAGAAAAAACTGGTTATATTAGTTTCCTAAAAAAGAATAAAGAAAATTTTTCTTGGATCTATGAAGACCTTAGAACTTTCAAAATAGATGTAATAACTCACATAATACCTCTGAAAAATGACTTTAAACCATTCAGGAAAAAACAAAGAAAGTACAATCCAACCTTACACCCATTAATGCAAAAATAAGTACAAAAATTGTTGGATTCCAAGATAATAAGAAAGGTAAGATTTTATTGATTGATATCCAATTTAGTTCCAGTTAGGAAAAAGAATGGGGACATTAGACTCTGTGTAGAATTCATAAACCTAAACAAGAGTTCATTAAAAGATAATTACCCATTGCCTAACATGGAACAACTACTACAAGTAGTGGTAGGGTCAACGAGATTGTCTCTGTTAGATGGATTTTTAGGGTACAATCAAATTCAGATAAATCCAGAGGATAGACACAAAGCAGCATTCACTACACCTTGGGGCACATTTGAATATTTAAGAATACCTTTTGGACTAATGAATGTAGGGGCTACCTTTCAAAGATCTATGGACTTTGCCTTTAAAGGATTAATGTTTAAAATTGTAGTTGTATATCTAGATGATATCACAAATTTTTCTAAAAATCCAGAAGATCATTTAGAGTATTTGATTGCAGTTTTTGCCTTGTGCAAGGAATTTGGAATTTATTTGAACCCCAAGAAATGTATATTTGGAACTACACAAGGGAAGTTGCTAGGATACATAGTTTCAAAAAAAGGGAATAGTATTGATCCAGAAAGGATAGAAGCTATTTCCAAAATCCCCCCTCCCAAGAACATAAAAGAAGTCAGGTCATTCTTTGGCAAAATAAATTTTATCAAAATATTTATCCTAAATTTTGTAGAGATGACTAAACCCATAAATGACATGGTCAAGAAAATAGGAGAAATAAAATGGACAATGGAAAATATGGAAGCATTTAACAAAATCAAAGAAGCCATATCAACCACACCAGCCTTAAGTTATCCTAATTATACAAAAGACTTTAATATCTATTCTTATGCATATGAGCAATCTATTGCTACAATTCTTTCACAGAAAGATGATGAAAATAATTAAAGGCCAATAGCATTTATGAGTTCAGGTCTAAATAGAGCACAAATCAAATACACCTTATTAGAAAAACATGCTTATGTAGTGATGCAGGAGCATCCAGGGACATCTGATGTAGAGGCATCCAGTTGCGGGAAAGCCAGTGCTAAGGAGTCAGCTCAGGAAGAAGCAGAAGGCAAGGAGGAAGTTCACAACAGAAATTGTCACAATTTTGCTACATCGCGAAATCGCGACAGTCGATAGGAGAGAGAAAGTACAGCAGAAAGGGCCGTGATTTTGCGATGTGTCATGAAATTGTGACTGTCGTGAAATCACGACGAGGAGGCAGAAAGGAGTAGCAAAATCGTGACGTTGTGATTTCACGACGTCACAAAATCATGATAGATTTCGAAGGCGAAGACAGATGAGCAAGAAAGGTTGAAGGTAGAAATTGTCGCGATATCGCGACACAAATGGCGTGGAAGACCTGGCAGCAGAGGGTGTCATGAAATCGTGACACCAACAAGGGAGAGTAGAGAGAAGTGGGGGAGTGTCACGAAATCATGACAAAAATTTGAGCAGAGGAGAAGGCGACGGGGATGTCGTGACATCGCGACGTCGTGACATTGCGACGTCGCGATATCGCAATGTCGCAACAAAAAATTGAGCAGAGGAGAAGGCGGAGGGGACGTCGCGATATCATGATGTCGTGACAAAAAATTGCAATCAAGGCCCGAAGGAAAAATGGTCACAATATCGCGGTGAAGAGAGAAGGCGACAGAGAAGGAGAAGGAGATGGCAAGAAAACCGCGACAGGCGGTATTTTCAAAAATTGTTCCAAAATGACACGTGGCACCCAGGGTGCAGTAAATGGCAAACAAATACCAAAAAGCATGAGAGACAAAAAGGATGGGTGCGCAGAGAATTTGACAGATTCAGTGGTGACAGGGACCATGCAGAGAGGGGTATTTAATCGGGTTGGTGCCGATTTATGGGAAGGATGTTTCAGAGGGAGTCATTATTCGAGTTGGTGAACCCATTTTCAAAGAATATTTTCAAAGGGTCGGGGCCTCTATAAAAACCCAGTTGAATGTATTAGAACGGGTGGTGGATCAGGGAATGCACGCATAAGTGTAGAAGTGGAAAGCTAAGCCGAGAGCTAGCTAATGTAAGCCTGTGGGCTGTATGCATGTATTTTTTTTAGATTTCTTAATGAAAAAGTAGGGTTTGAGTATGTGTGTGTTTCTCGGTCCCCCATCAGTGGTATCAGAGCTAGAGATTCTAAGTGCATAAATAGATCATCGACCGTGAGACAGTTTACACCAAGATCTGTGGTAGGGTTCTGAGAGAGAGAGAGAGAGTTAAGATCCCAGAGTGTGTTAGCAGATCGTCAACTGTGAGGTAGCTACACCGGATCGGTCAATCTTTGTAAGAAGCAAGGAAAGATGCATTCCCAAAGAAGCCATGTCAATAAGGAAGATATGGTATCGGAGGAAGAATTCTTGGCATTGCAGTGGCAATTTAAAGCCCTGCAAGAGGAGTGGCTCAGCATAAAATTGTGGGAGCAAGAGGAGAAGCGTAAAATGCGGGAAGAAAGATAGAGAAAGAAAGATGCGAGAGTGCATCAGAAGCTAAAGCTGAAGAAGGCTGCAAAAGAGTGCAGCAGTGCCAAGATTTGTCCGGTAGAAGACAAAAATTTATCTGGCCAGGAGAAAGAGTTAGAACAGGCTACAAGGATAGAAGAATGTCTGGAGATGTTGCAGGAGGTAGCAACCAGACCATCCAGAAGTGAAGATCACTTCTCCACTTACCTCGGGTGTCTGATGCAAGAGCATCCAAGGACATCTGATGTAGAGGCATCCAGTTGTGGGAAAGCTAGTGCTGAGGAGTCGACTCAGGAAGAAGAAGCAGAAGGCAAGGAGGAAGTTCACAGCAGAAACTATCATGATTTCGCTACGTCATGAAATCATGACAGTCGATAAGAGAGAGAAAGTATAGTAGAAAGGGCCACGATTTCATGACGTGTCACGAAATCGTGACCATCGTGAAATTGCGATGAGGAGGCAGAAAGGAGTAGCAAAATCATGACGTTACGATTTTGTGACATCACGAAATTGTGACAGATTTTGAAGGTGAAGACAGGTGAGCAAGAAAGGTTGAAGGCAAAAATTGTCACGATATTACGACAAGAATTGTGTCATGATATCGCGACACAAATGGCATGGAAGACCTGGCAGTAGAGGGTGTCACGACAAGGGAGAGCAGAGAGAAGTGGGGGAGTGTCACGATTTTGTGACATGTTGCGAAATCACAACTGTCGCAAAATTGTGATAGAAATTTGAGCAGAGGAGAAGGCGACGGGGACGTCGCGATATCACAATGTTGTGACAGAAAATTGAGCAGAGGAGAAGGTAGCGAGGATGTAGCGATATTGCGATGTGATATCACGATGTCGTGACGTCGTGACAAAAAATTACAATCAGGGCCCGGAGGAAAAATGGTCATGATATCGTGACATGTCACGATATCGCGACCAAAATGGGAAAGAAGCACAGGGAGGCCAGAATGTCGTGATATCACGACATGTCGCGATATCGCGACATGTCACAATATCGCGACGGAGAGAGAAGGCGACGGAGAAGGAGAAGGAGATGGCGGGAAAACCGCGATAGGCGGTATTTTCAAAAATTGTTCCAAAATGACACGTGGCACCCAGGGTGCAGTAAATGGCAGACAAATACCAAAAAGCGTGGGAGACAAAAAGGATGGGCATGCAGAGAATCTGATGGATTCAGTGGTGACAAGGACCGTGCAGAGAGGGGTCTTTAATTGGGTTGGTGCCAATTTATGGGAAGGATGTTTCAGAGAGAGTCATTATTCGGGTTGGTGAACCCATTTTCAAAGAATGTTTTCAAAGGGTCGGGGCCTCTATAAAAACCCAGTTGAATGTATTAGAATAGGTGGTGGATCGGGGAATGCATGCATAAGTGTAGAAGTGGAAAGCTAAGCCGAGAGCTAGCTAATGTAAGCCTGCGGGCTGTATGCATGTATTTTTTTTAGATTTCTTAATGAAAAAGTAGGGTTTGAGTACATGTGTATTTCTTGGTCCCCCATCAGTGGTATCAGAGCTAGAGATTCTGAGTGCGTAAATAGATCGCCGACCGTGAGGCAGTTTGCGCCAGGATCTATGGTAGGGTTCTGAGAGAGAGAGAGAGTTAAGATCTCGGAGCGTGTTAGCAGATCATCGACTGTGAGGCAGCTACACCGGATCGGTCAAGCTTTGTAAGAAAAGCAAGGAAAGATGCATTCCCAAAGAAGCCGTGTCAATAAGGAAGATATGGTACCAGAGCAAGAATTCTGGGCATTACAGCGACAATTTAAAGCCCTGCAAGAGGAGTGGCTTAGCATAAAATTATGAGAGCAAGAGGAGAAGTGTAAAATATGGGAAGAAAGATAGAGAAAGAAAGATGCGGGAGTGCATCAAAAACTGAAGCTGAAGAAGGCTGCAAAAGAGTGCAGCAGTGCCAAGATCTGTCTGATAAAAGACAATAATTTATCTGGCTGAGAGACAGAGTTAGAATAGGCTACAGGGACAGAAGAATGTCTGGAGATGTTACAGGAGGTAGCAACCAGACCATCCAAAAGTGAAGATCACTTCTCCACTTACCCCAGGTGTTTGATGCAGGAGCATCCAGGGACATATGATGCAGAGGCATCCAGTTGCGAGAAAGCCAGTGCTGAGGAGTCGGCTTAGGAAGAAGAAGCAGAAGGCAAGGAGGAAGTTCACAGCAAAAATTGTCACAATTTTGCTACGTCATGAAATCATGATAGTCGATAGGAGAGAGAAAGTGTAGCAGAAAGGGCCGCGATTTCACGACGTGTCACGAAATCGTGACCGTCGCAAAATCACGATGAAGAGGTATAAAGGAGTAGCAAAATCATGATGTCACAAAATCACGATAGATTTCGAAGGCAAAGATAGATGAGCAAGAAAGGTTGAAGGCAAAAACTGTCGTGATATCGTGACAGAAATTGTGTCACAATATCGCGACACAAATGGCACGAAAGACTTGGCAGCAAAGGGTGTCACGAAATCATGACACCAACAAGGGAGAGCAGAGAGAAGTGGGGGAGTGTCACGATTTCATGACATGTCACGAAATCGTGACCGTCACGAAATTGCGATAGAAATTTGAGCAGAGGAGAAGGCGACGAGGACGTCACGATATCGCGATGTCACGATATCACGACGTCACGATATTGCGACGTCGCGACAGAAAATTGAGTAGAGGAGAAGGTGGCGGGGACATCATGTTATTGCGACGTCACGATAGAAAATTGCAATCAGGGCTCAGAGGAAAAATGGTCGCGATATCGTGACATGTCGCGATATCGTGACCAAAATGAGAAAGAAGCGCAGGGAGGCCAGAATGTCACGATATCGTGACATGTCGTGATATCGCGACATGTCACGATATTGTTGCAGAGAGAGAAGGCATGTCACGATATCACGACATGTCACGATATCGCGATGGAGAGAGAAGGCGACGAAGAAGGAGAAGGAGATGGCAGGAAAACCGTGATAGGTGGTATTTTCAAAAATTGTTCCAGAATGACACGTGGCACCCAGGGTGCAGTAAATGGCGGACAAATACCAAAAAGCATGGGAGACAAAAAGGAGGGGCACGTAGAGAATCTGATGAATTCAGTGGTGACAGGGACCGTGCGAAGAGGGGTCTTTAATTGGGTTGGTGCCGATTTATGTGAAGGATGTTTCAGAGGGAGTCATTATTCAGGTTGGTGAACCCATTTTCGAAGAATGTTTTTAGAGGGTCGAGGCCTCTATAAAAACCTAGTTTAATGTATTAGAACGGGTGGTGGATCGAAGAATGCACGCATAAGTGTAGAAGTGGAAAGCTAAGCCGAGAGCTAGCTAATGTAAGCCTGCGGGCTGTATGCATGTATTTTTTTTAGATTTATTAATTAAAAAGTAGGGTTTGAGTACGTGTGTATTTCTTGGTCCCCCATCATGTAGTCATACAAAATTTAGAACACTTTAAAGGTATATTTGGTTCAAATAAGGTTTACTATTGTATTCCTTTCATAGCAATAAAAGATATTTTTTCCCAATCAGAGCCATTAGGAAGACCAGCTAGATGGATGGTAAAACTTCTTCGATATGATGCTAAGTTCAAAATTGTTAAAACTGTCAAAGGATAGGGTTTAGCAAATTTATTGGCCAAGAAAGAGGAAGAAGGATTTGAAAATGTGTTCACAATCAATGAGGAATATTATATCAGAAGAATCAATAATACTGAATGCAAATGGTATGAGGAAATATTGTCATATTTACAATCTCTGTCATTTCCCAGAGACATGTCAACAAACAGAATGAGGTCAATCAAGCTGCAACCTCAAAAATACTATATACATGATGGTGTGCTATATTGGAAACACCCTGATGGAATTTTATTAGTCTGTTTATATGAAAGTGATGTCCCAAAAATAATCAATGAATTTTGTGATGGATTTTGTGGAGGACATTTTGCTTCGAGAGCTACAACTAATAAAATTATGAGGGTAAGATATTAACAACCGATTTGCCGATGACAAAAAGACCATCAACTATTTGGTTAACTTGAAGGGTCTGCCGACCGATTGAATTTTTCGATTAACTAGCCAATTGATCGGCTCCCGACTTTAAAAGATAAGTCGACGAAGGAGGAAGCCTTCTCGGTTGGCAAAAATAAGAAAGGAACCGATCGGCTCCCAAGTAACAAGGATGGGCCGAAATTTTGAACACTCACCAAAAATATCGTCGGTTGACGCATTACAAGAGAAAGTTGATCGACTCTCATGAGTTATCTACGAGCCAAAACCGATCGGTAAATAAGCGATGAATAGAAGTCGATCGGCTCCTTCGACACATCACTCGGTCGAGCTTCCCAGACCAGTGATCGATCGGCTCGGGAAAGAAAGCAGTCGATCGGTCAAAGAATTCCAACAATCGATGCCTCGATAAGCGGATCCATCATGCGAAAAATTAGCTTGGCATGTGAACCAAGCATGAGGTATGCCTAACCATCCCGTCAAATTAATTTAACCTTTCTGATTAGTGGTTTCTTATGCAAGAAACTTTATGAGGTCGATCGATCGAGGATTTGCTGCCATCGGCTAGCACAAATCAAAGAGAAGCCAAAATAATTGGTCGAGAGCAATAAATGGCTACACATGCTAAAATTTGGGTGCCATCTGGCCTCCACGCCTAAAAGGACGTAAGAATACATGCTTAGTCAGACCACTAGCCAAGGTGGTCTCAAAATGAGTAAAAATGACAAGGCATCCATGTCAAAGATCAAATCCCGATGGCAGAGCTCTCATCCAATCACGATGAGCCGAGACACGTAAGGATCATCCTCGGATCATGAACGGTAAGATATCGAATGAGGACAAGGAGATCCTATGATGGCGTTCATCTATCTCGAGATCCAATGGTGCACATGAATAGAGATGGTCAAATTTTAGTCAACACATGATTATTAATTAATCAAAGGATCTTGGGATATCAACGGTCGTGCTTCACCTCGATCTTAATCCAATAGTAGCACCCGATTCAAAGGTAAAACCAAAGGTAAGTTTAAAAGAGACACCTGATTAATCAAATATTTAAGCATTCTTAACAAAGGCCTTAACGCATTATTAATCAAACATCTTCCTCTTGATTAAACAAAATTCAAAACATACGTCTTTCGGCTATCTAACCTACAGGTTTTTCCATAAAGTGATACAATGAAGGCTGGTCGAGCAACTGAATGTGGTCAAAACTCTAAACCAATAGATACGAAGATATAAATAAAAATAAAATCACCATTGACCAACGTATTCAAAGTTTTAGAAACTAACACTCTTGCAGGATTAAGAATATCAAAAGCAGCCATGTTAGAACTCAAGAAGGATGCAAAACCGACAAAATCCACGTACTCATCTATAAAAATATTTGATAATCTGAGAAGGACGATCGCTACGCAAAATCACCTATGAGAAGGATTCAATGGACCAAGCAACTAAAAAAAGGTGATCACTTCATAAAAATGCCATCAACATATGTCAAGGTAGAAATCAAAGAAGTGACTCGTTCAACAACAAGGTACACTAGAAGACATTATGAATATCAATAGCTGAGACGGAGTCAAAATAGTATGCATAGAAGCTATGAATCCAGAAGAATACTCATGGAAGAAAATATTCGAAGTAATCAAAGAAAATCCCATATACAGTACCTTGTTAAGGACAAAGCAAATCAAATAAAAGACAAATCCTGACCTTCAAGCATGCCACCAGATCATGTATATCTCACTAGAATAATGGTGTACCACAAGATAAGACTACAAAGCATAGTCACAGGCTTATAAATAAGAGACAGTAAGGAAGAGTTGAAGCATCAACAAAAAGAAACAATGGAGCATAAAGGATTCAAATACTATCATTTTCTGTTCTACAAATACTTAAGGTGAAGGAAGCGCATGAAGAAAAAAGTATGGTTTCGATTTACAGAAAGTCATTCAATCCGTGCTTCGACGGAATATAGTTACCAGGGGAGCACTTCGACGGAGTATAGTTATGGAAGCAAATTATAGATGCTTCCAGATCTTGTTGTCCATTCCCACCTTCTTCCTACTTACCACTACCCTCCTCCTCCTGGGCATTCCCCCTTGACCATCCTGACATTTTTCCTAGCATGTTGCCCTCACCCACTACCGCCTCTTACCATTTACCCCCCATCATTCCATCCATCAGACCCTCACCATCCCTACTTCTTCACTCTATCGCATGATCAGTGCAATCCCATTCATCTGCCACTGGCACGTCACCCCTTGTCTTCACCATGACGTCGAGTCTCCCCCCGTTCGTCATTTGATATTTATGATAAAAACCCGATCGAGCCTTAACAATGAATCATAGTGACCAGGACAAGAAGAACAAAGAGAAAAAAAATATAACGATGAATCCTTAGTTTCTAGGGCCAACTAGAGAGAGCAAAATGGCCAAATTAATCAGCAAAGAGCTCCCTTCAGTCCAGAATAGAACCTTAATAGTCAGTTCAGAGCCACACTAGCTGGACAACATACATAACAGATTCAATCGGATGCTGACAAGTGTACAGCCAAAAATCAACCAAGAATAATAGAATCAAGAACCAACAAGCTATAAAAGGAAGCAAGCAGGTCTGGATTCTGCATCAAGCAATTAGAGAATAGCATTTTTGCTAAGAGGTATACTTGAGTGCCCTATTAGTTGTGTTGTTGTATTTCTTTGTGTCTATTTTCTTTTATTCATTCTTTCTTCCTCCCCTTGCTGTGCAGGATCGTATGATAGGAAAGCGTTCAAGAAGTTGAGAATATTTCCAGTCTATTGAGCTTAGGATTCAGAGATTCTTCTGTTACCATATTGGAATAAGGAGAGTAGGAGGGACCTGTTACATCATTTGAACAGAGTCTTCTCCATTGTATTGTTGTATTCTTTTGAGAAAAATAGAGTTAAAAGGCATTCTGCCCACTCTGCATGTAATTTTTCATGAATCAATACAATTCTGAATCTTATTCCTATCATTTCTTTGTCTCAATATTGTGTGTCTCTGTATAATGGGTTACATTATTTGAATGCATTATACACGTTTCTTTCGTTAGTTAACTTTTGATTTTGTTACGATATTCGAATGAAATCAAGAACGCTAATTTCCTTCTCCCCTTCTCTCTGTTCATGATTAAAGTAGTTGTTAAATTGCTATAACAACCCAATGAATCTAGGCACCGGTCTACATAAGGCATAACAGTTGGTTGTTTTCATGCTTGGTCATTTTAATAAGAATACTATAGTTTAATATAAATCTGGAGCGTGCAAATTAGAAGTTTAATTGTAGAATTGCCATTGGGGTTTCCTTACCCGTTCTGTCATCTTTTATAGCAATATTCGGGTTTAACAGAACATGAGGCAGGTCGACCAGAGCCTGTAATAGCTCGTTGGTTTCAAACGGGTTCTTGTAGCGTGACAATTGATTTCCTATGGATGCAAGAATCGGTTCCAATAGTTTTTTGGCACCATTGTCGGGGAGGACTTATTAAGAAAGATTCAATTATCTTCTTAGAGATTTTTCTTCAAAAAAATGAGTGGCTAGTTTAAATTAAAAGAACGTTGGGTTTAATGTTCACTGTTTTTACGTTCTTTATTTTGCCCGTGTTTTTTTACTTTCTTTACGTAATTCTCGTTTCTTGATTTTCTTGAATTCTTGTTTCTTGATTTTCTTGAATTTCTCCAAGAACCCACTCCTGTGAGGATGAGTGATAATATCAAGCATTCTTGATAAGAGTATACTCTGTTCTTTCTGCACAATGGTGTTGGTGACTCTACTGGACAAACCTAGAAGAAAAAATTAAAAAAGGAGAGAACATAACGTTCTGGCGAACACCAGGAGAAGTGGTAAGGAGCTATTTCTAGAACTTGAAGATCCAGAGGTATTTATACATACCCAAAAATCTCCCTTTTTCAAGAATTCATCATATTACAGTAAATCTAATTCTAGCAAGAAGCAGTACATTAAGAAAAATCAAGATATTATTACTGTTGTTGTTACTGTAGATGAATGTTTAAATCCTATAGTAGAAGATATATGCAATTATTCACCCCATCAGATTAATAGTAATACTATGGTAGATAACCAATTAGATTATACTCAGGCTACCTAGAATAATATCCCTATAGGTGGTGCCATTGTGAATTTAAATCATACGGTAACTATGGCCCAACCTAATGTTCATTTATGGAGGACTAACAGGTATAGGCCTTTTGCTTTACCAGCAAATCTTAATACCTTACCTACTAAAGCTCACAAATATCTCCCTAAATTCTTTGGAAATAGTGCAATAACTAGGGAAGATCATATCAAGAGTTTCTTGTATGCTATGGATAGTTTAGAAGTTGAGCATGAAGATGTAGTATTAAGGCTATTTTTATAGACCTTAGAAAAGGATGCTAGGGAATGGTTTAATTCTCTTCCTAATAATGATATTCCAAACTTCACCAAAATGGAAACTGTCTTCCTAAAGAAATATGGTGAAAGGAAAAATGAACAATCTCTGTTAACCAAATTAGCCACCATGAAGAAAAAAAAAAATGAGGATGTTAGTGATTTTAATAGAAGATTTTCAAAAACTAGAAACAAAATCCCTACCAACCTTAGGCCAAGTGATATTCAGTCTATTTGTTTTTATAAAAATGCTTTTCAAGGAGAGTTTAACTATGAGCTAAGGCAAGAACAGGCCACTACTATTGATGATTGCATGGAAAGGGCAATGGATATAGAAAGAAATATGCTTGATAGTGGTAAGATGAAGCCTTACTCTTTAGAAGTTAACATGCCAGAAAGAAAGCCTAAAAAAGTAGCATTTGATATACAAAGAAGAGTTGAAATTGATCTAGTGGAAAAATTGGCTAGTCAAATGACAGAGATGCTAAATAATGTGAATAACAAGTTAGCAAGAATTGAAATAAATGGAAACAATGGTGAAACTTCACAAATAGAGCGACCACATGTTGACAACCATCCTCCTTTTAAGAAAAATTTCAACAAGAATTGGGGAAACAACAATGGTTTTGATGAAGGAAATAGAAATAGAGGTAATGGGAACAACACCTAGAAAAACAGAGATCTTGATAGAGATCAGAATAATGTTCCTAATCCCATGCCAATTGTTAACATATCAGAAGGTTTTCCCTATTTTTTCTCTACTTGTGATGCACCTCATAACCCTGATGCATGTGGTATTCACCTAAGTGATCAACGCAATGTAGATTTACATGCTGAATCAGAGGAAAATATAAGAATCAATGCTTGTTGGTCTGTTGAAGATGAATCTAGAGAAAGGTTGTTTGAAGAGGATATGGACAAATATGCTTCAAATCATCATCCTCAAATTTTAGTAACAGAGGGGACTAAGATCTTGCAAAAGACACATGAGTCAAGATATGATAGGATGAAGCAAGGAAAAATAATCCCCACTACTCAAGAAGTTGAAGAATTAGAAGTTGTCCATGTCCTTAACTTAAGGAATAGAGTTGTCCCTGATAAAATAGAGAAAGCCTCTACAAGTGAACCAAGAAAACAAACCTACATTAATAAGAATATCAGTAATGAGAAAACTGATAGAAACTTCAAAAATATTATCCCTGAAGTGATTGAAGTAGAGGAAGAAATTCCTAAAGAAGAAACTAACAAGGTATTGGATATAAAAAGATAGAATTTGATGTTGGGTCAGAACTCAGTAAACAAAAGGTCAATATCACATTTGGAGAACTTATGAGAGTTCAACAATACAGAGAATAGGTCTGCAGAGCATTTGGATTAAAAGAACAAAAAGAAGATCCAACTTGCCATGCAAGCTAGACAAAATCAACATGATACAAGATCACCATCTTCTGTCAGACCCTTCTATGTATCATTAAGGTATAACTCACATGAAGGGGAAAGATATGTCATTCATAACTGTATGTTAGATAGTGGAGCTTCACATAACATCATGCCCAAATTAATAGTTGACCAAATGGGATTAATATGTACTAGAGATTCTGCCCTTGTTTCTGTCATGGATAGTAGACAAATCCCTTGTGTAGGGGTGATAACTGGATTATTGGTTTACTTAGATCAACACCCCAAAAAGGGCATAGTCATGGATGTAGCAGTAGTTGATGTTGACCCATTCTTCTCTCTTTTACTCAGTAGGCATTGGGCAGAACAATTAGGAGGTTCAATCCAATTGGACTGGTCATATGCTACAATCCCAATATCAGATAAGGAGAACATAATTTTGAGAAGGGAACCATTCAATAAACACTCTGTAGAGTTAATTCAAACCGATGAAACTATGATTAATTTAGTGAACTCTATGGAAGAAAAAGGGATGGGAGTTTACTCTATATGGCATAACCCATTCCTGGTTGAAGTACCAGAGGCAAAGAACATGGATCCAAAACTCATGAAAATTATAGATGCTGAGTCAGATAGAATTTTAACTTAGGAAATGTGGACCATGTCTTTTGATGGAGCTAAATCTCGATCCGGAGCTGGAGCAAGTGTTAATCTGATTGACATAAAAGGAAATTACCTTGGTATTCCTTACAGACTAGAATTCCCTTGTACAAACAATGTTGTTGAGTATGAAGCTTTACTGTTAGGGTTAAGAAAAGCAAAAGAATTAGGTATCAGTTACTTGTCTGTAACAGGTGATGCAGAACTGATCATACAACAAATTAAAGGTAAATACCAGACTAAACACCCAAGGCTTAAGCAATATAGAAATGCAGTATTGGAAGAAATTGATAAATTCTTGGCTTTCAATATTTCATATATTCCAAGAGAAAAGAATCATATTGCAGATATTTTAGTAGTAAATGCCTCAGGTCTAGACCACCCAGAAATAACTACAGAATACATGGATAGATTCCCAACTATCTCAGTTTTTAAACCTTCTGTGCCAGATAATATAGTATATCTACAAGTTTTTCAAGATGACATAGATATTAAAGATTTTATGACTCTGCAAAATCAATATGCAGATATAATCTATGATGAAAAAGATGAAGAAAAGCTAAAAGATCAAATAGGAGAACCAATAGAAGTAATCCAATTAAAAACTAATAGAATACCCAAAGGATTAGTGTCTCTTGAAAGCCTATTTGATGATTTTGACAAAGCTTATAAGCCTATACGTAGAGAAGTAATATCTGAAGATATAAACATTGGTTCAATGAGGGAACCTAGAATAGTGAAGGTAGATACAACATTACCTGCTAAAGAAAAAATTGGTTATATCAGTTTCCTGAAAAAGAATAAAGAAAATTTTGCTTGGACTTATGAAGACCTTAAAATTTTCAAAATAGATGTGATGACTCACATAATACCCCTGAAAGAGGACTCCAAACCATTCAGGCAAAAACAAAGGAAGTACAATCCAACCTTGCACCCATTAATGCAAAAAGAAGTACAAAAATTGCTGGATTCCAAAATAATAAGAAAGGTAAGATTTTCTTCATGGATATCCAATTTAGTTCCAATCAGGGAAAAAGAATGGAGATATTAGGCTCTGTGTAGATTTTAGAAACTTAAACAAGAGTTCATTAAAAGATAATTACCCATTGCCTAATATGGAACAACTACTGCAAGCAGTGGTAGGTTCAACTAGATTGTCTCTGTTAGATGGATTTTTAGGGTACAATCAGATTCAGATAAATCTAGAGGATAGACACAAAGCAGCATTCACTACACCTTGGGGCACATTTGAATATTTAAGAATACCTTTTGGACTGATGAATGCAGGGGCTACCTTTCAAAGAGCTATGGACTTTGCCTTTAAAGGATTGATGTTTAAAATTGTAGTTGTGTATCTAGATGATATCACAGTTTTTTCTAAAAATCCAGAAGATCATCTAGAACATTTGACCGTAGTTTTTGCCTGGTGCAAGGAATTTGGAATTTCTTTGAACCCTAAGAAATGTATATTTGGAACTACACAAGGGAAGTTGCTAGGACACATAGTTTCAGAAAAAGGGATAAGTATTGATCCAGAAAGGATAGAAGCTATTTCCAAAATTCCCCCTCCCAAGAACATAAAAGGAGTTAGGTCATTCTTTGGAAAAATAAATTTCATCAGAATATTTGTCCCAAATTTTGCAGAGATGACTAAACCCATAAATGACATGGTCAAGAAAATAGGAGAAATAAAATGGACAATGGAAAATATGGAAGCATTTAACAAAATCAAAGAAGCCATATCAACCACACCAACCTTAAGTTGCCCTAATTATACAAAAGACTTTAATATCTATTCTTATGCATCTGAACAGTCTATTGCTGTAGTTCTTTCATAGAAATATGATGAAAATAATGAAAGGCCAATAGCCTTTATGAGTTCAGGTCTAAATGGAGCACAAATCAAATACACCTTATTAGAAAAACATGCTTATGCAGTCATACAATCTTTAGAACACTTTAAAGGTATATTTGGTTCAAATAAGGTTTACTATTGTATTCCTTTCATAGCAATAAAAGATATTTTTTCTCAATCAGAGCCATTAGGAAGACCAGCTAGATGGATGGTAAAACTTCTTCAATATGATGTTGAGTTCAAAATTGTTAAAATTATCAAAGGATAGGGTTTAGCAAAATTATTGGCCAAGAAAGAGGAAGAAGGATTTGAAAATGTGCTCACAATTAATGAGGAATATGATATCAAAAGAATCAATAATATTGAATGCAAATGGTATGAGGAAATATTGTCATATTTACAATCTCTGTCATTTCCTAGAGACATGTCAACAAACAGAATGAGGTCAATCAAGTTGCAAGCTCAAAAATACTATATACAGGATGGTGTGCTATATTGGAAACACCCTGATGGAATTTTATTAGTCTGTTTATATGAAAGTGAAGTCCCAAAAATAATCAATGAATTTCATGATGGATTCTATGGAGGACATTTTGCTCCGAGAGCTACAACTAATAAAATTATGAGGGCTAGATATTATTGGCCTTCCATTTTTAAATATGTATATAAACATGTTAGGAATTGCCATAACTACCAAGTTTTTGTAGGAAAGAAGCATCTTGCAGCCATGCCCCTCAAGCCAGTAATCATTGAAGCACCATTCACCCAATGGGGCATTGAATTGATTGGAGAGATCAAGCCCAATTCATCTGGCCAGCACAAGTGGATCATAACTGCAACAGATTACTTCACAAAGTGGGTAGAAGCTGCACCTTTGAGAACATCTACAAGTGCCACAATCATCAGATTCCTAGAAGAAAACATCTTGACCAGGTTTGGAGTTCCTCAAAAAATGGTTACTGATAATGCACAGTATTTTGTTTCATATGAAATGGTAGGATTTTGTGCTGAATATGGAATTGAATTATCTCATTCTACCAATTATTACCCTCAAGGAAATGGTCTTGTTGAGTCATCAAATAAGAACTTAATAACAAGAATGAAGAGGTCATTAGGAAAGAATAAAAGAGGATGGGACAATGAACTTAAATTTGCTTTATGGGCTGATAGGTTGTCTATTAAAATAAATACAGGAAGAACCCCCTATGAGATGGTATATGGAGAGAAAGCCCTATTACCACCAAGAATAGAAAAATTGGCACTTTCCCTCCTATTACAAGACCATGAAGATCCTAATCCCATTCAGAGGAGGCTTGATCAAATTGTCCTATTAGAAGAACAAAGAAGAGAGACCCTTAATAGAATGATGGAACAAACACAGAAAACCATTAAATTGTTTAATAAGAAAGCTAAGGGTACTCCTTTTTCCCAAGGAGATATAGTCATCTATTGGGATCCTAAAAATGATAAGCATGGTGAAAAAGGTAAATTTGAACCTAAATGGATTGGCCCATATCAAATAGCCCATGTTATCAGTCAGAATACATACAAGTTGTAGACCTTGCAGGGTGAAATAATGGCTATTCCTATTAATGGCCAACACCTAAAAATGTACAATCCTTGTTAAAGGTCAACAAAAAAAAATTAGAAAAGCAAAAAACCCCAAAAACAGAGTGTTTTATTTCAAGTTTTTCATTTCTTGTTTGTTTAAAATTCTGAGTTCACTGTATCCAGGATGTTCTTAGTTTGATGAGTATGCATTACTATGAATTCCTCCAAAAGCAATAAGAAGAAAGAGATTTATTTTAGACTCTGATGAGGTTTACAATTTTTCAAATATGAGTGTTTATGCAGTAGTCATTTGATATGAGATAAAACAAAATAAAAATAGAGTGGATTAAAATATCATGTCAAAGCCTCACAATATTAATGATACTTAAAGTAATTTCAAGAGTCCTAAGAACCTAGTTATCTTTGAGAGGGTAGTTAAGCTAAAAATCATTACACTCATCCTTTTTAGCCAGAAACTAATCCTCAACTCAGGCATACTTGTTGCACAATTTTCTTATATCAAATACTTCTCTCACAAAGAAGAAAAATCTCAATAAAGTAAAATTGAGTCACTGCTTGAGATATCTTGCAAAATCTCTACCGAGGCTATAGACGCTTGACTGGCAGTAGAGTAAAACAATATGGGATTAGAAGCAACTCCACCGGGGCTATAGACGCTTGACTGGCAGTGGAGCCCTACAGAATGGTGAAAATTTTTAAAGAGTGAAATCACATATTAAGCTTATCTATTTTGCTCAGATATGGCAAAGTTCTGAAATATTTAGAAATAAAAAAGAATGCACAAACACACACATGGGCTTGAACATGATAAAACTAAATAGCTCTGTAAAAATTCTTGTGTAAACATATCCTATGACTTGGCTAAAACAAGCATTACAAATTATTTAAAAACTCATCTGTTTCTAAGAATCTAACTCTTGTCTCCAAAAGTGAATAAAAGGATTTTCAGTTTTTATATACTCTGTTACTTTGATATCCTATTGCATGTACAATTTTCAAATTAAATTGTCATTTTTCTTTGTTTTTAAAGCTTTGATCATCATGTTTGGTGATGTAAATTTTTGTCCAAAAATTGCTTATAAACCAAGAGATTTTGTGGTTCTCAAGTGCTTCATGTTTTCAACACTTTGTCCCAGTCAGAGCCTATGTTGGAGCCAAATTTGACTCAACTTTGAAACCCCCAAATTTAAATTTTTGGTTTCAATCAAATTGTTAATATTGTTGGTCATTGCCTAAAGTTGTTGTGAGTAATTCAATTTTTCATTGGTTGGTTTGATAAAATCTAAACCTTAGCTTTAATAATGTGGGCTTCATTTTATCAACTAAGTACCTCAAGTGGTAAGGGCAAAAAATTTCAATTTACTCCCCAAGTCAAAGTTTAACCTTCATAATATTTTCCTTGAAGCCTAAAACCGATTAATAAAATCCCTTAATCATAAGTCGGTTAAAGCATTCACCATGGTCTCAAAGTCCGAAAGCCTAAGGTTAAAGAAAATGATAATTAATTAAAACCTAAGGGCATGCACCCCACCAAGTTAACAGTCGAACACCTCAGAATTAATCTAAGGGTCACGCTCAATCCAAAGAAATCAGATGATTGCGCATTAATAAGATCGAACCAAAGAATAAGACTAAAAATTAGCTTAGGTTCCACCGACCAATAAGCTCTTAGACTACACTAACTGATCGATCGGCTCCCGACCAGTGCTAGCCAGTCGATCAACTATCGATTACAACTAGTCAACCGATCCACCGATGATGAAAAGACCATCAACTATTCGGTTAACTTGAAGGGTCCACCGACCGATCGACTTGTTCGATTAACTAGCCGACCGATCGACTCCTGGCTTTAAAAGATAAGCCGACGAAGGAGGAAGCCTTCTCGACTGGAAAAAACAAGAAAGGAACCGATCAGCTCCCAAGTAACAAGGATGGGCCGAAAGTCTGAACACTCACCGAAAATATCATCGATTGACGCATTATAAGAGAAAGTTGATCGGCTCCCATGAGTTATCTACGAGCCAAAACCGATCGGTAAATAAGTGATGAATAGAAGTCGATCGACTCCTTCGACACATCACTCGGTCGAGCTTCCTAGATCGATGATCGATCGTCTCGAGAAAGAAAGTAGTCGATCGATCGGAGAATTCTGACAATCGATGCCTCGATAAGCGAAGCCATCATGCAAAAAATTATCTTGGCACGTGAACCAAGCATGAGGTATGCCTAACCATCCTACCAAATTAATTTAACCTTGCTGATTAGTGGTTTCTTGTGCAGGCAACTTTATGAGGCCGATCGACTAAGGATTTTCTGCCATCGGCTAGCACGAATCAGAGAGAAGCTAAAATAATTGGTCGAGAGAAATAAATGGCTACACATACTAAAATTCGGATGCTAGCTGGCCTCCACACCTAAAAGGACGTAGAAAAACTCTGAGTCAGACCACTAACCGAGGTGGTCTCAAAATGAGTAAAAATGACAAGGCATCTACACCAAAGATCAAATCCCAATGGCAGAGCTCTCTTCCAATCATGATGAGCTGAGACACGTAAGGATCATCCTCAGATCATGAATGGTAAGATATCGAATGAGGATAAGGACATCCGATGGTGACGTTTATCTATCCCGAGATCCAATGGTGTGCATGAATAAATATGGTCAAAGTTTAATCAATACATGATTATTAATTAATCAAAGGATCTTGGGATATCAACGGTCGTGCTTCACCTCGATATTAATCAAATAGTAGCACCCAATTCAAAGGTAAAACCAAATGTAAGTATAAAAGAGATGCCTGATTAATCAAAGATTTAAGCATTCTTAACAAAGGCCTTAACACATTATTAATCAAACATCTTCCTCTTGATTAAACAAAATTTAAAACATACGTCTTTCGGCTATCTAACCTAAAGGTTTTTCCATAAAGCGATACAATGACGACTGGTCGAGTAATTTAATGTGGTCAAAACTCTAAACCACCAATAGATACGAAGATATAAATAAAAATAAAATCACCATTGATCAATGTATTTAGAGTTTTTGAAACTAACACTCTTGCAGGATTAAGAATATAAAAAGTAGCCATGTTAGAACTTGAGAAGGATGCAAAACCAACAAAATCCACGTACTCATATGTAAAAATATTCGATAATTTGAGAAGGATGATCGCTGCACAAAATCACCTATGAGAAGGATTCAATGGACCAAGCAACTAAAAAAGGGTGATCACTTCATAAAAACGCCATCAACATATGTCAAGGTAGAAATCAAAGAAGTGACTCGTTCACTGCAAGGTACTTGTTGACAATTTTGTCACATTGCACAATGGGGTAGAAAAATTGAATTTTTTGTAAAGTATTTCTTTTAATTTCATGAATTTGTTCCCTTGTTTTTTTTTAGAAACAACATTTTCAAGCATTGCAGCAATTTTGGCTTTCCCTGCCACCCCCTTGTACATAAAATGAAGAAGAAAGAGCTTCGCTACCGAACAAGCTAAGGAAGATAGCTTCATCGAAAGAAATCACTAAGGATGAAAACTACTTCGGGCCTGAAGTCCCTCAAACAACTACTTTGGGCGAAAACCTTGCGAAGTGGTGTTGCCGAAGAAGGAATTCAAAGAAGGCGTAAAAAAGAGCTTCGCACCCGAAGCATTTCCAGCAGCTACTTCGGGCAAAATTTTTGCAAAGTGAAATTCAAGTGACATTTCAAAAGAATAGCTTCGTCGAAGGAAAATCACGGTCCGAATTGGCTAAGGCAAGAAAACTACTTTGGGCCCGAAGCACTCTCAAACAGTTACTTCGGGCCCGAAGTCCTTCAAACAGCTACTTTGGGCGAAAGTTTTGTGAAGCGGTGTTGCCGAAGAAAAATGCAAAGGAAGAAGAATGAAAACTACTTTGCACCCGAAGCATTTCAAAAGGCTACTTCGGGCAAGAAACTTGCGAAGCATGATTTGAAGGAGCGCAACGTTGAAAAATACTTCGTCGAAAAACCGTCGAAGCACCCACTTTGGGCCTCCCTGCCAGTGAACCATTTCTACTTCACTGAAAGTCGTTGCGAAGCATCTACTTTGACAAACCTTCGTGCGAAGTACTTTCCCCAAAAGTGGAAGCAGTCAAAGCATTTTTGAAGGTAAGAATGCGCTTCGGCCAAAATCCTCCCAAACCACAATTTTGAAGGAAGATCGCGATGAAGCATTTTAACAGTTCATCGATGAAGTAGTTTTGGCACATCTTCCAATGAAGTAGTAATGAAGAGCCCATCTTGTGAAGGAGATCTGCTTCGGCCCTCATCACCCCCAAAGCTATTTTGTGAAGCTCCACCATGCGAAGTGCAAATCAAGGAGAATCTACTTTGACACAAGTCCATTGCGAAGCGAAGTTGCGAACGAAGAACTAGCGAAGCACTTCAAGGGCACGCACTCCAAGCCGGGTATTTTCTCGAGGTGATCAAGTGTCTCA
This sequence comes from Wollemia nobilis, assembly GCA_028583015.1. NCBI lineage: Eukaryota > Viridiplantae > Streptophyta > Pinopsida > Araucariales > Araucariaceae > Wollemia > Wollemia nobilis. The sequence continues at coordinate 290,505 of JAQPPZ010016981.1, read as the reverse complement.
TAAATGCATTTTTACGTGCCTAGAAAACTAGCTACACATTTTTGGCAATTGGAAACAAAGTATCAGTCTCTGAAGAAGAGCCCGACAAGCATGGCGGCCACTCGAGTATTGCACCCAAAAGCCAAGGATGCTCAGACGGCTCATTAATGCAAGTTTCCATGGTTGACCCGGTCGCAGTTTCTAGTTTTGGTAATAGATTTGAGAGCTCAGTCACGAGGGCCACGAGGAGCCGACTTCTCAGGTTTCGAGGGTGTACTCCTCCATTTTGTGCAATTATGGCTCAGAGGGTCGGGTCCTCTATAAAAACCCAGGCATTGTAATGTAAAAATGGGGGGGAACTTTCTGCTAGAAAGCTGCTGTAACTTGCATTTCTATGATTAATACTAAAGAGTTTTGGACTCTATTTCTCTCTTATATGCTGCCTTCTACGTTTATTTCTTTCATCTTTCTTCATTTGTATATTGTAATTCTGAATCCTGGATTTAGGTATGCGATTGGGGATTGAACCCTAAAATTTTCTCGAAGGATACATAGGGGAGGAAAATGCTGTAGAGGCTTTCTTTTATGCTACCTGTGGATAGTGTTTCTATTATATTCACTTTTCCTAATCGTCATTACTCTGAACTCTGAATTTCGGCGAAAGGGGAAGGGGAATCCTGGAACTCGTCCAGAGGATACATAGGAAAGTTAATATTGTGTTCATTTTGTTATATTCTTGGTGTTTCTTGCTACTGTTTCAAGCTATTGGCTAGAAATCGTGCTTCTGGTTCTTTCCCACCATTAAACTACTAAAATATCTTCCCTTACTCTTTTATTTCTTTCCTGCACCCTTATCTTAAAACACCAAAGTAGTTTAGAATAGGAGCCGACCTTTCTCTAGAGATTGGCATGAGGGGCATCTCTTCCCTTCAACCTTTCAATGTTGGTCTAGGTCTAGGGTGCATACACTTACCCAAATCCTTTCCTGGGCAGATTTGATGACCAACAGTTTTTGGCACGCTCGGTGGGACCCGGTCAGTCTCACCTTGTGAGTAGTAGTGAGAACCGATGCTCTCACTACCGAAAGACTCTTAGCATCTGGTGACTCTATCTTACCCGAGAATCTTTAAGTCATAAATACCGGTACCAAAGTCTGTGTCTTCATGCAAACAAGATGGAGAGTTAGGAATAGAGGAGAGGAAACTGAGTTCTTTGAGCTAGATATTGATGCCTTTGGGGAATGATCTAGGTTGGTCACCCTCGAGTCTCTATTATGTGGAACATCCTCGCAAGAGGTTGTTGTTGATGAACAAGGCCTAACTTCTAATAGCACAGTTGCTAGATTTCCTCCTAATCCTCCCAAATCATCGAAGCATCCTAGAGCCTCCATTCCTATTGGTCGTCCTGTTAGCAATCAAGGAGGAGCTTCGAGAATTCCTATTTCTCAAAATCTAAGAGTAAATATGGCACAACATCAACAGCAACAACAACAACAACAAAAAATGTAGCAGCAACCACCACCCAGATTATTCCCAGCATGGAATTCTTCAAGACCGCTAAATCTAGCGGGACAAGGGCAAGTGCCACCTACTACTATAAAGAAGATCCCAACATTCGATGGAACTAGGAAGACTGCTCTAGAGCACATCCAGGATATAGTTTCTCTGGTGGTGATCCATGACATCATAGAAGAGCGGGTTATGGTAAAGCTTCTGGTTCTGTCTCTTAGAGGAAAACTCCTCTACTGGTATAGATCTTTATTTCCCGATACCATTATAGGATGGGACCAGTTAGTCGAGCAGTTGATGCGAAGCTTCAATGAGTCTGTCGATCCGACCTCTCTCCTGCATCAGTTCACAACGATCCAGAGACATCCACAAGAAGAGATCATAGACTTCAATGTTAGGTTCGCTCGAACCTAGCAAAGAATACCAGTTGGACTTTGGCCATCTGATGAAGCTGCAACATATTATTTTCTTTGGGCTTTCAATCCCGATATCAGTGTGATGGTGAGGTATTCGAATATCAATACCTTCCCGAGTTATATGAGTTGGCCCAAAAAGTGGAGATGGATCTAATAGCTATGGGTAAGCTTCCCCAAAGGATGTCGATGCCCATACTTCCTGATTTCTATCAATCCCAGTATGCAAGCGTAGCCACTTCACAGATCTCTGCAACCCCTGCACTCCCGATCTCATCTTGGAACCCGAATCCCATTGTATCCCAAATAACTGCTCCACAAATTCATTTTCCCACTTTTTTGACTCTGCAACCCATGGTCACTTCGGCATTCCCTGTACTACCAACACCACTTCAACACCCTACCCTACCTCCAATACCAACAATGGATCCATTGCCACCGATTCCCAAAACCGATGACATGCAAGCCAAAATACTGCAAGAAGTTCAATCCCTAAACTCCACAGTGCAGACCCTATCTAATGACATGACCATTATGAAGAAGAAGCAAGCGCAACAAGATTTTCTACCAAGAAGATCTTATCCTACACCTACACTTACTAAAGATCAAGTGGCCCAGCAAGGAAGAGCTTCGGCAAGAAATGTTGCAATAGACGAAGCCCCGAGCACTTTTGATTATATACATTGGTGCTCCACGTGTAATGACCCTCATGAAGAGAATACATGCATGCTGCACCAACACTATGTACAAATGCTGGTGAGTAGTAGTCATGGTGGTCAAGTCAATATCATTAGGCAATTGAATCAGAACCTGGTGATTGGTGAAGAAGAGCCAGTTGTAGTCCTTACCAGAGGAGGAAAGAGGTCGATAGAGGTGGATACTACTCAAATGGCTCCCTTAAAGGTACATGCTCATCATGAGAAAGGATAACAACCTCCTCCGGCCCTAAACGAAGCTCGACAACCTACACCAGTCAAAGAGAAGGCCCAACAAGCCCCTACAAATCCATCACAGGTGGAAACTAAGGAATAGGCTAGAGAGAAGCTCAAGCTTCCTTCATTGACCAAGCGACAAAGGGTCAAAGCTATGGAATAGTATCACACTAGATATGAGCCAAGAAAGGAACCCGAGGTGCCCAATTCCCTGGCGTACAACATTGTAGATGAGCTAAAGAGGATTCCAGCCAAAATCAGTCTGTACGATGCACTGCAACTACCTAGACAAGTGGACCTGTTGCAAGAATCATTAAAGATAACCAAAGCAAGAAAGGCAGCACCACTTGCCCTAGTACAAACCTTGTCCACATCCATTATAGGGAAGAATAGGCCATCACCATTCTACATGTCTCTATAGATGGAAGGGTATGTTGTACATAACTATATGATTGACTCTAAGGCCACGACAACGGTCATGCCCAAGGCAGTGTGCGAAGAGATAGGGATGGAATACATGCGAAGTAGTCATGGCGTACTCTAGTTGGATGGTACCCTCATGAAGACTATAGGGGTGATCAAGGATATTCCTATTCAGCTACACAATATGCCTCAAATCATAGTTATACAAGAGGTGGTAGTCATTGACCTTGAGCCCTACTTTAGTATGTGCTTGTCGAGAGAATTTATGGTGAAGTTGGGTGGATATCTATCTATGGATTACTCCCACTTGGAGATTCCATTCAAAGGGAAGAAGATTAAAATCTACAATGAGAAGCCTTCCACCTTCCTCGTAGAGAAGATGTCCAAAGGAGAGAGCAGCGATCCTGTGCACGTGATAGTGGAAGGGATAGAGCAAGTGGACTTGGTCGAGGAGTCTCTCACATAATTAAGTTGTGAAGATGAGTTTTCATTGGCAGAATTTAATGCCATGATAGAAACCGAGATGGGATGTTATGCCATCACCAAGCCTGAGAAACACATCAAGTCAGAAGATAAGGTCTTCCCCGAAGGACTATGGAAATTATTCTTCGATGGTGCCTGATGTAAAAACAACGTCGGGGCAGGGATTCTTCTAGTGTCACCTTCTACATAACAAAAGGAATATTGTTATAGGTTGGTGTGGAGTTGCACCAACAATGCAGCAGAATATGAAGCATTATGCCTAGGACTCAAGAAAGCAAAAAAGTTAGGCATAAAGCATCTCCAAATCTTTGGAGATTCCAAATTGGTATGCAATCAAGTCACAAACAAGTGCACTTCAAAGAAGCACTATCTCAATTCATACCAAAATAGGGTATGGGACTTGCTCGACCAGTTCGAATCTCTCAATCTATAGTCTATTCCAAGAGAAAAGAATCGACATGCCGATGTTCTAGCATCCATCGCAGCCAAGTATTCTCTAGTAGAAGACATGGTGCATAAGCCTAAAGCTATGAGGATGATTTATAGGCCCTCTGTCCCAGACAGAGATCTACATTGGCAAGTCTTTGACAATGATGAGCAGATTGTGAATTTTATGATTCAAGAAGTAGCCACAGTTGAGAGCAGAAGCCCTGAAGAAGAAGAATATGAAGGGCTAGTTCAATTGAAGAATAATCATGTTCCCAAGGGATTAATTACTCTTGAAAGCCTCTTTGATCAAAATGATCGAGCAGTTTCTCACAGGATCAAAGTTAATGCAAAGCAGTATCAAGATTTAGAACTTGAACCTAGGAAAGCATTAAAAGTTGGAACAAATTGCACTTTGAAAGAGCTAGAGCAGATCCAATCTCTGTGTAGGAAGTATCCAACATAGTGGCTTGGTCTTATCAAGATCTAAAGGGATATGATCGGCAATTGATCCAGCATACAATTGAGTTGCAAGAAGGGATCAAACCTTTCTGGCAGAAGTAAAGGCCTGTCAATCCAAAGATTGAAGTCTTGATGAAGGCCAAACTCCTAAAAATGCTCAAGGCAAAGATAATTTATCCCATCAAACATTCTTCTTGGGTAGCGAATCTAGTCCCAGTTAGAAAGAAGAATGGAGATATACGATTGTGCATGGATTTTCACAACCTAAACCAGGCTTCTCTCAGAGATCACTACCCTCTCTCGTAGATCGATCAGATCTTGCATTCGGTGGCTGGGGCTCAACGCTTCTCCCTACTCGATGGTTTCTTCGGATACAATCAAATCTAGGTCAGGGATGAAGACCAGCATAAAACCATGTTCACTACCAAGTGGGGAACATTTGCTTACCAGCGAATGCCATTCGGCCTTTCGAATGCGGGAGCCACTTTTTAGAGGGCAATGGATTTAGCTTTTGGTGAACTCTTGAATAAGGTTATTGTTATCTATCTAGATGACATGACCATATTCTCCCAAAGAAGGGAGGATCACCCATTACACTTACAACAGATTTTCAAAAAATGTCAAGAATTTGGCATTTCAATCAATCCAAAGAAGTCCATATTCGCAGTCAGCGAAGGGAAGTTGCTGGGACATGCGATATTGAAGAAGGGTCTTATTGTAGATCCTAACAGATCTGAGGCTCTAATGAAGCTCCCACTCCAATTAGATAAGAAAGGACTTCAATATTTCTTTGGCTAGATCAACTTCATGAGGAAGTTTGTCCCAAATTTTGCCCAGGTCATCAAGCCGATGTCTAAACTTTTGAAGAAGGGTGCAAAATTCATTTGGATGAAGGAGAGAAAAGAAGCATTCAAAGAAATAAAATCCCGAATTTCTCAAGCACCGGTCTTGACCAACCCTAACTACAATCGAGACTTCATCCTATATGCTATAGGAGAACCTGAGAGCTATGTTGTGGTCCTAACACAAAAAAGGGAAGATGGCGAAGAGCGCCCCATCGCGTTTCTAAGCCAAGTGATAAACCCTCATGAAGAAAAATATAATTTCATAGAAAGGCAGGTGCATGCAGTAATGAAGTCTCTTAGGAATTTCAAGCAATTCATCTCCCAAATTTGGGTTACAGTCTTCGTCATCCACCCCGATGTGCATAATTTCATCATCCAAGGAGAATTGGGTAGTAAAAGAGCCGGTTGGGTCAACAAGATACAAGAGTTTGACATCGAGATCAAACCCACAAAATTGGTTCGTGATCATGCATTGTGTCAAGAATTGGCAAAGAGCGTAGCGACCGAAGCTACAAAATCTCAATGGGATGACTCGCCAGTAGAAGAATGCTTCACAAACCAGGAAGAGGATGAGAAATGCTGGGTCAATGAGATAGTTGAATACTTCAACATCGATAGATGTCCTTCACATCTAAATGCTTCACAATGAAGACATTTCAGGATGCGGTCCTCCCGATATACCTTGCACCCCAAAGGCCTATTTTTCAGAAATATTGATGGCATCCTTCTTAGGTGTATAAAAGATGATGATAAAAGGAGAGTCCTAGGAGAATTCCATTCAAGGTTATCTGGAGGTCACTTCATAGGGAGAACAATAGCATTAAAGATCATCAAATATGGTTATTATTGGCCTACACTCTTCATTGATGCTTTCGTAGTTTGTCACAAATGCGAGCAGTGTCAGAAGTTCACCGGCCAAAGTAGAAATGCTTCGATGCCTCTCCGATCGATACAAGTAGAAACTCCCTTTCAACAATGGGGGTTGGATTTCATAGGGGTCATATCACCAAACTCCTCCATTGGGCATAAGTTCATCTTGACTGCGACAGATTACTTTACCAGATGGGCCAAAGTAGTTCCCACGAAGAATGTAGATCAAGAGACCGTCATCGCTTTCCTAAAGGGATTGATCACCCAGTTCAGCATTCCAGAAGCAATCATCACGGACAATGGTCCTGGCTTCACAGGAACCAAAATCAATGAGTTCTTCTATCGATATGGGATATATCTTAAAGTATCCTCCAATTACTATCCACAGGGCAACGGATTGGCGGAATCCACCAACAAGACCTTCTTGAAGGTGTTAAGAAAGCTCATAGAGATAAACAAAAGAACTTGGCATCTTCTTCTAGATCGGGCCTTGTGGGCCGATCAGATTTCTATCAAGAAGTCGATCAAGACTTCACCTTATGCCCTGGTCTATGGTAAGGAGGCCATCTTACCTACCCATGTAGAGATCCCTGCATTGCAGCTGTTAGAAGAAGAAGGAGTTAATTCAATGGAAAACTGGTTGGCTCAGCTGCTACAGTTGGAGGAAGATCACGAGAAGGCTTACCAGAGCTTCGCTAAACATGCTCAGGTCACCCGAGATTGGTTCAAGAAAAAATCATCCGATCGCACATTCAAAGTGGGAGATCTGGTATGGAAGTGGGACTCCTGGAAGGCCAAGCCTAGAAATCATGACAAGCTGGATGCTTTCTGGGACGGACCATTTGAAATCATGAAGGTGAATTCGGCCAACTCTTTCATCCTCAAAGATGCAGATGGCCAGGTATTACCAATTTTTGTTAATGGTCTTCATCTGAAGACTTTTCATCGCTGAGGTGAAACACAAAAAAAAAATGTGTATGTACTTTTGTATATAATTTTTCATTTGTGTATATACATCTTGTTCCGAGATTGCAAAAGCTAAGTATTATACTCTAGAATATCCTTTGGGGAATTTTGATGCAAAGTAGCGGTTGCAAAGGGGTTCGCAGTGAAACACTTTGGTTTTTGAAAGTGCCTCGGAAGACCGAAGGTGTTACCAAAGGGAAAGGTAGGACTGAAAAGAGCTTCGCACCCAAAGCATTTCAAGCGGCTACTTTGGGAAAAATTTTTGCAAAGTATTTTCCAAGAAGACAAACTTCGACGGGTTTGGTATTCCATGAAGCAAAAATGTGGCAAGGTGAGGAAGGCACAAAAGGTGAAAGACCTCCTAGACATGTTTGAGAATGAGCAGCGTGCATTGCTAGGCTATTTCTAGGATCTCTCTTCCTTAGGTTTCCCAAGCTTCACAGATGATGATGGGAACCTTATGACCAAGGAAGATCTTAAGCCAACATGGCTTCATTTTGAAGGTGACATCTCGGAGATAGATGAATGGGCAGAGCCTATAACAGAGGGGCAGGTCATAGATTTCATTCTAAGACACTGCAAGATTGCAACCTGCCTAAATGATCTATACATCAGGGCCAAACATGCTAATATCGGCCAGATTGATCGGTTTCATGTTTTGGTGAAAGCATTGCAAGATCAAGAGTCTTTCTCGAAGGGTGCCTGGGCTCATGTCTGCCGAACCATGAAGCGCATTCATGATCACCTTGCCCCATCATCGTAATAGGTAGCCACCCGAGACGAGCTTGTTGCCCCGTGAGCCACCAAGAATGTTGAAAATTTTGTCACATTGCACAATGGGGTAGAAAAATTAATTTTTTTGTAAAGTATTTCTTTTAATTTCATGAATTTGTTCCCTTGTTTTTTTAGAAACATCATTTTCAAGAATTATAGCAATTTTGGCTTTCCATGCCACTCATTAATGCAAGTTTCCACAGCTGACTTGGTCGCAATTTCTAGTTTTGGTAATAGATTTGAGAGCTCAGTCATGAGGGCCGCAAGGAGCCGACTTCTCAGGTTTCAAGGGTGTACTACTCCATTTTGTGCAATTATGGCTCAGATGGTCGGGTCCTCTATAAAAACCCCATGCATTGTAATGTAAAAAGGGGGGGAACTTTTTGCTAGAAAGCTGTTGTAACTTGCATTTCTACGATTAACACTAAAGAGTTTTGGACTCTATTTCTCTCTTATATGCTACCTTATGCGTTTATTTATTTCATATTTTGTCATTTGTATACTGTAATTCTGAATCTTGGATTTAGATATGTGATTGGGGACTGAACCCTAAAATTTTATCGAAGGATACATAGGGGAGGAAAAAGCTATAGAGGCTTTCTTTTATGCTGCCTGTGGATAGTGTTTCTGTTATATTCACTTTTCCTAATTGCCATTACTATGAATTCTGAATTTTGGAAAAAGGGGAAGGGGAATCCTGGAACTCATCCAGAGGATACATAGGAAAGTTAATATTGTGTTCATTTTATTATATTCTTGGTGTTTCTTGCTACTGTTTCAATCTATTGGCTAGCAATCGTGCTTCTGGTTCTTTCCCACCATTAAACTACTAAAATATCTTCCCTTACTCTTTTATTTATTTCTTGCACCCTTATCTTAAAACACCAAAGTAGTTTATAATAGGATCTGGATTTTTTTCAAATATTGGCACGAGGGGCATCTCTTCCCTTCGGCATTTCAATGTTGGTCCAGATCTAGGGTGCATACAATTACCCAAATCCTTTCTTGGGCAGATTTGATGACCAACAGGTACATTGGAAGACATTATGAATATCAATAGTTGATACTGAGTCAAAATAGTATGCACAAAAGCTATAAATCTAGAAGAATACTCATAGAAGAAAATATTTGAAGTAGTCGGAGAAAATACCATATACAATTTCTTGTTAAGGACAAAGTAAATCAAATAAAAGACAAATACTGACCTTCAAGCATGCCACTAAATCATGTATATATCACTGGAATAATGGTGTACCATAAGATAAGACTACAAAGCATAGTCACATGCTTATAAATAAGATACAGTAAGGAAGAGTTGAAGCATAAAAAAAAAGAAACAATGGAGCATAAAGGATTCAAATACTATCGTTTCCTGTTCTAAAAATACTTAAGGTGAAGGAAGTGCATGAAGAAAAAAGTATGTTTTCAATTTATAGAAATTCATTCAATCCACACTTCAATGAAATACAGTTACCATGGGAGTACTTCGACGGAGTATAGTTATGGAACCAAATTATATATGCTTCCAGATCTTGTTGTCCATTCCCACCTTCTTCCTACTTACCACTGCCCTCCTCCTCCTGGGCATTCCCCCTTAACCATCCTGACATTTTTCCTAGCATGTTGCCCTCATCTACTACCATCTCTTACCATTTACCCCCCATAATTCCATCCATAAGACCCTCACCATCCCTACTTCTTCGCTTTATCGCATGATCAGTGCGATCCCATTCGGCTTCCACTGGCACATCACCCCTTGTCTTCACCATGATGTCGAGTCTCCCCTCGTTCGTCATTTGATATTTATGATAAAACCCAGTCGAGCCTTAACAAAAAATCATAGTGATCGGGATAAGCAGAACAAAGAATATATATATATATATATATATATATATATATATATAATGATAAATCCTTAGTTTCTAGGGCCAACCAGAGAGAGCAAAACGACCAAATTAATCAAAAAAGAGCTCCCTTCAGTCCAGAATAGAACCTTAATAGTCAGTTTAGAGCCACACCATCTGGACAACATACAAAACAAATTCAATCAGATGCTGACAAGTGTACAGTTAAAATTCAACCGAAAATAACAGAATCAAGAACCCAAGGCTATAAGTAGAAGTAGACAGGTTCTGATACTGCATCAAGCAATTAGAAAATAACATTTTTACTAAGAGGTATACTTGAATGCCCTGTTAGTTGTGCTGTTGTATTTCTTTGTGTTTATTTTCTTTTATTCATTCTTTCTTCCTCCCCTTACTATGCAGTATTGTATGATAGGAAAGCGTTCAAGAAGCTGAGAATATTTCTAGTCTTATTGAGCCTAGGATTCAAATATTCTTCTATTACCAGATTGGAACAAGGAGATTAGGAGGGACCTGTTACATTATTTGAATAGAGTTTTTTCCATTGTATTGACTATATTATTTTGAGAAAAACATATTTAAAAGGCATTCTGCCCACTCTGCATGTAATATTTCATGAATCAATACAATTCTGAGTTTTATTCCCATCATTTCTTTGTCTCAGTACTATGTGTATCTGTGTAATGGGTTACATGATTTTAATGCATTATACACATTTATTTAATTAGTTAACTCTTGATTTTGTTATGATATTCGAATAAAAGCAAGAACGCTAATTTCCTTCTCCCCTTCTTTCTATTCATGATTAAAGTAGTTAAATTTCTATAACAACCCAATGAATCTAGGCACTGGTCTACATAAGGCATAACAATTGGTTTTTTTCATGCTTGGTCATTTTAATAAGAATACTATAGTTTAATATAAATATGGAGTGTGCAAATTAGAATTTTAATTGTAGAATTGCCGTTGGGGTTTCCTTACCCGTTATGCCATATTTTATAGCAATATTCGGGTTTAACAAAACATGAGGCAGTTCGACCAGAGCCTGTAATAGCTTGTTGGTTTCAAACGGGTTCTTGTAGCATGACAATTTATTTCCTATGGATGCAAGAATCGGTTCCAACAAGACCGAAGAAGAAATCACTATGTGCTCGATGAGAGAAAGGGAAGAAGAGGGAAAAGATGACGTACCTTGGGGTGCAAGCACCACTTGTTCTATGGATGGGGGAGGTTGCACAACTACCTCCTCTTCTTGATTTACCTCTTGTTCACCAACATTGAGGGCTATTTCCTCATTCAAAATCTCAACATGAGAATTTTTAGAAAGCTGCTCCTCCTCTTGCTGCGCCATCAAAAATATTTGCGCTACTAAAGTAGGGAGCTCAACATTGGGTGAAGGGTTCACTATCGGTATAGAGGAGACTGTGGAACTTGACGTAGTAGGAATCGTAGTACCCAAAGACATGGGCATTGTAATAGTGAATGTAGTGGTCGCGCCAGTGCGAGGCCATTTAGCTACTTTAGAAAATGGAGGTGCCATCGGATGTCTCTACTTTTTGGGCATGGGAGCCTCCTCTTGAGGGTGCTTCATTCTTTGAGACCACCTTTGGAAAACATATTATTCTTCTTCTTCTTCTTCTTTGTCCTTGGCTTCATCCTCAACCATAGGACTCTCCTCCTCAAGTTCACTTTTGCCACTTTCAGACTGCTAAAAACTTTGTGATAAAATAGTGGCAAAAGCAACGGGTTGATAGGACTCCACGAACCTATCGTAAACTTCAAAAAATTGGGTATCAAGCTTCAACCCGTAAGCAGCATACGACTTCCTCCGATGAATGTGCATCACCCACTAGTTCATAATTTTCTCCTCCTTCCAATCAGGATTTGCTTCTTTGACAGTTGTGAATAGACCCGAAGGAGGAATATGTGTTGTATTCTTCTCTGGATTATACTCCACTTCCTGCTCATAGTAATCATGCCATGGAGGAAGGGAGGACATCTTCTCTATATGCCAGTTCATGTCTGGCCCATCAAAATTATTTCACCACTTCTAAATATCCGGGCGTGGGCAGCAATGAAAGGTCTTCGCCTTAATAAATTCCAAAAAAATTTTGAGTGGGTCGTATCACCAATGCTGCGGCAACTCAATTAGTCCCAGGTCCTGAAGCGCCACCGTCAGAAGGTGATTTTTCCCAATATGGTTCACTTCTATACTTTCAAACTTAAAAGGCATAGTACAAGTTGTCCTTTTTCCTCATCCAGAGCCGTATATGTCATTGATATAATCCATCTGGCACACAACTTCCATTGCAAAAACACGCATAGTAGCAAAATAAGGCAACAAAAATGGTTTACCTGTATATCCAAAAATTTGAACAACCACACCCTGAGTGAGCAAAAATACGTCGCCCTTCTCCTCTGAAACAACATCTCTCAAGTCGCGTGGCACTCGGTCACAACTGCCACAAAGCAATTCAATGGCAGGGCCCAAAAACCAACTATTAAAGTTGTAGACAGACTCTTTCTTCGTTAACACTTGAGTCCACTTATAAACCGATAGGGGCTCATTATTTTTGCCCATCTACGTAACAACAATAAAAGAAAAATGTCGCTACATCTGGAAGAAGAAGAACCATACCAGTAGCGAAGTGTACCAAAATGATCTGGACTTTCCTTCTTGCAATTTTTGCAACTACGAATTGATTCTTCGAGAAATAAATTTGGCCCAATAAAAATAAATTGGATTTCCACCCTACCTCATAGCAGCGGGAGAATAAAATTCCACCTTGCAAATACATTGAGCCATAGCTGCCTGCCATTTATGCACCGTTTCATCTAAGGGCAACCCAAAAATCCAAGCAAGCATGGAATAGATGTCCTGGCACTTGAACTCTGAAAGAGGTTTAGGCAAATTCGATAGCTGCCCCATCTATGGCTCCTTGATGAGTTGAGTTTCCATGAATTATCTCATAGTAACTGTGGAAACATACTTATCCTCTTGCTCATCCGTATGAATTTTCTTGCTCACTACATAACTCGGCGCGCTCACCCCACAGGAAAAAGCCTCTCGGACCTCATCCAGTGTAATCATAAATAGAATCTCTTTCCTGGCATTTCGGACGGCCCTAGTAGAGGAGTCATAAAATTGTGCAATTAACTGAATAAGCTCGGGGCATGGGTGCATGGGAAAACAAAGATACCATGAAAGCTATGAATTGTGAGGTGTTGTGAGCCAACTATTGTAGGAAACCCCCTGACTCACTACAGCTTTGACCTCTTGCCTCAACCGGTCAACTCCCTTATGCGTGATCAAACAATCACCAATTTTGGCCATTTTATCTTCATAGGGATCCAGGTCAACATAATCATTCTGTCGAGCTTTCTTAGCCCTCGAACTCCTTTCTCGTTTCTTAGTTGGCTTCGCTTCTACAACTTCCTGCACCTCTTTTGGTTCTTTACTATGTCTGCCCATCTTGCTAGATAAAAAGCTATGACACTTCTACAATTTCCTACTCCGAGACTTCCAAAAACTCCTCTGCACTTCGAAACGTAGGATACAAAGAAGCAAAAATTTTAAAAATAAGGAAAAACAAAATTTACCCTTTACCTCCCAAAATTTATAGAGGCACTATCAACTGTTGCAGTAATTACATAATTAAATGCAGGCACGTCTTCGGAGAGAAATATTCTTCGAAAAACTGCTCAAACATCCTTTCCAAGGCACAAAAATCCTCTTCTCTAATTCATCACCGGATTCTCCTAAAAAATCGTGCCCTCTACGCTGCACAATCTTATAGAAAAATGTGCCCTGGTGCCAAAAGCTTGTTAGGGAAACCAACCCAACCGTTAATTACCCAATCATCAATTCTGACTGCTGCCTTGAAAAGCTCAATCCGAATGCTTCCCATGTTTGAAAATCATTACTTGAATTTGGTGCCCACTACTTTCGATTATCGCCACGTAACCCAGGGGTGAATTAATTTTCCAAACGTGCTTTTGGGAATATCTTGTTCGGCAAAATCCTTTCACGTGCTTATGAATCCATGGGCGATTCTTGTCTTCATGCGAAAGTGCTCCTTTCCATGCGGTGCATGTGTTTTAAAACTTCATAGCGCGCCTCCCTTTTCTAAAAGTAGTTTTTCTAAAAAAAAAAAAGCAAGCTTTCCTATGCTTTTTCCCCTTTTGTTCTTATCTTTCTTCCATTTTTTTATATATTTTTTAGAAAGCGCCATGCACAATCTCTTTTTTTCTTTTCTTTCACCTGATGACATCATCAAAGCGCGTTCACTCTAGAGACAGGTGAACATGACGTTCGCCTCCTCCAAGAGGCGCACGCGAAGCTCTATCGCCACTTTGCCAATCTTGGGTTCCATTTGAACGAAATTTTAACAATCATTTTTTTTCCTTTTCTTTTCTTTAATTCAGAAACATATTTATACCTATGCAGAATTGTCTAAAACACAAAAATATTTACATATATACAGGGTGTTACCTTCGATTTGAAATTATGAAATATAAGCCTTCAGATGAAGGCCATTCACTGGAATAGGAAGCTCGTACCCTTCCATGTCACAAAGTCGAAATGCATTAGAAGAGGTGACAGTAGAAATTCGAAAAGGTCCTTCCCATATTGCATCAAATTTATGATGTTTTCCTGGCTTTGATTTCTTTTCGTTCCATTTTAATACCAAATCGCCCACCTGGAAGCTTCGATCAGTTGTTCTTTTCTCGAACCACTTCTTCATATCTGTAGCGTGTTCTATGAAAATATGATAAGCTCGCTCTCTCTCTTCTTCTAGTTGTAACAACTGTGCCAGTCTTGCCTCCATAGGATTATTTTCTTCGTTTTCATCTTGGAACATCTGCAATGTTTGGAGCACAAGAAGCTCAATATGGGTAGGAAGAACAACTTCTTTCCCATAAACCAAAGCATACGGGGAAGTTTTTATAGACTTCTTCACTAAAATGCGGTCAGCCCAAAGTGCTTGATTTAATAACAAATGCCAACTTCTCTTATTGTCACCCATTATTCTTTTTAAAATCCGAAGCAAATTTTTGTTGGTAGACTCAGCCAATCCATTCCCCTATGGGTAATAATTGGAAGAGGTCTTCAAGTAAATACCATATCTACTAGCGAATTCTATAATTTTGGCTCCAATGAAGGGAGTACCATTGTCAATGACTAAAGAATTCGGTATACCAAAATGGGTGATGAGGCTTTCCATAAAAGAAATAACAGTCGCTTGATCTGCTTTCTTGGTGGGTATAGCTTCCGCCCATCTGGTGAAGTAGTCTATCATGATCAAAATATATTTATGTTCCATAGAGGAGTGCAGATCAATAACTCCTATAAAATTGAGACCCCACTATTGAAAGGGCGCTTCCACCTGGATCGGATGTAGCGGTGATGCTCCTTTTCTAACTCGACCCACATATCTTTGACAACTGTCACACTGCTGGCTTATCTTGTGTGAATCGACGAACAAAGTGGGCCAATAATACCCCGCTCAAATAATTTTTAGAGCCATAGGTCTGCCTGCATAATGCCCTCCTGATAGCCCGAAATGGAACTCTTCCAAAATTTTTCCCTTCTCAGAATATTTTACACATCTAAGGAGTATACCATCAATATTCTTATAATATAGTCCATTGGGCAACAATACATACCTGAGCACTTGCAATCTGAACCTTCGATGTTGTGAAGGGTTAAGGCGGCTAGGACACCTTCCAGAAGTAAAATACTCAATGAGTTCCTCGGTCCACTCTTTGTCACCTACCGCACTATTCACACAAATCACATCTTCACGACTTGTCTCAACAACAATGCTTTTGGCCAACTCTTGACACAGAGCATGCCCACGAACCAATTTCATCGGCTTGATCTCTACATCATACTCCTGGATCTTCGAGACCCATCCGGCCCTCTTATCACCCAGTTCTCCTTGAATTATAAAATTTTGAACGTCAGGATGAATGACGTAAACCACAGTCTTACTCTGAGAAACAAAGTGGTGAAACTTCTTCAATGCTTTCATAACTGCATAAACCTGCTTCTCTATAAAGTTGTACTTTTCTTGGTGTGGTGCTATAACCTGGCTTAGAAAAGTGATAGGCTTTTCTTCACCATCATCTTGTTTTTGTGTTAGCATGGCAGCATAGCTCTCCTGCTCACCTACTGCATAAAGTATAAAGTCTTTGGAGTAGTCAGGGTTGATCAACATTGGCGCTTGAGTAATCCTCTCTTTGATTTCTTGAAAAGCTCGCTTCCTGGCTTCTATCCACTTAAACTCAACATTCTTCTTCAAGAGCTCAGTCATGGGCTTGACGACTTGGGCAAAATTGGCAATAAACTTACGAATGAAGTTTATCTATCCAAAGAAGGACTGCAAGTCTTTCTTATTAGCTGGTAACGATAATTTCATGAGCGCTTCGACTCGTGCAGGGTCTATGGCCAATCCTTCCTATGAAATCACATGGCCCAACAACTTCCCTTCCTTGACCGCAAAAATTGACTTCTTCGGATTTATGGAAATCCCAAATTCTCGACACTTCTCAAATATTTGCCTCAGATGGAAAACATGATCTGTTCTGCAATGTGAAAACACCGTCATATCATCAAGATAAATCACAATGATTTTATTTAGCAACTCACCAAAGGCGACGTCCATGGCTCTCTAAAAAGTAGCACCGACATTTGAAAGTCCAAAGGGCATCCGTTGGTAAGCGAATGTGCCCCACTTAGTTGTAAACATCGTCTTGTATTGATCTTCATCCTTAACCCAAATTTTATTGTACCCGAAGAAGCCATCCAACAAGGAAAATCTCTGAGCACCAGCCACAACATGAAGAATCTGGTCTATCTGAGGTAGAGGATAATGGTCCTTGAGTGATGCCTGATTTAAATTTCAAAAATCAATGCACAGACGTATGTCCCCATTCTTCTTTCTTACAGGAACCAGGTTTGCCACCCAGGTGGAATGCTTAATAGGGTAAATGATCTTCACCTCAAGCATCTTTAGTAACTCTGCTTTCATGAGGACTTCGATCTTGGGATTAACAGGGCGTTGCTTCTACCGAAAAGGCTTAACTCCTTGTAGCTCAATAGTGTGCTGAATCACGTTCTTGTCGTATCCTTTCAAGTCCTGATAACTCCATGCTACAATATCTGGATATTCATAGCACAGATTTCTAATGCCTTCAATCTCATCTGATTCGCAATCGGTACCAATCTTGATGATCTTTCCTGGCTCCAACTACAATTCTCTGTATTCCTTGGCATCCACCTTAATCCTATGTTTATCAGCCCTATCACTTTGATCAAATAAACTTTCTAGTGAAATCAAACCTCTAGGAATATGATTATTCCTTAACTGAATCATTCCTTCCTTTTCTTCCTCCACAAGAATTCTATCTTCTACGCTGGCAGCTTCTTTGAGCAAAAAATTCACTATTTTCTCATCATTATCAAACACCTTCCAATAGAGGCCCTTATCTGGAATGGAAGGTCTATAAATCACCCTCACCATCTTGGGCTTTCGGACCACTTGCTCAATAGGAGAATAATTAGCGCCCAAGGAAGCTAAAATGTTGGCATGTCTATTTTGTTCTCGAGGAATCACCTGAATATTCAAAGCTTTAAATGCTTCCAAAATATCCCACACTCTATTGCGATAAGCCTTCAAGTAATGTTGCTTTGACACACATCTATTTGTAACTTGATTGACTATAAGCTCGGAATCGCCAAAAATCTGCAGCTGTTCAATTCCCAACTTTTTGGCCTTTTTCAAGCCAAGGCATAATGCTTCGTATTCAGCTATGTTATTTGTACAGCTCCAGGTCAATCTGTAGGAGTAAGTTTTTTGTATGCCTTCAGGGGAGACCAACACAACACCTGCTCCCACACCATTCTTACATCGAGCGCCATCAAAGAACAACTTCCATAACTGATGCGAAATAGGTTTTGGGGGCTCAAGGACTTGCTCTTGGGACTTCTCTATCTTCTGAATTGAATAACAACCAATATCCATTCCAATCATAGCATTGAAATCTATCAGCAGAAACTCATCTTCCAAGCGAAGCTCCTCAGGTGCTTCTTCAACCAGACCAACCTCTTCCAATTCTTCGGTCATCATGTTCACCGTGCCTGGGACTTGTTCTGCCTCCTCTATCTTTTCAATATGAAAAGGGGAGGGCTTCTCATTATGAATGCGAATTCGCCTACCCTTGAATGGAATCTCCAAATGTGAATAATCTAGGGAAAGATAACCTCCCAGCTTAGCTGTGAATTCTCTTGAAAGGCACATGCTAAAGTAGGGCTCTAAATCAACAACCACAACTTCTTGGATGACAGTAATCTATGACATGCTATGGAGCACAATTGGAATATCCTTGATTACTCCAATAGTCTTAACTGGCGTACCATCCAACTGTAATACTCCTGGACTACTCCTCGTATACTCCATTCCCATTACCTCGCATACTGCCTTCGGCATGATAGTAGTGGCAGCACCAGAGTCGATCATACAATTATGCACGATCCACCCTTCCATTCTCAAAGATAAGTAAAATGGGGGAGGCCAATTTTTACCTATCACCGAAGTGGGGAGCGCTTGAGCCAAGACTGTTTGCAAACGATCTTTCTTTTGGTCTTTGGCGGTCTTCAGAGATTCTTGCAACAAATCAATCTACCCAGGTAATTGCAATGCATCATACAAGCTAATCCTTGCTGGTATTTTCTTCATTTCTTCCATGATACTATAGCCATGAGCAGGTGAGACCTTTTCTTCTAGGGGCCGCTCATACTTATCTCGATACTGTTGCGTAGCCTCTACTCTTTGCCTTTTTGTCAATGAAGGATACTTGAGTCTTTCCTTAGCTTGCTCTTTTGTCTCGCTAGGGACTGGAGCAGTGGCGATGCGTTGCGAAGTCGAAGGTTGAGCTTGCACTTTATCTTGTGCTTGCCTAGGTGATGGATTTTTTGACTTGTCAGCATCAGGAATCTTTACCGGGGATGCCCGCTTCTCTTCCTATGCTTTTGGAGCCATAGGTACTTTCAAAGGTTGCAAGTCTACAGGATCAACAGTCACTGGCCTCTTTCCAGACCTAGTGAGGACTAAAACTTGCTCTGGAGATGGCACCATACAATTATGCTCCACTTCTCGAATCATATTAACTTGCCCACCCAAAGAACTTTTTGCTAATGTCTGAACATAGTTCAGATGCACCATACATGTATCTTCACCATGAGGATCATTACATGTAGAACACCAATATGTCCTTTCGAACACATTAACCTCATCATTTGCTTGAATCATGGTGTTTTTCTTGGGTCCCCTGTCGGTAGATGCTTGCTCCCGGGTGATTGGTGGAGTCTGAAACCTTCTTGATCGAAACTCAGCCTCGGCTTGCTTCTTCCTCACAGTGGTAAGCTCATTGGATATCATCCTCAAAGCCGCATTATTGGATTTTACTTCTTGTAACAAGGTCGTGAGGGGATCTGTATTGGGTGATGGAGTTGGCACTGGCAATGGCAAGGGCGCTTGCGGTGCGGGTAAGGGTAAAGGGGTTGGAGGTACTGGCAATGTTGGAAAAGAAACGGATGAAGGTTGTGATGGTACTGATGGAATGGGAAATTATGGGAAGCTCATAGCAGATGACTATGGGACAGGGATAGGAGCTACTTGAGGGGAGCCCAAATTCCATGAAGGGATAGGATACATCGATGACATAGGCTACAAAAATGCATTAGAGTAAAGATATTGTGGCAGATCAGGGAGAATAGGCATCATTGCCTTCGGAGGAAGCCTACCTACAGCAATCAAATCTGATTCGGCCTTTTGAGCTTGTGTATAGAGATCCGAGAATGTGGTCACATTGGCCTAGTGCACCGCCATACCAATATCGGTACTGAGCGCTCGAAGATAATAAAATGTTGCTTGCTCATGGGTTGGCCATAAACCATCTGGAACCCTCTGCCAGCTTTGCACAAATCGAACGTTAAAATCTACAAGTTCCTCTTGTGGATGTCTTTGAATCGAGGTGAACTGGTGCAACAGAGAATATGGATCAGCTTGCTCATGGAAATTCTTAATCAACAATTCTGCCAATTGATCCCACGAGGTAATGGTACCAGGCTACAAAGATCGGTACCAATACAACAATTTCCCTCTTAATGACAAAACCAAAAGTTTTATCATCACATCCTCATCAGTTATATCATGAATAGTTGCAAGAGAGGCCACATCTTGGATATGCTCATATGCAGTTTTTCCAGTACCATCATATGTGGGTAAAGCCTTCAGAGCAGCTTGAGGTACGGGATTTTGTGCCTGCAAATTCAGCGCTCCTGAGCTATTCCAAGCCGAAAACTACCTTGGAAGCTGTTGTTGATGTGGTGGAGGATTTTGAGCCATGTGAATAGGAATATGGGGAGTAGGCTATGGGGCGCTAGTGGTTGTACTAGGCGGAGGCTGAGGAAAACTGGTGGTAGTACTTACAGGACTTACAGGAGCGGAAAACACACCAGCTAACCGGGAAGATGAAATGGATGGTATGGATGGGATATGAGGAAGTGAAGACATCCATCAAAAAGTGGCTATTTGAGGATGCTCTCCTAGCCTTTGAATGTCTAGTTCGTAAAATCTAATCTGATTATCAGGATTCTTGGCTTTTGATCTTGTATTCATGAGAAACAACTTTCACCGTCCTCACGCTTACGGAGTTCTGGGTAAAAATTGAGTCGCCAGATGTTCTAATCTCAAGCAGGAAGGCGAACACCAAACCTAGCACTACTGAAAGTGGAACCTTGAAGGTCCCATCGAGCGTGCCAAAAACTGTTGGTCAAATATCTGCCTAATCAATAAACACTACGTTTATGCACCCTAGATACGACCAACATTGAAAGGCCAGAGGAAAGAGATGTCCTCCGTGCCAATCTCCAGAGAGGGCTGGTTCCCGAACTAAATCCTAAAATGGTAAAAGACTAGGGATGCAGGAAAGAAATTGGAAATAATAGAAAGAGATGGGAAATATGGCCACAGGTCGAAGTGCAGGACTGGTGTTAGACTAACTAGCAGGAAAAAACCCAAGCACAAATTAGCATTTATGAAAGCAAACATAATAGAATAGGCTCATAATATTGCCATAGCAACTATCAAAATGGTACTCCAACATTCACCTTCTCATTAGCAACTTTAAATCCAATGACAAAATTTAAATACAACAACAAACCAGATAGACGAATGGAAATAGAAGCACAATGTACATAAAGTAATCACACACAAGACCACTCACGAATTCAGAAGTCTGATGCCTTCTATTAATGCAGAGAGCTTAAAGAAATCTCTCGCAAAATGTCTAACTCCCCTTTTACAATGAAATTTGCCTAGTATTTATAGAGGTTTTCGCCTCTTTCATTTAATACATATGAGAGAAGAATGTCCCGGGATCAAAGACATAATCAGCGAAATCCTCCTTGAATTCTTGGAAAATCCATTCGCCTAGGGAACAAATTCTTGAAAATCTAAACTTCGAATGGAGGTGCGCATGTTAGGAGAAAACATTAAATTCTTTGGATCGCTTCTGATACATTGGAAATCATGAAAGCCCATTTCTCTTTGCCTTCCTCTTCGTGATCCACAAAATGGAGTAACTAAGGGTGCCCTTCATTAAATGCTAAATTCAACATCTTGACCAAATTCCTGTTCGCCCAATTTGTCTTTGTCCCAACATCAGCTTCGCCCCTTCGTAGCTTAGCAAACATGCACGATCTTGATAAAAACATGTTCGCCCAATTAAAGGGTGAACGACACGTTCACCCCTAGGGAAGGGCGAACGTGATCTTCCATCGTCACTAGGTGGTTCACCCATAGGAGGGGTGAACGTCATGTTCGGGCGTGCAGGCCATCAAATATTTCCAAGGCGCGTTCGCCCCTAAAAAGGGTGAATGACACGTTCACCCCTAAGAAAGGGCGAACGCGATTCTATGCTTAGATAATTTTACCTTTATGCATTAAAAATAGATTCGCCCCAAGAAAGGGCGAATGGGGCGTTCACCCCACCTCAAGGGTGAACATAAATATATATGAAGATTTTTGCCAAATTTTCTCTGGAACTTATTCAAAGTATTACATATGAAAGTTAAAATATATACTATCGCTTCGTACAAAAATTGAATTTTAGGACTTAAACAAAAATTTCCCAATGAATACAAAATGACAAATAGTTATTAACCCTAATTCCTCAATAGAGCATAAGTTTATCCTAATTGCCATATATTATCTTACCAGATGGGTAGAGGCTATTCCTACCAAGAAATCAGATCAAGATGTTGTGATCAATTTCATGGAAAATTTGATTTCTAGATTTGGAGTTCCAAAAGCCTTGGTGAGTGACAATGGCCCAGCCTTCATAGGAGCCAAGTATATTGAGTTTACCAACAAGTATGGCATTACTCTTAAAAATACTTCAAATTATTATCCACAGGGTAATGGACTTGCAGAATCTACCATCAAAAACTTGTTAAGAATTTTGAGGATATCACTTGAAGGAAATAAAAGAAGTTGGCATCTGTTGCTGGACCAAGATTTATGGGCTGATAGGATTTCTATAAAAAATTCCATTAAGACTTCCCTTTATACACTAGTATATGGCAAAGAGGCAGTGTTACCCATCCATGTGTTTTCTAGCGGAATGACGAACACTTCTAAATCCGCATCAAAATGTACTAAGATCCTAGAGAAATAGTTCAAGTACCATTTTTTTGTGTAATAAAGAGTGCCAAGCATCAAAAGAAACAAAAGTGTTTCCAATATAAGGATTTTCCAAGCTAAAGTGTAGCGAAACGAAACCAAGGTGAAAAATCACTCATGGAATTGGCTAAGTGTCACCAGAATTAATGACTCATCATATTTACCGATTTCAAAACCAATGTGGAGCCAAGCAATAACTTCACAACCATACCAAGTGGAGAGGAAAGAATGATCCCACATTCAATGCTAACAAAATCACACTCGAACCAAAGAGTAGCCGAAGAGACGTAGTGAGGTGGCAGCGCGGTTTGAATTTTTGACCAATGAAAATTTAGAATACCACCGTTGAGCTATCGAGATGAATGAGTGGAGGTTGGAAAGTGTGCCAATGGGTAGATTACATAGCAACTATATTAATGGTGGAATATACACACAATCCAAGAAATAAAAAAGTACACACAATATTAATTTAGTAGCTAATTGCATCCACCAAGTGGTACAATTTGAAACAATACTCTGAGATTTTTCTATGAATTATAGAGGGAGCAAAGTTTTGTTGCTTCCAAGATGGCTTCAGAGTATGTCTAAGAGTTTGAGATTCCAGAGGTAAAGGTGGTGCCTCCATACGTTGGTAGAGAAGAAGCTGTGGTAGATACGAAGATGGTCTTCACGGAGAGAACAAATCTCAGGAGGAGCATTAATGATATATAAAAGAAGATATTCGCTTTGTCTGTAGAAGGTAGATGTGCTATTATTTCTTACTTATCCTTTTACATTTGTGATTTTGTTCATCCCTATATAGAATTAATAGCTGCAATAGTTAAATTTTATGACCAATGGCAAAAGTAGTGAAAACTCACAAAGGGAAATCCCTCTTTAATATCACCGCCTCCTTCTGTCACAATATTTTAAACCTAGGGTCAGAGCCAGCTGTAAAACCTAAGGAATTTAAGGTAACTGAATAGGCCATGATTTATTCCTTAAGAGAAGTGAGTTAATGAGAGAGAGTCATTTAGGAGATGGGTTTATAAGCAGCTAAATGCTAAGCTCAAGAAGAAATTACCCGAAGTCCCCATTCTTATCGATGAATTTATAAACCTTGTACTATTCTCTATGTTAGCCTGTATGGAGGGTCTAGATTTTGACAGATGGGTGTACAGATGGAAAATTGCTGTAGCCTACTGCATTTCCAATGAAATAATGTATGAGAAAGGTGCTGAGGAAAAAGGGACTAGGGTGATTTATTTTGATTGGCTAGCTTTTCTTACATAAATATACATGAACAATTGGTAAATATAAAAAGGGGCTTTGATGCTCCTAGTTTTAGGTATTGCTCGAGTATGGTATGGATGTTTTATACTGCCATTAAGGACAAGATGTATTGAATTCCGATCAAGGAAAAAACCAATTATGGAGAACCCCTATCGGTTTATTACTGGACAAGTCATTTGAGAAGTAGTGAGTCTTTCTATAGATTCAACTTGGAATTTCTTGGACCCACATTGAAAATAATGTATGGAGAGTGCCCTAGATTGCCACCCTTGGCAAAATAAATTTTAAGAGTAAAAGGTGCTAAGGAAGGAGATTGGTACTTTTTGACTGAGGGCACAATTATCAGATTGTATGGTTTCATAGGTAAACCTTTTCTCCTGCCTCATTTTATTATAGAAAGGCTTTTTACCTTGAAATATTTGATTCAGGTAGAGTATATTGATTTACATTATGGTTCTAGGAGAAAGAGAAAATCTCTGCTTACATATCACATTGTGGAGGACATTACCATCACAAATAAGAGGTAGAGTTAGCTAATTGACCAATACCTTGATAGGTTAGGTCTATTTTATATCCCCCAAACATGGAGTTATGACCTTGATTATATCTTCACTGCAAGGAATGTAGCCCTAAATGGAGAGAAGGCTTATAAATTTTAAAAGAGGACTAGGGATCATTTTGAACAAGGTAGAAATAATGATGAGACCACTATTTTAGAGTGGAATGTATCGAAGATGGGTCAACTACCTCTATGGTTGGATTTCTATGAGCAGATTGTTGATTATGACCCCGACTAGAAGAAGAGTCATCGGCTTACAAAAGCCACCATTCATGACATGGAAGGAAAAACCTCAAATAAAAAGGACCCTAAGCTTGAGGAGGATGCTTTCGAATAAGCTAAGGAAGAGGAGTAATGGAACGTAGATAAGATATCATATTGGTGGAGAATGAGAATTGAAATTGGAAAACGTAAGTCTATGTTCCCCATGAAAATTGATAAGCAGTTTTCCAAGAAATATAATGAAAATATTAGAACCTGGAAGTAGGACATTAGAAACATAGTGTTGATAGTTGAAAGGTCCCAGGTAGGTTATGAATCTCAGTCTCCACCCATAGATCAAGAAGCCCCTGTAGAAGAGTAGGAAAATTCTTTGACAGTAGATGAGGTCTTGATAACTTTTCATCCTACCACTGAACAAGTGGAGAAGTTTCCTAAAGGAGCACAATTTCTGAGTAAAATGCAATATTACAGTGAAAAAGCTATCAGTACTCCAGTCATCGAAGTAGTATCTAGGCCTAAATTCTTAGCTTTGGGGGTTAACATCTAGACACAGATATTGACTAGATGAAGAAGGATGAGAGTTTCAGGTTCACCCCTATTTCTTTTAGCCTTGCAGCATCAGTAGAATTACATCCTGTTTTTGAGCATGTTTTGCTTTTTGGAGTAGTACAAGGAGATGTATCAGAAGTATATTCTAAGAGTGAGATGGATTCATTTAAATTAATCCATAGAAGAACTAAAATATCCCAAAAAAGGAAGGAAAAGAAAGTTTCAAAGAAGTAGAGATTGGATATGGATGAAATTGCAAAAGAGGTAGCTTTCTGTTGCAAAAAAATTGACTCACCAAGAGCAACAACAAGAAATAGAGGTGGAGCAAGAGCACCCTACATATGTAGGCAAAGGTATAGTTTCTAATCCCTCTTCTCCTCTACATCCTCTTGAATCCCCAAATAAGTCTCCCTCCCTTTCTGATCAATAGAATGTGACAAAGGTACCTTATACCTCTCGTAGTCCACCCCATATTTCATTGGTTGTTATTGAAGCTCAAGTCACCTATGTTCCCCCATAGTCACCCAAAATTCCACTACCAACATATGAATATCCCACTTCATAATCTCACATCATTTCACCCTCATTATTGCCACCACCATCTTCAAAGGGACACAAAATTCCAAGTACCACCATTCATTCAGTTGTTAGTCTTGCATCAGTTCCTATGAGTCTACCAATAACAACAACCTAAGTAGTCACAGAGTCCATTGTAGTTACAGAGACTGCTATGAGTACTCTCACACCCAAATTGTCAGTAGTTCAGTTCACCCTTTCATTTTTGATATCTTCATCTCCCCTGGCTACTAGTTTTTTAAGTCCTATAACTTTGCCAAAAGGGCAGGAAGCCACATAGAGAGCAAATTATTTTTGGGCAAAGAAACTTTCTAAGCCTTCCAGCAGGATGACTATTAGAAGGAGAAGCATGTATGTTGATCTAGTGTCTCACCAGAGAATATTTAAATCTATGACTCCACTTGTAAATAACCCTAAAACTAAAATGATTGTCCAAGATTATCGAGTGGAGGAGGTCATAGAAGATATTGAGAAGCTTCCTGAAGAAGATGAGGTGATCATTGCCAAAGCCCACTTAAACACCTTCTATGTAAAAAATGATATATTCAGAGAGAAGGTGAGCAAATTGGACCAAAAAATTGAAAAGCTTTAGAAGACTCTGAGAAATCATAAGGAAGTAGAAAAGGCTCTAAAAAAAGAGGTCAAGGGTTGGCAAGAAAAATTCCAAGAGGCCAATAAGCTCAAGGATCAACTTGGAGAGCAAATGAAGTTGAATGAAGAACAAGCAAAAGGAATTTATAGTTTGAGACATTAGCTTCAACTTAAGAAAGCTAAGTCTTCTAGATTTTCCAAGGCTAATTTGAAGAAGATTAGAAAAGAGATGCTCTCCGAAGTCCAAGAAAAATGTTCAAGACTTTAGCTCATGATGGATTATCTGGATGATGCCAACCACCTAATCCCCAATGTTTAGAAAGATCTAGATCAGATCACCAGAGAGTTATAGCCTATGGTGATTCTAGCAGAAAAAATGTACAAGTTTGTTGATAGCAGACTCAATGATTCTCCTAAACCAATTTCAATAAATAATAGAATCTCACCAGAGTTGCTACCAAAATTGTGGTTAAGAAGCACAGGGTACTTCAAAAAGCTTAGCTATTGTTTGACAATATTGAGGGAGTGATTAGGGATTTTGTTGATATGAATAAATAAATGATTCAAGTTGGATTCAAAGGCCTATGCATGGAGGATCACAACTTGTTATCTGTGGAAGAGATCCATAAAAGCATCAATGAAAATTTGTAGGATGAATATGAATTTTATTCTCTTAAAGGGCCACTACCCCAAGAACAAGCTATCCAATTAATTGTTAATTTTATCAGATTAAAAGATCTCATGGAAGATCTAGTAAATAGAGGAAATGCTGCTAATTATGAGGACATTGGAGAGTTACAATATGTCTATAAGCAACTCAAAGAGACATCAAACCTCTCTAAAGCAGCCTAGAAACAAGCTTTACAATCTCTAAAATTAATGATTCAACTGTTTGGTGATTCTTCTAGAGGAAGGCATCAAAAGGAACCTTATCAAGAAGAATAAGAAGAAGAAGAATAAGAAGAAGAGAATTA
This sequence comes from Wollemia nobilis, assembly GCA_028583015.1. Classification (NCBI taxonomy): domain Eukaryota; kingdom Viridiplantae; phylum Streptophyta; class Pinopsida; order Araucariales; family Araucariaceae; genus Wollemia; species Wollemia nobilis. Next base: position 263,067 of record JAQPPZ010016981.1, on the reverse strand, counting down.
GGAAGAGGCCGAGGAAGGGGCTCAAACTTAGTTTATTTTTATTTTTGTACATATGTGCAAGTTTTGCATTTTTGTTTTTTGCCTTGACAATTGTCAGAAATAAGCAATAAAGGCATGAAGCCTAGAGAGGTACAAAGAGCAGTAGATTTTGTGTGAAGGCATTTTTGCAATAAGGTATTATAAAAGGAGTAGAGTTATACCTAATTTTTGAAGACAATGGCAATAGGCCTGTATTTTTGGTATACTCTCTTTATAAGCGGATGAATCACGATGTTTTTGGCATCATATCTATATGAAACTTTACCCTCTAAGCAAGCTGTTAGATTTTTCAGAGGGTAATGTTTGTATGGAGGTTATTATTTAACGCATATTTTTGAATATGAGATTTTTTGAATCTTAAGGCCCAATGGATAAGACCCTGAGTTATATGGTTTTGCAAGAAAATCCACTCGAGAGGCACCAGAATGTAGGCCCAAAATGGCCACATACTTAGGAGAATTTTGAAAATTTTGCCTAAGTCATGAAGTTTTCAATCCACATGCCTTGTAAGGAATTTTGGAGCAGATCTGCAACAAAGGTCATGAGTCCACCCAACACTTGGTAAATTTTTGCACTTGGAGAAATTACACAAAGTTTCTTTTTTTCTTGGCTCCAGACTAGTGACGAATCTCGAATCTGCAAAAAATTTTGAATAAGGATGATGTCAGTGTAAAATAAGTGCAGATTGGCAACCACTTGGTATTTTGAATATTTTGTGAGTGGCTAAGTGTTGGAAAGCCTGATTCTAGAAAGTGCAATGAACATTTTTGCCCAAAATGGTGACAGAAGATGAACATTTAAGCATTGAAGATGCAGATTCATGACAAAGCATATTTTTGACTAACTCTCTTCTAGAATGACGACAAGCAACGATGTACTCTAAAGTCAGTGTGGATTGGAGGAAGAGTCATTTTGCATTGCAATAGGCCCAAAATGGTGTTCACTAACCAATGTACTTGCTTCGATCCAAAATGGAATCCATAGAAGTTTCAAAGGAGATATGATGTCATCAAATTTTTTGTGTGGATTGGTGAATGTTTCATCGCCAAATAAGGAAAACGAAGGATAAAGAGTGGATTTCATCCCGCTTCACTTTCAGAGTATTTTAATTTTGGATTGGTGTTTCGTAGTTTTTGAGGCATAAAAGATGACGCCATTAGTTTTTTAAAGCAAAATGACACTATGTTCTCCCCCACCATTGTAACAAGCTGATATCAGATTAAATCATAGCCATATGATGGGGGAGATCAATGATGGAGATTTTTCTAAGAAATTTGAAGAGTATAAGAGCAATATCTTGTCGAAACTATGAAAATTAGTTGGAGGAGGAAGCCAAATCATCAAGATTTTCAATAAGATAGAACCAAAGATAGTTACAAATTGACAATGGCAAAGGTCTTCGAAGAAGGATCAATGACACATACACACTCTCCAACAGGTAGAACTCTAGTTAGCACCGAATGACCAACAATTTGCAGATGGTTTGAGTTGCCATGTCATTCCATTTGCAATGGATTTCCTGAAGGATGAACCAATAAGAGAATAATGACAAGAACTCTCTATTGAGCTGTCAAATTTAAATCTTTGTAATGTTCCTTGTAATTTTAATTTTGCAAAACTATAAATAGAGGTCAAACCCTCATTTCTAAGGGTTGGATCTAGTGTGTTTTCCTGTGCTACTATAAATATTCCCAAGGGCTAATGAAAGGAGCATTACATTGATCTTCACCTCAAATTTTGTGTCTTCATATTTCGATATCAGAGGTTCGAATTCTTTAGTTGTATTTCTATGAATACCTGAATGGTTAGTTTGTGCCAAATTAATGGATTATTAGCTATTAGGGTAATTGAAACCTACTTCTAAGTTTGATATTTATTGTTAGGAAGTGCATTTATGTAAAATATAGATATTGGTGAATTTTGTTATTTGGATTATCACTGTTTAGATATTGAAATTATTGTTTGCAATATTTCTCTGTTGTTCTTTAATGAATGAAAGTACATTTAATTTGGGATAATGTTGATCTAAGTAATGTGTCTTTAGATTGGTTTTTTGGAGCTTTTTTCTGCAGTGCAATGTTGTTAGTCTATATGTACACTATTTTTCATATCTCTCTAGCCCTAACCTTTTCTTACCCTAATCTCAAAAACCTAAGTGAGCATAATTGTGTCAACATCATGTTTAAGTTGACAAGGAACCAACCTACTCTGGAGGTTGGATCAGAAACTCTGTTTTGGTCCATCCAATGTTGAGTGCAGAGCTATAGCTATTGGGTGCAAGCCTTTATAGAAAGTAGGAATATAGAAAACCATAGTGTTGAGTAAAACTTGATGCAATTCAGTGCCTAAAAACTACGTTGATGTCCTCCAAGTTTGGACTAGTGTTGGTTTTTTTATAGACTCCTATCTGTGTCTACCACTCCTATAGTTATCCGAGTTATATGAGATTTTGATGCTTTTGGAATAGGAGTACGTTGGGTTATTAAGGTCTACTAGTGTAAGTGTTGGAAGAGCTTGGATAGTGGATTCTTGATTTTGTTGAAGTGTAGTTGTTGCTCTTGCTAGAGCTTAGATAGGAGAGCATAGTGTTCTGTTCACTTGGTGTCCTATTGAGCTCTTCAAGTTAGATTCATTTGATGTCATGAATGTTTAACTATTTTTTTGGATCCTTCTATATATATAAGTTTTAGGTTTTTTCTTATTGAGTATATATTCTCAATCCCTTGCTTGGATTAAGTTGAAGGTAGAAGTTGTTTATGCAATTTTGGAAAATTGTTAAGAGTTTTGTTTGAAGCTTTTACTTTTAATTGAAATATAGCCATTATATATTTAAATATAGTATTTGATAAAAAGGATACATATATGCATGAATTTATTTCTAAAATAGCTTCATGTGATTAGAATGATTTTGTGGTAAAAGATAATTTATGGGTATGAAATGCTTGTTTGGAAAAGATGGTAATTAATGATTTTTTGAGACTTGGGTAGATAAAGAAAATTATTAAAGAGGGAAGTATGCAATTTAATTAAAGTATAGGAAATTGTAGATGAATGTTTGCATAAGTAAAATTGCACCTTATATGTTATTTAATGATTACCTTCAATAAGTATTATATATGTGGTTGATTGCATTAGAAAAACTAGTTGATTCTTTTGCTTGGAAGGAAAAACAATTATAATGGTTCTTAAGACTTGAGTAGGTGAAAAGACCATTATAGAGAGAAGTATGGGATTCTATCCTTTTTTATTTATTTAATATTTGTAAATGGTTGCTTGCATTAAACTTAGAGCAAGATAAAATGCATTGCATATAAAGTTGTCTTGATATCTAAGTGTTCCTCAAGTTTTCAGGTAATCCCTTTCATTAAGAAGGTCATGGAAATGTGGTGTAGAGACCATTTAGGTGGATTGGATTTGTTGTACCTTGGAATACATTTTTTTTTTTTTATGTAAACGAGATTTTTATTTGTATTACATAGACAAAACTTCCAAGTTTACTAAATAACTAGGCAATTTTGTAAGATGAAGAGAATTTGATTATTGTACAAAAGCAAGGAATGTTTTTGAAATATGATATTTATATTGAATAATGTTCTTATTATTTTAGAGAATTAAATGTTATATTGTGATCTACTTTTTATGGGATTCTATTATAATATTTAAGTGGAGTAGATAACATTGTAATTTTAATGATTTTATTTTCTAAAGAAATGCTTCTTTTACATAGCTTTATAATAGCACTTGGATCAATTTAACTATGGATTTTAAATTGGTGAGATGCTTCTTAGTGGTAACATTATGTTGAAGCTTATGTTATTTTGAGATGTAATGTATCATCCTATTTCTCAAGTTCAATATTGTGTTATAGCTTAAGCATGTTATTTTCAAATGAAGCATTTATTTCTAGAGAGTTGTTATTGATATTGCTTAATGCTATCTTGGATTTGGAAAGAGTTCTTGGGATGGATCTAGAACCTCTTTTAGGACCTGAGTCATAGAAACTAGTGCAATGTTGAAAGGAGTTGTATTGATGCAATAAACAGGTATATGTGAATCCTAGAAGGAATTACAAGGATGCAATAGATAGGAACTCACAAATCTAGAAGGCATTGTATTTATGCAATAGCAAGGTTCTTGTGAAATGATACACCTTAAACATTAAGGATTGGGTGTTCCATATCTATGAAGTTATTGGAATAATTCACAAGACAACATTGGTCAAATTATCCTATACCTATTATGTGGTCAAATTGTCCTATATCGATGAGAGTATAGAAAAGGTGGGGGGACCACTTTAATAGCCTTCTAAATGATGAGGTTTAATAAGATGATCCCAAAAAATTAAAATATGTTGGTCACTCCTATCCATCGAGTGTCATCTATAGCAACATGAAACTCAAATGTGGTAACGCCTTGCAAATGCTAAAAAATATATATTGAGACTCATGAGAACCTCACTTGTGTTTTAAAGAAAACTCTATTTCTCTCGGGTTGGTTTTTATGGGTTGTTATAGTTAGTATTAGAGCTCTAGGTCAAGGGGATAGAAGCCTCCATGGAGTACGCCTAGGATGAGCCTTGACTTGATGTGCTACTTTGGGGAGACTTAGTCCTCTAGGGACATTAACGTGATCTAGGATACAATAGGTATTGCATGCCATGGGGACCAGTTAAACCAAGGAATAAAAATCTTGGAGGGTATAGTTTCTTATTGGGAAAGGCACTTTGCAGGGAGGTAAATGTGACCTTGATCATTATCAATTGAGTGGTAATAGTCTATGTTAGTTCATACGTAGAATGGAACTAACCAATTGTAAGTACCATTAAGGGAAATTATCACTTACCACACCCATTTTTATGGATAGAAGATGGCACCTATATTGAGATCATCCAAGAGGATGGGACTAGATGTAACGATCCAAAAACAAGAAACAAGAAAACACACAAAGAATTTTCTTTTGACTAAGGAGAGGGATTCATAAATCCCTAACCAACCTTAGACTAACTTAATGTTTAACAACCCCTAAGTTTCTTAAGAACTATACCACACAAGATTCCCCTCATGCAAGTCCCTTCTACGTAGGCATATCTAGTGTCATGCACATAAGTCCATCCATCTCATCATTCTTGATGAGCTAGACTTACCACCTTCAAGCATTAGAAGGTGTATACACATATCCATATCCCACACAAATCATTATGTGTGGGTATTCTATGTATAATATGAGTTAAGCTATCAATCTTGTCCTCTGAAAAGCTATCTTAACTCTGGTACGATATTCCAAACCTAGATCCAATCTCCCTAAGGGGGTCTCAAGCCCTTAGGTTAACCTCTAAGTTCACCTAGAACTTACTATTAAATTATGATAACAACACAAGAACATAAAGAGTAAATACAGATACTAAATCTAAAAAAACATGAATCAATAAGCACTGAGTAAGGAATAACATGCACTAGAAAGATACAAATACAATTACATTCAATAATGGAATACAGGATACAAGTAGGTATGGCAATCCCATACTCTCAAACAACCTTTTATATCAATTCGATCGAGGAAATATTCCCACAAATCTATTCTATTTCATAATTAAACAATATGTAAGTTAGAGAGCAAACTCATGCATCGATCCATATCATGACATTGGTCCTCTCACTCATCCATCGATCAAGTGAGGATAGGAGGGGATCAAGACACTCATGGTTTCGGATAGACATGCTTCTAAATGTATTTAATCATTTCAATGCCAAATTGCAACTATACAAATAACCCAAGCAATTCAAATTTCCAAAGCATAATGAATCTTATAGAAACTACTCTTTCTATTTCCCCTCTCACATCCCTATGAGAGTTATTCAACAATGCAACAAGATCATTTGCTAACTGGTAATAAATTTCCCAAATTTCACCCAATAATTAAAGTCCCATACCTTTAATTATTGAATGATCTAAGTTCTCCAATATTTACGCAAATTAAAGTCAACTACTCTAATACATAAATATCCTTACTCTTCATTTCATGAACTAAAGTCCCATACCCTTAATTCATAAAATAAAAATTTTCCATATTTATTAATCCATTAAATCGAACTATTTCAACTTATAAATAAACCATTTTCTTCATTTCATGAACTAAAGTACCACACCCTTAATTAATAAAAGAAACCATTTCCATACTTATTTAATCCATTAAAGTCAACTACTTTAACTTTTTTTTTTTAAATAAAAAAACCTCTTGCGAAGCCGCCTTGGTCTGAGAGACCACGAACAGGGGGTTCTACACCGTCAAAGTCACCTCGGGGTCGCACCCGACCTTGCCTGCACCAACATTATCAATTGGATTTTAGATACCCAATTCAGATTTTTGGTAGGGTGGAGATTTGAACCTGGGACCTCCCTTGGAGGATTGCCCTCTCCTCTCCAACTCACCTACAACACCTGGGTGTCAACTACTTTAACTTATAAATAAACATTTTTCTTCATTTCATGAACTAAAGTCCCATACCCTTAATTCATAAAACAAACCATTTTCATATTTATTTAATCCATTAAATCCAACTACTTTAACTTATAAATAAACCTTTTTCTTCATTTCATGAACTAAAGTCCCATACCCTTAATTCATAAAACAAACCATTTCCATATTTATTTAATCCATTAAAGCCAACTACTTTAACTTATAAATAAATATTTTTCTTCATTTCATGAACTAAAGTCCCATACCCTTAATTCATAAAACAAACCATTTACATATTTATTTAATCCATTAAATACAACTAATTTAACTTATAAATGAACCTTTTTATTCATTTCATGAACTAAAATCCCATACCCTTAATTCATAAAATAAACCATTTACATTTTTATTTAATCCCTTTAAGCCAACTACTTTAACTTATAAATAATTTTTTTATTCATTTCATTTAATCTACGACAACTATTTTAATTAAAGGAATTCATATAGAAGTAAGTTATTCCCATTTATCTAAAGTTACCTTAATTAAAGAGGACTAGATAAAGGGACCCCTTTTAATCAAAAGCTAATCTACCTTATGATTAACAAGCTAAGCATAGAGTTCCTACCTAAGCACCCTATAAATTTTATTGATGAAGTCCACTACCAAACTGACATTACAGGGCCAGAGCACAAGGTTAACTACTAGTGCAACAAGGCATGATCGGATAAGGTACACAACCCACCAACCACTACAAAAAAGTCATAGCACTCAAGTACCGTGGTCTACTTTGGGTGATAGCCAACCATGGATGTGGGTTCACCATGGGTTCCATCAATCCTAAAGCCCAAGAGGCTACCTAGACATGAAACCTCCAAGGAAGAACATCTCTTGGAACCCAACCTAAATATGACCCTTCCTCTTATTACAATGCCTAGCTTTTGCTACCCTTACAACTACTCTGATCTGCCTAACATAGGTATATACCTATGACACACAGCCAATGAGCTTACATATCAATGCTCTCAACAGATACTACAACAGTGATATTACATAAAAACACTCTCAATAGATACTACGAGAGTGAGTTTACATAGCAAAGCTCCTCAATAGAGACTATAATAGTGAGCTTACATAGAAATGATCTCAATAGAGACTATGATAGTGAGTTTACATAGCAATACTTCTCAATAGAGATTACGCTAGTAATCTTACATAGCAATGCTTCTCAACAGAGACTACGATAGTGAGCTTACATAGTAATGCTTCTCAATAGATACTATGACAGTGATCTTACATAGCAACACTCTCAATAGAGACTATGGCAGTGAGCTTACATAGCAACGCTCTCAATAGAGACTACGATAGCAAGCTTACATAGCAATGCTTCTCAATAGAGACTACGACAATGACCATACATAACAACTCTCTCAACATAGACTATGACAATGGGCTTACATAGCAACACTCCTCAAAAAAGACTCTGACAGTGAGCTTACATAAAAACACTCTCAATAGAGACTACGATAGCAAGCTTACATAGCAATGCTTCTCAATAGAGACTATGACAACGAGCTTACATAGCAATGCTTCTCAACATAGACTATGAAAATGAGCTTAAGGAACTAGTGGTAGAAATTTAAATGAGTAATTTAAAGGATTATACTTAACCAACATGGTTTTATTATGCGCTAGAAGATTCCTTGGCTGTGCTACTCGAGCATTGACCCTCCTTTTTGTTCTACACCACATTTCACTCTCTATCCCTTGATGTTTTCCCTCCTTGGCTCTCTTCTCCTATCTATTTCTTTCTGCCTCTTCCCTTTTCTTTCTTCCTATTTAGCACCTATATCTTCCCCCTCGCCTTCCATTCGCCACCCACCTCCATTACTTCACATCCTCTTTTTAGGTGGTAGAGGGAATGTTTCTTCCTCTTCGCCTTCCTAAGGCACTGCCATCATTGAAGTCCATCTCTTATGTTGACAACCATCCCCATCGTGTTGGCAAAGCCATGCATTGCATTGATGGAGACATCCTTTTGTTCTGGTAAAGCCACCCTTCACGTTAATGGAGCCATCCTTTCGTGTTAGTGGAACTCTGCTTGAATGGCTCGATTTAGTTTCGAAGGTAGGTTCCATACTTTGGAAAATTTTAATAAACTGATAATTTGATCATCACTTCATTATTCTAAATATAATTTTTATTTATTTGAATAAAACAACCATTCACTAAATATGGAGTCTATTTATCATTTAAAATAAATCAACCATTTATTTAAAAATGAGGCTTATTTATCATTTTAAGATAAATCAACCATTTATTTAAGATGGAGTTTATTTATCATTTAAAAGTAAATCAACCATTTATTTAAAATTAACTAATTTATCATTTAAAATAAATCAACCATTTATTTAAGATGGAGTTTATTTATCATTTTAAAATAAATCAACATTTTATTTAAAAATAAAACTTATTTATTAATCCTTTTTACCTGAATTCCAAAGGAGTTATGAAGATAGCTTATTCATTCATACTTTCCAATTTTTGAGATAAGGAGTTGAACTAAGTGATAATCAAGCATGTGCAACAGATAACGAGGGAAATATTTCCATCAATTTAGTCACCTGTCTCAGCCTTTAGAACTTACGATAGCTACTAGGCCATTAGTCTGGGGCTCAAGGTGGCTATATATTGATGATTATCCCTAACCGAATGCATTCCTATCATGAATGTATCTATCCATGTTACCTCTAAGTTTGTCTTATCATCACTTCCCCAACCTCAAGTACCCTCACCTTCGGTGGATGACTCAACTTATTCCACTTACGAGTGTACCTGATCCTACACATTGGCAATTTGCTAGCAACATCATAATAATTAATATATACTAACACGTCTACTCTTCTTAATAGTGCAAGATCAACTATTAAAACACCTTTAGTTAATACATTATTTCACATGTTCAAAGGTCCATATGGGAGGGTCATGAAACTAGATATGTATAAGGAGGTGGAAGTGCATTCACTGAGGAAATATGATAAAAAGTAGGGAACTAGGAGAACAATGGACCTGAAAAGGATATCCAAAAAAGTAATAGACTCCAACAAGAAAATTTGGGGATAAGAGGGTCCTATTGAGAGTACATTGGTTACCACTTACTCACTCGTGTTACTACAAGAGGAAATAAGACAACTTACTTCCTTAGTTGGGTCACTATGAAACAATGAACAATTTTAGAGAGGATTGTTAAGTAGAGATGTGGAAGTAAAGGTGGTAAAGAAAATTCAAGAGAGAGATCTATAATTTATAAGAGAGGTGAAAAAAAAATCCACCTAGGACAAAGTACTTTACCTATGGTGGTCTTCACTATACTAATAAGTACCCTCGATAATTTTAGTCAAGCAACATAGCAGAAGAATCACAACATAAACTTTATGACACTTTAAGGGACTAGAGCTTGGCCAAACAAGTGACACCTATGCTACTAATTAGTAAGTTGTTGATAAATATGTTAAAGTTTTAATAGGTTGTGGAGCTAAAAATAGTTTTATTTCCACTAGTATTATTGGGATATGTTGAAAAGACTTGAATTTTTGGCATAGGGGTGGAAAGTCGAGTATGGTTCTAGATAAACCTACTCAATGGATCAATATTTACCCACAAATGAGATAAATTTACCCAATGGATATACCATGTGACACTTGTATGTAGCACCACTCCATGATTTTGATATTATCCTAGGGCTAGACTGGTTAAAGGCTCATGGAGCCTTAATCAACTTCCAAGAAAGGTGGATGGATTACACTAATAAGGATAATAGGAGGATAAGAGTTCAAAGAAGGCAAGGGTTTTTTCAACCTCACTTATATATAGCTATGCAACTAAAGAAAATAATTAAAAGAGGCGGTATGTTGTATGTAGTTAATATTAATGGAAAGACTAGAGAAAAGAGGAACAAGAAATTATCTAAGAAACACCCAATTTTGTATGAATTTAGGGATTTATTCTAGAAGATCTCCTAGGTTTACCACCTCAGTAGGAATTTGATTTCACTAGTGAGTTAATACTAGGGGTAGAACCCATTGCAAGGACACCTTATAGAATAAATCCAATTGAGTTGTAAGAATCGAAGGTGCAAATTTAGGATTTGTTGGAAAAGGGTCTGATCAAACCTAGTGTGTCACCTTCTAGTGATTCAATATTAATTATGGAAAAGAAGGATGGTTCCTTGAGGCTATGTATCGATTATAGGATGTTTAATAAGGTAACCATTAAAAATAAGTATCCTTTACCAAGGATTGATGACCTATTCAATCAGATAAAAGATGCTACTATATTTTTAAAAATAGATTTGAGGTCGAGGTATCATTAGTTAAGTATTCGAGAAGATGATACCCATAATACATCCTTTAAGACTAGATACATGTACTATGAGTTCACAGTATTGCCATTTGGATTGAGAAATGCACCAACAAATTTTATGAATATGATGAATAGTGTGTTCAAAATATATCTAGATTACCAAAGAAAGCAATTACCAAAGAATTATTAAGAGTAACTGTCAATACAAAGCTTGTGGAAGTTTTTTTTAGTACTCTGCTATGTGTGTCTGCAACTTTTTGTTTCTCCATTGTCTCAAGGAAGGGATCCGTGTCTATTTCTTTTTTGTAATTATGATGCATGTGTGTTTTCTCGGGGTATATCCAAAATGTTGTATGGGAAGTTTCTTTTTGATAACAAGCTATGTGCCTTACCGGATGTAATGGCTTTGGCAGCATGTAGATTTTACATATATAGGATCCTTAGTAAGGATATGTTCATCAATAGCCCTGGGCTAATTTTTGTAAAAGGTTTTGGGTCAACTTGTAAAACCCGGTATTAATGCTATAGTATCTTATATACCAAAAAAAAAAAAATCTAGATTGGTTTGTATTGGTATTCTTAGATGATATCTTGATATATTATAACACCAAAGAAGACCATGACCATCATTTGAGGTTAGTGTTAGATGTGTTGAGGAAAAACCAACTATATGGAAAGTTGTCTAAGTATGAGTTTTATACCTCATAGGTATAATATTTGGTACACATCATCTTGACAGAAGGAATTGCCATAGATCCAAAGAAAATTGAGGTTATATTAAGTTGACTTACACCAAAAAATATGATGGAAGTCAATATTTTCATGGGACCCACTAGTTATTATAAGTATTTTATGAAGGATTACTCTAAATTTGGTTATTTGATCACCAAACTTCAGAGGAAAGGAAAGGAGTTCAAATGGATTGATAAGTGTGAGGTCACCTTTGAGGATTTAAAGAATAAGTTAACTACGACACCAATTATCAAGATACCAAATCTTCTTGGGAATTTTACCATATGTATTGATGCTTCCTTAGATGGTTTGACTGGGGTATTGTCCCAGAAAGAGACCAATAGCTTATGAGTCTAGAAAAATCATGAAAATTGAGGTAAATTATGCTACACATGACCTAGAGTTGACAACAATTGTGCATACAAAAAAGGTATGGAGATATTATTTGTTGGGAAAATTTTTGAGCTAAGGATAAACCATCAAAGTCTAAGGTATATTTTTACCCAACCTATGTTGAATGCAAGACAAAGAATATGGATAGAGTTCTTAGTAGAATATAAATTTGGTATTGAGTATATTAACAAAAAAGAAAATAAGGTTGTAGATGCCTTGAATAAAAGAAGGCACATAACAATGTCATTTTTTTTTATTTGTGGAAAACATCCCAAAAGGGATGCCACTTTCGGGTAAGACCCAAGGAGGCAGGGGTATCCATTCCACCAAAAATGCCCAGGACTCGGACCTGGCCTACCACCTTTGACATACTCAAGGAGCAAACAAACACACAAAACCAATTTAAAAATAAGTAAATAACAACAAAAATAATAAAATAAAATAAAAAACATGCTCCTTGAGTGTGTCAAAAACAAAAGCACAACCAAACACGCACAATAAGATAAAAGAAACCACAACACAAACCACATAGAAAAACACAAGAACCACATAACAAAACACAAACAAGACAAAAACAACAGAACACTACAAAGACATAACCCAAAAAAAACATGAAAAATAAACACAACCAAAACCTAAAAAATTAAAAAATAAAATAAAAATAAAAATAAAAAACAACCAACAATAGACAATAAACAAAAACAAAAAACATAGAAAACACTCACACATAAAAACACGAAATAACACAAACAAAGAGAAACCCAAGAACAAGAACGAAAAAAACACAAGAACAATAACAAAAAACATAAAAAAAAAACAAAACAACAAAAACACAAGAACAACAAAAAACAACACAAAGAACACAAAAACAAAACAAAATAAAAAAACCCACCCACCTTAAAAAACTAAACAAAAAAAAAAAAAAAAAAAGAAATAAAAAATGAACAAAACAATGACCTATCTAGACCAGAAGACTATTAAGGCAAGAATCAACAGAGGAAACAAAATAAAGAATAGAATGAGCTAGGGAACTAAAAAAATTGAATGAACCAAAGAGAAGCAAAAAAAAAAACAAGAAGAAACTAGGTACCTTCATAACCGGAGCCATCCAAAGAAATGATAGAAAGAAGAGCTTCCCTAATTTGAGAAGCCCACCATATAGGAGGGTGGCCATAACAAGTAAGATCACCTTTGTCCAAAGCCCAATTAGCTAAAGCATCAACACTCTTGTTTTGATCTCTAACCACATGATTGTAATCAACTTTCAAAAATCCCATCCTGGATTAACTGAATCTTCTCAATAATTCTTTTTATTCTCCAATCCACCTTATGATTCTTAGAAGGATTCTTCAAGAGATTAATCATAAGTTGAGAGTCGACTCAACTAACACCTTTTCCCATCCAACCTTAGTAGCCTCCTGAAGTCCTCTCGAGGATACCATACCCCTCAGCAAGGTTATTGGAAAGAATACCCAAATTCTCAACAAAAGTAAAAACCAGGGAGCCATCTGAAAGTCTACCAATTCCTCCCACACTGGCTTTTCCAGGGTTCCCTCTAGAGGCTCCATCAATATTGACTTTTCCAAAATCCTTAGGAGGAGGTTGCCAATTTCTATTCCTATCCATCTTACTAATACTCACATTCCCTTTAAGTTGGTTGCCCTTAGAAGGTTTAATCTTCAATATTTGCATCACTTGATCCCATCTTTGGTGGGAGTTTTGGGGGTGATTAAGGAGATGATGGACTGATTCAACTAAGTTGGCTATGGTCTTTTGCCAAATATAGTGAATATCCTTCCTATCTTGATTAAAAATTTGGTTGTTCCTTTCATTCCAAATATTCCAAAGAAGAATGGTAGAACCCATCCAAACTACTCGCCTAATAAAATGATCAACACCCTCTTGATTAGGCCAATCCCTCCAAAGCTGTTCAAAAGTAAAAAAATTGGACCACTGTAAGCCAAGTAAAGTGGCCATTCTCCTCCACAACTCAGAGGCTAAAGTACACTCAATAAAAATATGGTTGATATTTTCTACATTCTCTTCACACATTTCACATCTAAAAGGGCCATGAAAACCACGCTTCATAAGTTGCTCACCAATAAGCACCCTACGATGCAATAAAAGCCAATTAAAGAACCTCACCTTAGGCCAGAGCTTTTGAGCCCACAATCGAGAAAATATGTCAGAAGAATGGTTGGGATTATTATGGCATAAGGTCAAATAACCTTGAGCAACCGAATACTCACCCTTAGTAGTGTTGTTCCATCCAAAACAATCATTTTCATGGGACCAAGAGAGGGATCTCATATGAAGGATGCCTTGGATATCTTGTCTTTGCCTTTCTGGGATTTGAATAGGCCAGTCCTCAATAGGGATCCAATATCTACCAACCTTTGAATTACCAAGTATGGTACCGACAGTAATTAGCCACCTTTATCCAATTAGCTCGGTGAAGCTCCTCCATCCAAGGCCTCCAATCGGGAAACCGAGTTATCAAAGGCTTGTGACCATCCCAAGAATCTGTCCAAAAATTTGCATGTTGACCATTATGAATGATCCAAAATAATTTTTTCTTTATCAAATCCTCACCAGTCTTAAGAACTGCTAAAATGGGAGAACCTTTGGTAGGAAGTTGATAGCGAACAAGGTCTTCAGGACTTTTGTTCTCAAGCATATTTAGCACGGAGATTATTGGCCCAAAGAGCATTGGGGTTATGCAACATCCTCCAATATAATTTAGCAGCTAAAGCTTTGTTGTTATTAATTGAAGACCGTAATCCTAACCCCCCTTCACTCTTAGGAAGACATAAAGTATCCCATTTCACCAAGGCCCATTTTCTTTTCTCCTTAGTACCACTCCAAAGGAAACGATGACTCGATTTGATCCAATTCTCGAAGAACAACCTTTGGGATATTCAAAATGGAAGAAACATAAATAGGAATAGCTTGAAGGACTGATTTTACCAAGGTGATTCTACCCCCAGAAGAAAGCCACTTGTTGGTCCACTTTCCAATTTTCTTCTTGACTTTGTCCAACAACCAATTCCAATATTTATTTTTTTGCCTTTGAATATTTATGGGAATACCTAAATAAGTGATTGGAAGAGAGGTCTTCTTATATCTTAGTTTATCCAAGACCATGGATTCCTCGTCTAGCAGAGCAAGTGAAAGAAAATAACTTTAGATTTGTCTTCATTGATCAACTCGCCCAGTAGCCTTAGAAAAATAGCTAATGATTTGCTTAATATTAGAAGCTTCCTTAACCGTAGCTTTACCTAAAAGAGTAGAGTCATCCACAAATTGAAGATGAGAGATAGGTCTAGCTCCATGAGCAATGGTAACTCCCTCAAGGGTTTTGTTTTCCCTCTTTTTGGTTATAGTCCTACCCAAGCATTCAACAAGAATGATGAATAAATAAGGGGATAGCGGGTCACCTTGCCTAATACCTCTGGAAGCTGGGAAAGACCGAGAAGGCCTGCCATTGATAAGAACTAAGTAGGAAACTGAAGAGATACATCCCATAATCCAATCCATCCAATCCTTAGAGAAACCAAATTGCCTCAAAACTTTGATAAGGAAGTGCCAATCCACTCTATCATAAGCTTTGGATAAGTCTAACCGAATGAACATGGAAGGAGAATTTTGCATATCCATGGAATGGATGGCTTCCCGAGCAAGAACTATCTCATCTACTATTTGACGTCCTTCCACATAACCCCCTTGCTCTGGGGAAATAATCTTATGCAAAAGAGGCTTCAACCTTTCTCGCCATGATTTTAGTAATGATTTTGAGAAGAACATTACATAAAGCAATAGGTCTAAAAGCTGAGATATGATCAACCTCTTGAGCTTTTGGAACAAGAGTAATATAAGTTTTATTGATAACCTTCAAAATTTCTTTGGCTTTCCTGGCTTCTTCCACCACCTCTAATAAATCAACATGAAGGATATCCCAGAACTCTTGGTAGAACTCAATAGGAAAACCATCAGGACCTCGGGTTTTCCCTTTTTGCATTTTAAAAACTACTTGTTGAAGCTCATTGATAGTAACAGGAGCAATCAAAATAGAGTTCTCCTCAGAAGTGATAAGAGAAGGGATTGATTGAAGAACATTATATTGTGAAGCTGAGTCAAGGGGAGTAGCAACAAAAATATTGGAAAAGTAATCAACAACAATAGAGTTCATGCCATCCCAAGTATAAACAACATCTCCAGAATCTGATTTTAAGGAAGAAATAAAGTTGTGAGATCTTCGAGCTAGAAGAGATTTGTGGAAGAAATTTGTGTTTCGATCTCCTTCTTTGAGCCATTGAATTCTAGATTTTTGCTTCCATAAGATTTCTTCTCTTTTTTCCCATTCCTCTAACCGAGTTGTGAGTTTAATTTCATCTGCACTTCTCTTCTCTCGTGAGGCCATCTAAACGGATTTTCTTATTCAAATTTTCAAGATGAGCAATAACTTCATGTTTTTTTTTATGAACATCCCCAAACTCTTTCCAGTTCCAAGTCTTGATTTTGGATTTAATGTATTGCAGTCTTTTGGCAAAATAGAACATCTTAGTCCCATGCCTAGGTTTACCTTCCTTCCACCATTGTTGCACATGAGGTCTCAAGGAAATTTCTCTAAGCCACATTAATTGAAAATGAAAAGGAGAGAAACTCACATTGGTTTTCCACATTTCCACCATGATCGGCCAATGATCCGAACCAACATTATTAAGAGTCTTCACTTTAGGAATGTGACCATGGATTAAGAAATTTTTAGAGAGCAAAAACCTATCCAATCTCTCCATTATACAAGCTAAGCCTTGCCTTCTGTTAGACCAAGTCATAAGGCCATTATCTAGTTGGATATCCACAAGATGGAGGTTTGCAATATATTCGCTCATGAGGTCAGTGCTTTTGTCCAAATTTCTATTTCCCCCCCTTTTCTCATCCAGAGAGAGGATGGTATTGAAATCTCCTCCGATCAAGATCCAAGCTTTAGGAAAATGAGAGATAATATGAGTAATATCCTTCCACTGTCTTCTTTTTTCCTCCAAAGAAGTCGAAGCATAAATAGTAATGCAGAGCATAATCTGGTTGGAATGTCTACTTTGAATAGCTATAGCCAACAAACCCCAACTGCCAACCATATGGTGAATAACTACCTCTTTTGGATCCCAAAGACAAGCAATGCCACCCGAAGTCCCTTGGGAACTGAGGGAAACCACTTTTCCAGCCGGCCAAATTTTACCGGCAATTAAGTCCATATCCTCCATTGACATCTTTGTTTCTTGAAGGAAAACAAGATGTGGATGATTTACTTGAATCATTCTTCTAATTTCATTTTGTTTTGAAAGACTCCCTTTGAGTCCTCTAATATTCCAAGTGATGATCTTCATTAATACCAGGGCTAAAAAAGTTGGGAAGGGCATTAATCTTACCTTCCTCTACAAGCTTTTCACCTTCTTTTACCATATGATATTGATTGGTCTTGCGACCTACTTTTTGATTAGAATCCATCTTCAATTTTTTTTCCCTGTTTCTTGACTTATTCCAATTGAATCTGAGATGGCTTCTAACCTTGAAGAATGCTCGTACATAGCCAAAATTTTACTAGATGGTTCAACGGAGTCTATATTGGGACCTGCATTATTTGAAGTTTTGACATTTGAAATATTGTTTTTCTTGTGTAAATTTTCTCCTTTTTTTTTTCTGTTGAAAACCTTTGATTTGTTGGTTTGTCTCTCGAGTTCTTCCCTTCATATTTAAATTGTGTTTCTAAGATTTCAGTTTCCATTATTTCCTCTTCCTCACTTGGGACATCATTTGTGGAAAGGATTTCAAACATATTAGCAGATGACTTTGATTGATCCTTCATAACTGGTTTTTTCTGAGTGTTCTTCTTCTTAGGTATTTGGAAACCTCCTGAGTTTATATCTTCTTTCTTTTGATCAGGAATTTTATTTGGGCAAGCACCTGCCAAATGACCATATTCATGGCAAATTCTACAATGAAAAGGAATGTTCTCATAGTCCACTACTTGCTCCCAAGTGTCTTCCCCAAATTGTAATGTGATATTTTTAGGTAGGGGTTTGTCAAAATCCATTAAAACACAAATCCGAGCATAAATAATATGTTCAAAATTTTGAGTACAATCAACAATCATCATAAAAGTTCCTAAAGAGTTTCCAATTGAAGAAAAAATAGTAGGATTCCAAAATTCAATAGGGAGGCCAAAGAGTCTAACCCACACGGGAGCTATAGAAGGCATCTCTTCTTCGGCTTTAAATTTAGTATGCCAGGGCTTCATGAAAAGCCCCGCCCTTCCAAAAAACCAAGGACCCCCTTGAAAATTTTTCTCTCTATCTTCATTATTAGCAAATAAAACAAGAAAATAACCATTTGGATAAATAGAGATTTGTAACTCACCTTTAGTTTTCCAGCTTTTTGCAGCCCGGACTTTGAAAGCAGATAGACTCGGACGAAAACCCACGAACCGACAAATTAGTCCTCTTTTTTCCAAATCTTCAATGCCGATCTGAATGTTACCCATATCAAGCTTAACAATAGGAGTTCCATCACCGCTTTAAGACATCCCGACTCCATTTTCCTGGGATCAATCTTAGGCATTCTTAGAGGTTTATGGGAAGCCCTAATATTGATATTAGCATTGGGCTGAGGCTGTCCACCATGAAGGGCATCCCTAAAATTCATTTTTGGGACCGAGTCTTCGAAATTCTTACCCTTGATAGGGGTTTTCACAATAGAATTATTTTGTGGGTGCACCTTAGCACCAGATTCACTTGAGATATGAGCCATTTTTTGATCAACTACTTGAAACTTGTTTCGTGATCTCTTTAATCCTTGCCCTAGACGCCGTGGAAAGGTATGGTTTTCACTTTTCTTTTGTGCAACAAATTGGAAGCCGTTGTCACTCAAGTTCACAGTATGATCCGTTGAAAGACAAATTTCTAACCCATATTGTATCCCCTACAACATTTCCTGCTAAAATATTGAGCATAAACCACAAAAATATTGGCCGCTAGGGCCCGAAGGCCCTAAAAACCAACCTCTGGAGCTGCTTGCACTCAACCCGGATGAAACCCTCGCATAGCCGCTTGCCAAATATGTCGTTCACACATAGGGATGCGCTAGGATCTGTGTTGCTCCAAATGATATGAAAATTGGTGGAGACGTTCTAGGGTTTTTCAGGCATCTACCCTCAAAATTTTAGCTCAATCCGAGTCCGGATGAGTGAGATATGGCCGAAACGAGTTCGGAAGTTTGGGCAGTCCTGCGAAAAACGTCTCATCTATCTTTTCATCATTCTGTTCTTTGAGGTGGCCAAATTTTTGCATCCCATAACAATGTTGACCTAGATTCATATAGACTTGATAATTAAAGTTTAAGAAATGTAACTTTAGGATTCATATTACATATAAATTTGGGATAAAATTGAAAGAAATCCTAAAGACAATAAGGATTTTAACATAAAATATAGAATTTTATGCCTCAAGGATAGGGTTGTTATACCTAAAATTGGTGAACTAAGGAGATTGATTATGCAAGAGGTGCATAATTCTCCCTATTCCACTCATTTAAGAGGGTCAAAAATATGAGAAAATATGAAAAGATCTTCTATTGGACAAGAATGAAGTAGGATATCACTAGTTTCATTGCAAGATGTTTAGAATGCTAGAATATTAAGGCAAAAAATTGACACCCAATACGGAAATTGTATCCACATGATATACCTACATAATTTTATTATGGGTTTACCTAAGACTAGGTACCAACATGATGTAATCCTGGTAGTGGTTGATGAGTTGACTAAGGTTACACACGTTACACTAGGGAACATCAAGGATGATGCACCAATGGTGGCAAATAATTTTACCAAAGATATTTTAGGCTAAATGGGTTTCTTTAGGTGATCATATCAGAAAGGGATTCAATATTTACATCAAAATTCTAACAGGATCATCACCATGTAGTAGGCACTAAGCTGAACACTAGTTTTACATATCATCTAAAAATATATGGATAAATAGAGAGGGTAAACCAAGTTTTAGAGGATATGCTACGCATGTATTGCATGTACCAAAAGTATAAATGGGAAGAATTTTTGCATCTTGTTGAATTTATATATAATAATGGATACCATGCATCATTGGGAATGGTCTTGTTTGAAGCCTTATATGGTAGAATATGCATAACATCTCTATCATGGGATAATCTAGAGGATTGGGTGATAATTAGACTGAGCACTATAAGAGATATGGAGGAGTAGGTCAGAGTAATACAACTTAGGCCCAAGGAAGGGATCAATCACAAGAAGAGCTATGCTGATTTAAAAAGATCACCAAGATAATTCTTTGTGGAGGATAAAGTTTTCTTGAGGGTAAGACCCATGAAAAGTTCCATCAAGTCAACTAAGTTGAATCCTTGCTATGTTGGGCCCTTTGAGATCATTGACAAGTGTAGATAGGGAAAAATACCCTACCGTGTACAATTCCTAAAAGCTGGATCCATAAGAGAGAAGTCTTTGGGGTGAACCACAGGGTATGTTGTTCTCTACACTCGATGCTAAAAATAGGGGGAAGGATTCACTAGGAATGGTTTAAGGACTCGCTCCAAGTCCTCTAGTTTTCAAGAATGTTTGATGAATGATATTTGAGATAAAAACCTATATTTGACATTTCTAGATCTATGTTATGAAAGATAAAGGACAATGTAGAAATACAAAATGTAAGAATACAAGAGCTAACCCTAGAATTATTCTTTATTTGAATTATTTTTAATCCTAGGGTTTTAAATAGATAATATTTAAGCAAGGGCTCAAGAAGAGATGCACAAAAAAAATTAACCCTAAGTGCACACTATATGTTGTTTATCTTTCAAATACCTAGAAATTAATTAGATGTGTTTCTATAAAATCAGATCTAGGGTTTACAACAAAAATAAAAGCACTCAACAAATAGCCTAAAGATTAATTAGAGTACTTAGCTTTTTGGTGATTTATCCTTACTTTTATCCCTTTGTCCAATGCTATCAATAATTCCTATTCATGTGAGATAACTTAACAAACACTTAAAAATGTGATTAGCGTTAGGGGGACTGCTTAGGCCATTGTATAAAAATACTTGGAGGTGCAAAAATCAAACCCCTTAGGTCCTTTTAGCTAACCTTTGATAATTAAAAGTGAAAATTGACTTTTGGTGGAAAATAAACATAATACAATAACATAAAAGAATGATGAAACCATAGAAATATAATACACCACTATGCTCTAAATACAGTCTAGAATGCTATGATGAAAACTAGAACAATAGATTGCCCCCAAATGTGGATCAGGTAAAATCGTACCACATAATAGGAAACCATGATAATGTAAGGTTAAATCACACCTTGTAGAAGACTAAACATGATTTTGTAGAAGTGAGATGAAACATCTTATATTGAAGTGAAATATCGAAACTAAGATGTAGCGAATGAAATAAAACTTGGAAGAGATCACTTTAACTTGGTAGAAAGTGAGGAAGTAATAAAAAAGGTTTAAGATCTCCTAGGTAGTCAATCTCTCCTTAGGGCTTTAACAACAATCCACCAAGAGCAAGCAACAACAATCCAATGCAACAAACAATCATTCAAACTCCACATTTTTAAGTTGCTTGCAAAAGAAGAAGGATGCAAATCGAGTAAAACACTTTGTGAGAAATCAATTGTTAGTGAGCAATAAATCATCAATCCTTAGAATGTTGATCATGTGAGCATGTATAGTGTTTGAAAAGTGAATTCAAACCTTCCTTATATAGTATATTTGAAGGCAAAATGAGTGGTAAAGTCAAGGAGGATCAACGTAAAACATGTAAAACCTAAAAATTAGGGTTTCAATGTGTCAAACCCTAAAAAGGTGAAATCGCGTCCCGTTAGGACTGATCGTGATTTTGCAATGCAAATTCATGCTCCATCAAGGACCAGACACAATTTCGCATAAAGAGGGAAAAAAAGCAAAAAAGAGGGGAAGGAGCCTTAACCTTGTCCTAGGAAAGTCTAAGGAGTCCCCTAGAGGGCTAAGGGAATATTACCCACTAAAGTGGGTCAATTTTCCATGTCTACATTTTTCCCCCTCTTTGAAGCATTTAAGGCCAAGTAAATGCATCAAAAAAATATGTAGACTTCTACAGGAAAGAAGAAAAAAAATCATAGATAAGGAGTGGCTAAAGTTAGGCAGAAGGGTGAGACATTACTACCATTAATGCCTCTATGGATAGGGTGACCTCTCGAGTTTTGAAAGGAATGAAAATTCCTTTAAGAAACTCAAAAAAGGTAAATAAAAAAAAAACAAAAACATAGAAACATGGAGAACAAAGCAAGCAAATAAACAACATAGTAAATATCATTGGGTACAACACAAATCTAATGCAGCTAATATGAAATGCATAGATGAATAGAAGAAAGGGAAATAAAGAAGGAAGGAAGAGGAGAGAAGAAGAAGAACAAGAAGAAGAAGAATATCCAAATGTCAAGCATAGAAAGCGAGAGAAGATGATCAAGAACCCCGAATAAAGGGTGTTATGCCCAAAATAATGATCCAGATTTGGAGTGAAAACCCACTAGAGGTGTAGTACTCGCTAAGATGGACAGATGGGAAAAATATGGAGCATAACCCACTATGGGTGATTGCTCAAATGATGGAGCATAAACCGCTATGGGTGATTGCTCAAATGATGGAGCGTAACCCGCTATGGATGATTGCTTGCTAGTGACTGTTGTGGGGTGATTACCTACTAGGATGTATACCAAGGTCTACTAAAATGGCCAAGGACCTTATCCTGTAATGGGATGTTGAGCCCACTGAGTCAAGATAAGCGTAACTCAATAAGGGAATGCATTATTTCTAATGTGAATGATGTATTGGCAAGTACTACCCGCTAGGGGTGTGTAAAAATGTAAATAGACCAATCAATATGAGCATAAAACAATGTGAGTGTGTGCATGTGCTAGAAGAAATGAGAAGAAGAAAATGAGAAGCAATGAACTATGCATGGGTACCCTCTGCTTGAATTTTCAGCTATTTAAAAATTAGGAGGGAGAAAATGTGCAAACAAAGAAGAGAGGAATGTATATCCTTATTTGAAAAAATAAGACAAAGGAGAACATAAGAAGTATGCAAAGGATATAACTTGCATTATAGATGATGTGACCCAAGTTAAATATCCATGGTGTATGTGTATAAGAAGTATTATTCAAAAAACAAAAGTATGCAAATGATGAGGATATACCAAAAGAAGGTTGTATTCCTTGAATTTGGAGAAAGATGATGATTGTTGTAAAAATCTGCCAAATTCAAGGAATACAAGAAGGATATAGAATAGAATAAATAACAAAAGGAAGACAAGAAGAGAAGAAAGGATGAAAATGCATGGGCCCTAGGGTGGGGCTTTACTAGGCATCGAAACCCTAGTAAAAATTGTAATGCATGTAAGCTATGACCTAAATAGGTATCATCACATGCCATTGTCGTGAATACCCAAAAGCTATATGAATAAGTAGTCATGAGCAAGCATCCATGCAATTATGTCAAGCAAAAATGCAAGAGGAATAGAATATCAAGCAATCATGCAAAATATGACAGGCAGTCATGCAATATGAGCAACCAACAATATAATATGATCTAAGATAAATGTAAAATATAAATGTAGACAATAGATCAAGCATAATATATGTTTAAATGCATTATATTCATAGGTTCTTTAAGTTCTTGACCATCCAAAGAATTTAAACAATAGGCACCTAAGCCAAACTTGGTTGTTATGACAAAGGGACCTAACCAATTGGGCTAAAACTTACCTTGAAGATCAGTATGAGCATTGGTATTATTTTGGTTTTCTTTGAGGACAAGATCCCCAACCTTAAAAGAATGATTGTGAACTTTATTATAATAAGATAACCGAAGCCTTTACTAATAGGCTCTCAAATGCTCTAAGGTATGGATGTGCTTTTCATCCAACAACTCCAACTAGTGCAAACGGTCTGCAAAATACTCATCATCGACCTCGATATCTTGAAACAAGATGCACAATGAAGGAACCTCAAGCTCAAAAGGAAACACTGCCTCAGACCCATATACAAAATATATGATGATGCCCCTGTGGGAGTATGCACACTAGTACAATAGGCCCACAAGGCAGGATAAAGTTGGGTATGCCAGTCACGATCGATCTTATTAACCAAATCATTCAAGATCTTAACCAAGGACTTATTGGATGCTTCAAATTACCCATTACCCTAAGGGTAATAAGGATTTGACCACCTATGCTGAATATTATACTTAGCACAAATATTATGAACATACTTATTCTTAAAAGGAGTGCCATTGTTAGAAACAATCATTGAAGGAATCCCAAACCTACAAAGAATTTGGTTGAAGATGAAATTAGAAACTTGAGTTCCAGTCACTATAGCTAGAGGTATGAATTCAACCCATTTAGTGAAATACTCGGTTGAAATAATGATAAAATTGTGACCATCAAACGATACTGGGTTAACCTTCTTGATTATGTCCAATTCCTAGATGGAGAATGACCAAGGGAAAGAGATAACCTAAAGATCTTGAGAAGGATTATGGATGAGATGATTGTGGCATTCACACTTGTTGTAGCACCAAAAATAGTCACATGCATCTTTCTCCATGGAAGGCCAATAGTACCCCATTTCTAGGATATTTTTAGCAATATCATTAACACTAAAATAGACCTCATATGAACCTTTGTGAGCATCACTAAGAGAAATCTGGGGCTTCATCAGAGTTAAGGCATTGTAAGAGGATACCTTAAAAAAAAATTGATACAAAATATTGCCAATTATGATGAATTGGCACACTCTATGGTACAATAGATTACACTGATTGTGATCTAAACCATCAGGTATCAAACCATCCTTACCATGGCTCAAATGAGGAAGCATTGATGGTCAAGCAATCTAATGGGATAAGACAAGAACCAAATGCTGCAGGTTCTCAAAGTTATCTAATGATAATCGATGCTTGATCATATTCTAACTCCAGAGGGAATAAGGATGCAACAACCATAGCATCTGCATGGTGGTTTGAGGATCTAGGGATAAAATCTATGGTTACTCGATTAGATAAAAATAACAAATTAGTGATAATTTCCTTGTAAGGTTTAATTTATCATCATGAGTCTGATAAACATCATTAATATGATTAACCATAATTTGGGAGTCACCAAATATCGAAAGGACTCTAACCTGCAAAGCTAAAGCTACTCTAAGGCCAAGGATCAAGGCTTTGTATTCTGTAGTATTATTTGTGCAAGAGAAATAAAGTTTGAAGGATAATGGGATGTGATGCTTTTGTGGGGTGACTAGAATAACTCTAGCACCAGTGCCCTTCATGCATTGATCTCCACCAAAAAACAAAGTCTAAGACTTAGACTATTCAATTTCAACATTGAAGCACTCATCGAGAAACTCAAAAAATATAGGATGGGTAGCTTCTAGGGGAGTAGAGGTTAATGTATTATCAATAACCTAACCCTTGATAGTATTTTTACCTATAAAAGTTAAGTCAAACTCACTAAGGACCAAAATCCATTTAGCAACTCGACCTAAAAGGTAGGGTTTAGATATCAAATAGCACAAAGGATCAAATTTTGCAACTACCAATATCTTATGGTTGAGCATGTAGTGTCTTAAATTTTGAGAAGCAAACACTACAACAAGGCAAATATTTTCTAAGGGGGTGTACCTGGTCTTATAGCTAACCAAGATTATACTAATATAGTAGATAACTTGTTCTTTATTTTGATCATCATGTTGGCCCAACATGGCTCCTAAACCATGAGCAGTGACCACTATGTAAAGCATCAGATGCCTACCAGGTATAGGAGGAACTAAAATAGGTGAGGAGGTGAGATACTAATTGAAATAATCAAAAGCTTTCTAACACTTAGAATCCCATAGAAAGACTACATATTTCTTAAGAATCTTAATAAAGGGTAGACACTTATCAAATAACCAATCAATGAACCGATGAATAGACTGAAGTTTACCTTGTAGGTTATGTAGTCTAGTCAGGACACGGTGAGGAGGCATATCAATGATAGTCTCTATATTAGTAGGATCCACTTCAATGCCTTTCCTAGACACTATGAAGCCTAACAACTTGCCATATGTGACCCTAAACACACACTTGGTGGGTTTAAGATGAACCTTGTACTGTTGAAGCCTTTCAAATATTCATCTTAAATCATGGATATGATCCTTTTGTTTTATGGAGCAAGCTAGAATATCATCCACATAGTCCTAGAGAATATCATGCATCATGTTATGGAAAATATAATTCATGTCCCACTGGTAGGTAGCTCTTGCATTCTTCAATCCAAAAGGCATGACCTTCCAACAAAAGGTACCCCATGGATTAGTAAATACTATCTTAGCCTGATCCTTAGGGGTAATCATAATATGATTGTAGCCTGAGAAACCATCCATAAGTGAAAGCATTCCATATTTGGTAGTGAAATCTACAATTTGACCTAGTTGGACAAAGGAAATTTATCCTTGGGACATGCTAGGTTAATATATCAAATTTTGATACATATTTTTACTATCCTTTCCTTTTTAGCTACAAGAATGATATTGGATATCCCATCAGAATAGTCAATAGCTTTTATAAAACTGACATCAAGGAGTCTTTGGAGCTTGTCCTTGACTAATAGAGTAACCTTAGGATGCATTTTCCTAAGTTTATACTTAATAGGCTTAGTACTAGGCTTAACTACCAAATGATGCATGATAAGGGAGGGATCAAGCCCTGGCATGTCAGCATATGACCAAGCAAAAATATCTTGATACTTTCTTAATAAATTGGTCAATTGCTCTTGCTCATCTATGGAAAATGTTGTACCTAACTTAAGGATTCTAGGGGCTTCCTAAGAACCTATGTTCACATCTATGGTCTCCTTAATAAGGATTGATAAGTCATACTCAAGAGGAGGTGGGGTAGGAGTCACTCCTAATTTCTCAAGGTCCTCGGGAGACATAGAAACAAGGTCCTCTTGAGAATTATAAGATTCTACTTGCACAGCGCAAGGGATAGACCCATCAAAGTAGATGTTATTCTAAGGTGGATCCTTATATTTGACGTATTGCTCAAGGGTTAGGACTGACAAAGAAGGATAGGGTGGCCCATCATACTCAACACTCCACTCTAAACCATGATGAGATTTATCTAAGAGATAATTTTCACAAGAAGATCTGACTTGATCTTGAGATGAGATATTAATTGATGATTCCCTATCAAAATTTCTATTTTTCTTAACTTTGTTAGATGATGAATCTAATGAATAAATTTGAGCTAGATCATATGGTGAACAAAATTCAAATGGATGAGGATTTTCCAAGATAGAAATAGGTTGATTTTTAAATTTAAATTTTACACATTGATGCAAAGTAGAAGGGACAACCTCCATCGCATAGATCCAAGGGCGTCCAAGAAGAATATTAAAAGATGTAGGAAAAGATACCACATAAAAAAATGTATCTAAAGTTTTGGGTCCAACTTTGAGGGGAAGTGATATCGTACCATAAGCCTCTTGGGACTCATTGTTGAAAGTTTTAATAATATCATCGAATCTAGTTATATCTTTCTCTTTAAAGTAAATTTTTGAAAGAAATGATATGTGCATAGATTAAGGGAAGAACCATTATCAATTATAACCCTTTTAATAAAAGTATCCCCAATAAATGCAGTGATGTAAAGTGAATAATCCTTTGTTGGAATATGTAATGCAACATTGTGTAAATTATTCTTAGACTAAAATATAAAGTCTAAAGAATAATATTTGAATTAGAATATAATTCTATCTTATGTAAAATATTCCCACCCAATTAATAAATAAATTAAGGGTGCTAGGAATATTTAATTTCTTGGGAAAAAGTTATTTCCCTTTTCTAGCAAATATTAGAAAGTAACTAATCACTTTCTAATATTTGATAGATGCCACTTATCACATATCTCAAAGATTAGATTGTGATAAAATTAGAAAGTAACTAAAGCACTTTCTAATATTTGATAGATTGTGATAAGATTAGATTGTGATAAGATTTAGGGTTGTAGTAGAAAAGCTTCTCTTTAAATAGGGGTGTTTTCTACTACATATTATCATATCTTATCATATCTTGTCATATTGACTTGTGTTGTAGTTTATGTTGATGCATATTGTTGCATAACATTGAAGCATTCTTGTACTGTTGAATCATTGAGTAATATAGTGAGCTTCATAGTGGATGTTTCCCTTCTTCATTTGAAGTAGGGTTTTACCACTCAATATTTGTGTTGTGGGTTTACCTCTTTTATGTGTGATTGATCTTGTGGAGCATTCTTCGATCTTGGGGAGACTTTGCTTGTCTCACATTTGGTATCAAAGCGGTTGGGATCTCCATCAAGTGTCTTCAATCCTTTGAGGTGAAAAACCCATTAAGGTATATATTTTTTTTGCATGCATTTGATATTTGGGTATTTTATGTAAACTTATTTTGCAAATCTGCCATTAGGGTTTATAGATTTATTATGTTTTTAGATCTAGTTGTTAGATCTTTTGCAAACAGTATTTTCATTTTAAATCTATAATTTTTTTTGGCATTAAGCTTTTTCTGGAAGGGTTTTGGAGCCAAACGGACCCCATGGTTGCGTCCGGAAGACCCAAAAACCCTTATTTCCATATATAGTCATTTTTTTTATTTAAAAAAAATAGTCGGCTATATATATATATATATATAAATAGTTTTGCTTTATAAAAAAGTTTTGTTTAAAAAAAAAAATAGTTTTGTTTTAAAAAAAAAAAAAAATAGTTTTGCTTTATAAAAAAAATAGTTTTGTTTAAAAAAAAAAAAAGTTTTTTAAAAAAAAAAAAAAAATAGTTTTGTTTTTTTGAAAAAGTTTTGCTTTATAAAAATCTTTAAACTTTTTCATGCCATTTTTTTTATTAATAAAATAAATTTTATTAATTTAATTGCATTTTTTTAAGCAATTTTTTGTATTAAAAATTATTATTATTCTCCTTAAAATGCAATATTTTTTTGTCTCACATTAACAATGGTTGTTTGTGAGTTTGCTTGTTTTGCAAGGTTATCCAAGTATGTTTTGGAGTATACAAGGCAATTTCGGATCAACTTTTTCACTCTCTTCCCCTATTTTTATTAATTTCTTCTAATCTCTCTCCAGTATTTGCTTGAAGCATACTATAAATTAATGTAACTTGTATCTCTCATTATGAAAGTAAAAGAGAATGAAAGTGAGAGTGAGAGAGAGAGAGAAAGAGAGAGAGTGTGTGTATTTGTGTTTTGCTTTGTGTCTCCACTATCTCTTGTTCATCTTTCTTACATTTTGCATCTCAACTAATCTAACTACTAACTTGCTACTAAACAATCTACTAACCAACTAACTTGCAATTTACTAATTTTCATATTAATCAAGAAGGTTAAAAATGAATCAACTTCCTAACCACAACTTTAGTATTTGATTAAAATTTACTTAATCTTGCAACACAATTTATATTTGCTAAACACCTATTGAATCCAAAAGAATCCACTCTATCGGTAGCAAGTCCTTTTTGGGTCCTCGTACCCGTACCCTTTTGGGTAGCTTGGTTGACCTTGGGTGAGATGAATTGGCAATTCATTAGGCTATAGCAAAACCTTAAAATGAACACTAACTTACTAACTTATTGACTATCTAACATTTAACAAATGTTTTATGGTTCAATTCAAGTTAGTTTATTTTGTTGCAAGATGATTGTTATGGTTAGTTACCTTCTTATTGCAAGTTGATCTTGGTTTATTCAATTGCAATATGGTTATAGTTGTTTATTGCAAGATGGTTATAGTAGTTCATGATTATCTTTCATGATGATCAATCAACTATTGCCTTGGCTAAAAATCTTGTAATGCATCAAAGGACAAAGCATGTTGAAATCCAAGCCCATTTTATCAGAGAGAAGGTATTGGATGGGACTATTCAGTTGGAGTATTGCCCATCATCTTCTAATTCTTCTGATTTGTTCACCAAACCTCTTCCCAAGGAGCAGTTTTGTAAGTTGAGGGACTCACTTGGTTTGGTGAAGTTGTCCTCAAGGGGGAATGAAGTGTAGTTACACTTGTGTGATGACAACTTCATCCTTATGAGGTGTTTTGTGCTATATATATGAGTTGATCTTTGGTGGTATAATTGCTTTTTGCATCTCTTTTGAACATGGTACTTTCTTGTTTGCCTTGTGCAACTTTTGTACATGTTACTTTGTAGATGGCATTGTGCAATTATGGTATATGATGCAATTGCTTTATGCGACTCTTTTACATGGTACTTTCTTGTTGCCTTGTGCAACTTTGTACATGTTTTTTTATGTAGTTGGCATTATGCAATTGGTTTATCATGGTACTTTCTTGTTAGCATTTATGCTACTTTTGTACATGATATTTTATGGTTGGCTTTATGCAACCGGTGTGCACACTTTATTATTTTCATATACCTTATGCAACTCTTGTACATGGTACTTTTTTGTTAGCCTTGTGCTACTTTTGTACATGGTACTTTAGAGTTTGCAT
The DNA here is from genome assembly GCA_028583015.1 of Wollemia nobilis. Taxonomy (NCBI): domain Eukaryota; kingdom Viridiplantae; phylum Streptophyta; class Pinopsida; order Araucariales; family Araucariaceae; genus Wollemia; species Wollemia nobilis. The sequence continues at coordinate 232,471 of JAQPPZ010016981.1, read as the reverse complement.
TATCATGGTACTCCTTGTTTGCTTTATGCAACTTTGTACATGATATTTTTTGATCAACTATATAGCACGTGACTATAAGTATGGCTTGGCATCTTTTTGTGATGACTTATAGTTCACTATTTGTTAGATCAGTTTTGTTATCATCTTTGGATATTCATATATGTTGTGGTGAATATATTTATGATGATGTATCTAACTGATCTTATGTTGAGCTGCTTGTAGCTTGCAGGTACTTCCGTTTGGGATTTTGCAGGCTTACTGAAGACACCCTTGTGATGTTTTCTTCTTGTCATTTGCAACCACTTGTGGTTGATGGATGGCTTTGTAAGTTGCTTGTATCTGAAGCTACTCCGTTGGGGGCTTGCAGTCTCATTTTGGCCCATTTTGTATTGGTGCCTTATTATAGACCATTCTTGGTCATAGAAGCTCATTGTAACTATATTACTCATTTGATTCTCATCCCCGTTTGTATCTTTAGGGGGAGAATGTTTCTTTGTCTCATAATTCCTTTCCCCAATATTGCATTAAGGGGGAGTGTTGGAATATGTAATGCAACATTGTGTAAATTATTCTTAGACTAAAATATAAAGTCTAAAGAATAATATTTGAATTAGAATATAATTCTATCTTATGTAAAATATTCCCACCCAATTAATAAATAAATTAAGGGTGCTAGGAATATTTAATTTATTGGAAAAAAGTTATTTCTCTTTTCTAGAAAATATTAGAAAGTAACTAATCACTTTCTAATATTTGATAGATGCCACTTATCACATATCTCAAAGATTAGATTGTGATAAAATTAGAAAGTAACTAAAGCACTTTCTAATATTTGATAGATTGTGATAAGATTAGATTGTGATAAGATTTAGGGTTGTAGTAGAAAAGCTTCTCTTTAAATAGGGGTGTTTTCTACTACATATTATCATATCTTGTCATATTGACTTGTGTTGTAGTTTATGTTGATGCATATTGTTGCATAACATTGAAGCATTCTTGTACTGTTGAATCATTGAGTAATATAGTGAGCTTCATAGTGGATGTTTCCCTTCTTCATTTGAAGTAGGGTTTTACCACTTAATATTTGTGTTGTGGTTTTTTCTTTTTTGTGTGTGATTGATCTTGTGGAGCATTCTTCGATCTTGGGGAGACTTTGCTTGTCTCACATTTGGTATCAAAGTGGTTGGGATCTCCATCAAGTGTCTTCAATCCTTTGAGGTGAAAAACCCATTAAGGTATATTTATTTTTGCATGCATTTGATATTTGGGTATTTTATGTAAACTTATTTTGCAAATCTGCCATTAGGGTTTATAGATTTATTATGTTTTTAGATCTAGTTGTTAGATCTTTTGCAAATAATATTTTCATTTTAAATCTATAATTTTTTTGGCATTAAGCTTTTTTTGGAAGGGTTTTGGAGCTAAACGGACCCCATGGTTGCGTCCGAAAGACCCAAAAACCTCTATTTCCATATATAGTCATTTTTTTATTTAAAAAAAATAGTGTATATATATATATATATATATATAAAAATAGTTTTGCTTTATAAAAAAAAAAAAAATTTTGTTTTAAAAAAAAAAAAGTTTTGCTTTATAAAAATAGTTTTGTTTAAAAAAAAAAAAAATTTTGTTTTTTGAAAAAGTTTTGCTTTATAAAAATCTTTAAACTTTTTCATGCCATTTTTTTTATTAATAAAATAAATTTTATTAATTTAATTGCATTTTTTTAAGCAATTTTTTGTATTAAAAATTATTATTATTCTCCTTAAAATGCAATATTTTTTTGTCTCACATTAACAATGGTTGTTTGTGAGTTTGCTTGTTTTGCAAGGTTATCCAAGTATGTTTTGGAGTATACAAGGCAATTTCGGATCAACTTTTTCACTCTCTTCCCCTATTTTTATTAATTTCTTCTAATCTCTCTCCAGTATTTGCTTGAAGCATACTGTAAATTAATGTAACTTGTATCTCTCATTATGAAAGTAAAAGAGAATGAAAGTGAGAGTGAGAGAGAGAGAGAGAGAGAGAGAGAGTGTGTATTTGTGTTTTGCTTTGTGTCTCCACTATCTCTTGTTCATCTTTCTTACATTTTGCATCTCAACTAATCTAACTACTAACTTGCTACTAAACAATCTACTAACCAACTAACTTGCAATTTACTAATTTTCATATTAATCAAGAAGGTTAAAAATGAATCAACTTCCTAACCACAACTTTAGTATTTGATTAAAATTTACTTAATCTTGCAACATAGTTTATATTTGCTAAACACCTATTGAATCCAAAAGAATCCGCTCTATCGGTAGCAAGTCCTTTTCGGGTCCTCGTACCCGTACCCTTTTGGGTAGCTTGGTTGACCTTGGGTGAGATGAATTGGCAATTCATTAGGCTATAGCAAAACCTAAAATGAACACTAACTTACTAACTTATTGACTATCTAACATTTAACAAATGTTTTATGGTTCAATTCAAGTTAGTTTATTTTGTTGCAAGATGATTGTTATGGTTAGTTACCTTCTTATTGCAAGTTAATCTATTGCAAGTTGATCTTGGTTTATTCAATTGCAATATGGTTATAGTTGTTTATTGCAAGATGGTTATAGTAGTTCATGATTATCTTTCATGATGATCAATCAGCTATTGCCTTGGCTAAAAATCTTGTAATGCATCAAAGGACAAAGCATGTTGAAATCCAAGCCCATTTTATCAGAGAGAAGGTATTGGATGGGACTATTCAGTTGGAGTATTGCCCATCATCTTCTAATTCTGCTGATTTGTTCACCAAACCTCTTCCCAAGGAGCAGTTTTGTAAGTTGAGGGACTCACTTGGTTTGGTGAAGTTGTCCTCAAGGGGGAATGAAGTGTAGTTACACTTGTGTGATGACAACTTCATCCTTATGAGGTGTTTTGTGCTATATATGAGTTGATCTTTGGTGGTATAATTGCTTTTTGCATCTCTTTTGAACATGGTACTTTCTTGTTTGCCTTGTGCAACTTTTGTACATGTTACTTTGTAGATGGCATTGTGCAATTATGGTATATGATGCAATTGCTTTATGCGACTCTTTTACATGGTACTTTCTTGTTGCCTTGTGCAACTTTGTACATGTTTTTTATGTAGTTGGCATTATGCAATTGGTTTATCATGGTACTTTCTTGTTAGCATTTATGCTACTTTTGTACATGATATTTTATGGTTGGCTTTATGCAACCGGTGTGCACACTTTATTATTTTCATATACCTTATGCAACTCTTGTACATGGTACTTTTTTGTTAGCCTTGTGCTACTTTTGTACATGGTACTTTAGAGTTTGCATTATCATGGTACTCCTTGTTTGCTTTATGCAACTTTGTACATGATATTTTTTGATCAACTATATAGCACGTGACTATAAGTATGGCTTGGCATCTTTTTGTGATGACTTATAGTTCACTATTTGTTAGATCAGTTTTGTTATCATCTTTGGATATTCATATATGTTGTGGTGAATATATTTATGATGATGTATCTAACTGATCTTATGTTGAGCTGCTTGTAGCTTGTAGGTACTTCCATTTGGGATTTTGCAGGCTTACTGAAGACACCCTTGTGATGTTTTCTTCTTGTCATTTGCAACCACTTGTGGTTGATGGATGGCTTTGTAAGCTGCTTGTATCTGAAGCTACTCCGTTGGGGGCTTGCAGTCTCATTTTGGCCCATTTTGTATTGGTGCCTTATTGTAGACCATTCTTGGTCATAGAAGCTCATTGTAACTATATTACTCATTTGATTCTCATCCTCGTTTGTATCTTTAGGGGGAGAATGTTTCTTTGTCTCATAATTCCTTTCCCCAATATTGCATTAAGGGGGAGTGTTGGAATATGTAATGCAACATTGTGTAAATTATTCTTAGACTAAAATATAAAGTCTAAAGAATAATATTTGAATTAGAATATAATTCTATCTTATGTAAAATATTTCCACCCAATTAATAAATAAATTAAGGGTGCTAGGAATATTTAATTTCTTGAGAAAAAGTTATTTCCCTTTTCTAGAAAATATTAGAAAGTAACTAATCACTTTCTAATATTTGATAGATGCCACTTATCACATATCTCAAAGATTAGATTGTGATAAAATTAGAAAGTAACTAAAGCACTTTCTAATATTTGATAGATTGTGATAATATTAGATTGTGATAAGATTTAGGGTTGTAGTAGAAAAGCTTCTCTTTAAATAGGGGTGTTTTCTACTACATATTATCATATCTTATCATATCTTGTCATATTGACTTGTGTTGTAGGTTATGTTGATGCATATTGTTGCATAACATTGAAGCATTCTTGTACTATTGAATCATTGAGTAATATAGTGAGCTTCATAGTGGATGTTTCCCTTCTTCATTTGAAGTAGGGTTTTACCACTTAATATTTGTGTTGTGGTTTTACCTCTTTTATGTGTGATTGATCTTGTGGAGCATTCTTCGATCTTGGGGAGACTTTGCTTGTCTCACATTTGGTATCAAAGCGGTTGGGATCTCCATCAAGTGTCTTCAATCCTTTGAGGTGAAAAACCCATTAAGGTATATATTTTTTTGCATGCATTTGATATTTGGGTATTTTATGTAAACTTATTTTGCAAATCTGCCATTAGGGTTTATAGATTTATTATGTTTTTAGATCTAGTTGTTAGATCTTTTGCAAACAGTATTTTCATTTTAAATCTATAATTTTTTTGGCATTAAGCTTTTTCTGGAAGGGTTTTGGAGCTAAACGGACCCCATGGTTGCGTCCGAAAGACCCAAAAACCTTTATTTCCATATATAGTCATTTTTTTATTTAAAAAAAATAGTCGGCTATATATATATAAAATAGTTTTTCTTTATAAAAAAAAATAGTTTTGTTTAAAAAAAAAAAAAAGTTTTGCTTTATAAAAATAGTTTTGTTTAAAAAAAAAAAAAAATTTTTTAAAAAGTTTTGCTTTATAAAAATATTTAAACTTTTTCATGCCATTTTTTTTATTAATAAAATAAATTTTATTAATTTAATTGCATTTTTTTAAGCAATTTTTTGTATTAAAAATTATTATTATTCTCCTTAAAATGCAATATTTTTTTGTCTCACATTAACAATGGTTGTTTGTGAGTTTGCTTGTTTTGCAAGGTTATCCAAGTATGTTTTGGAGTATACAAGGCAATTTCGGATCAACTTTTTCACTCTCTTCCCCTATTTTTATTAATTTCTTCTAATCTCTCTCTAGTATTTGCTTGAAGCATACTGTAAATTAATGTAACTTGTATCTCTCATTATGAAAGTAAAAGAGAATGAAAGTGAGAGTGAGAGAGAGAGAGAGAGAGAGAGAGATAGTGTATTTGTGTTTTGCTTTGTGTCTCCACTATCTCTTGTTCATCTTTCTTACATTTTGCATCTCAACTAATCTAACTACTAACTTGCTACTAAACAATCTACTAACCAACTAACTTGCAATTTACTAATTTTCATATTAATCAAGAAGGTTAAAAATGAATCAACTTCCTAACCACAACTTTAGTATTTGATTAAAATTTACTTAATCTTGCAACACAGTTTATATTTGCTAAACACCTATTGAATCCAAAAGAATCCGCTCTATCGGTAGCAAGTCCTTTTCGGGTCCTCGTACCCGTACCCTTTTGGGTAGCTTGGTTGACCTTGGGTGAGATGAATTGGCAATTCATTAGGCTATAGCAAAACCTTAAAATGAACACTAACTTACTAACTTATTGACTATCTAACATTTAACAAATGTTTTATGGTTCAATTCAAGTTAGTTTATTTTGTTGCAAGATGATTGTTATGGTTAGTTACCTTCTTATTGCAAGTTAATCTATTGCAAGTTGATCTTGGTTTATTCAATTGCAATATGGTTATAGTTGTTTATTGCAAGATGGTTATAGTAGTTCATGATTATCTTTCATGATGATCAATCAGCTATTGCCTTGGCTAAAAATCTTGTAATGCATCAAAGGACAAAGCATGTTGAAATCCAAGCCCACTTTATCGGAGAGAAGGTATTGGATGGGACTATTCAGTTGGAGTATTGCCCATCATCTTCTAATTCTACTGATTTGTTCACCAAACCTCTTCCCAAGGAGCAGTTTTGTAAGTTGAGGGACTCACTTGGTTTGGTGAAGTTGTCCTCAAGGGGGAATGAAGTGTAGTTACACTTGTGTGATGACAACTTCATCCTTATGAGGTGTTTTGTGCTATATATATGAGTTGATATTTGGTGGTATAATTGCTTTTTGCATCTCTTTTGAACATGGTACTTTCTTGTTTGCCTTGTGCAACTTTTGTACATGTTACTTTGTAGATGGCATTGTGCAATTATGGTATATGATGCAATTGCTTTATGCGACTCTTTTACATGGTACTTTCTTGTTGCCTTGTGCAACTTTGTACATGTTTTTTATGTAGTTGGCATTATGCAATTGGTTTATCATGGTACTTTCTTGTTAGCATTTATGCTACTTTTGTACATGATATTTTATGGTTGGCTTTATGCAACCGGTGTGCACACTTTATTATTTTCATATACCTTATGCAACTCTTGTACATGGTACTTTTTGTTAGCCTTGTGCTACTTTTGTACATGGTACTTTAGAGTTTGCATTATCATGGTACTCCTTGTTTGCTTTATGCAACTTTGTACATGATATTTTTTGATCAACTATATAGCACGTGACTATAAGTATGGCTTGGCATCTTTTTGTGATGACTTATAGTTCACTATTTGTTAGATCAGTTTTGTTATCATCTTTGGATATTCATATATGTTGTGGTGAATATATTTATGATGATGTATCTAACAGATCTTATGTTGAGCTGCTTGTAGCTTGTAGGTACTTCCGTTTGGGGTTTTGTAGGCTTATTGAAGACACCCTTGTGATGTTTTCTTCTTGTCATTTGCAACCACTTGTGGTTGATGGATGGCTTTGTAAGCTTCTTGTATCTGAAGCTACTCCGTTGGGGGCTTGCAGTCTCATTTTGGCCCATTTTGTATTGGTGCCTTATTATAGACCATTCTTGGTCATAGAAGCTCATTGTAACTATATTACTCATTTGATTCTCATCCCCGTTTGTATCTTTAGGGGGAGAATGTTTCTTTGTCTCATAATTCCTTTCCCCAATATTGCATTAAGGGGGAGTGTTGGAATATGTAATGCAACATTGTGTAAATTATTCTTAGACTAAAATATAAAGTCTAAAGAATAATATTTGAATTAGAATATAATTCTATCTTATGTAAAATATTCCCACCCAATTAATAAATAAATTAAGGGTGCTAGGAATATTTAATTTCTTGGAAAAAAGTTATTTCCCTTTTCTAGCAAATATTAGAAAGTAACTAATCACTTTCTAATATTTGATAGATGCCACTTATCACATATCTCAAAGATTAGATTGTGATAAAATTAGAAAGTAACTAAAGCACTTTCTAATATTTGATAGATTATGATAAGATTGGATTGTGATAAGATTTAGGGTTGTAGTAGAAAAGCTTCTCTTTAAATAGGGGTGTTTTCTACTACATATCATATCATATCTTGTCATATTGACTTGTGTTGTAGGTTATGTTGATGCATATTGTTGCATAACATTGAAGCATTCTTGTACTGTTGAATCATTGAGTAATATAGTGAGCTTCATAGTGGATGTTTCCCTTCTTCATTTGAAGTAGGGTTTTACCACTCAATATTTGTGTTGTGGTTTTTTCCTTTTTTGTGTGTGATTGATCTTGTGGAGCATTCTTCGATCTTGGGGAGACTTTGCTTGTCTCACATCCTTTTGTAGGTGTAAGAAATAAATATCAGCATATGAGAATGTGAGATGATGTATCCCAAGAGATCTTACAATATTGGCCATATCACTAGGGAGAATACTTAGAGGGATAGATTGACATTTTAAAACATTTATCAAGGCTTCCCCATGAGTGGGAGAGCTACGTAAAAGTTCCAAAAGAGAGATATTGGCTGAGATGATGTTGTCCTATTGATATCGTTGAACCTGCTGACTCTTTGCTAACTTCTCTGAAGTAGCTGTTATCATACCAACCATATTATTATTATAACAATATGGTATATTTCTAAATGATACTTGATTAGCTACATTCCTAACTCTATTTTGATTAGCAGATGACTTTTGTTGTAAATTTCACAAATCAAGATGTTCTACATCAATTAAATCTTAAACCACATGTTTCAACTTTTTACAAGAATTTGTCTAATGACCTTCCACTCTATGATATACACAATGATTACCTATCTTATAAAAGTGAGTTGTATTATTTGGTTTTCTAATAGGAGGTAAATCAATCACCTTAGCTTCTAAAAGTTATTTCAAAACTGCTTCCATAGACATATTAATCCTTGTAAAATTCCTTTGTGGATATTTCTGAAGTACTATATTTTGTAGGTTGTTAGTAACTTTGTTAACATGCCTACTATCCATTCCACTATCACCTCCTATGTGCTTATTCTTGTGTTGAGACTTAGTAGGTTTTTCTTATTTAACCTTGAGTTGTCCTCTCCTGATGAGAGTCTGTTCTACTTTTCTTGCTAAATTAATTGCTTCTTCAAAATATGTAATGGTAGTAGTCTCTAATGCATAAGATAATTGTTCTTGCAAATTACCAATAAATATCTCAAGCATATCCTTTGGAGGTAAAGTATATCTCAAACGTCCAACTAAAATTCTCCAATGAGCCAAAAATTATGAAAAGCTTTCTTCTTTATTTTATTTTTAAATTATAGACATCTTTCATTGTCACTTCTTTCTCAATGGAAGCATCAAATTGTTGAACAAATAATTTTACTGCTTATTCAAAAATCTTTAAGGAATAATTAGGCAACTGATAATACCCCTCTAATGCCATGCCACCAAGACTTTTAGGAAATTTTATAAGTAGAAACATATCATCATAAATGAGATCATAGCAAGTTGTTCTAAATATTCTTAAATGTTCAATTGGATATTTTTCCCCTTATAAATAGGTAAAATTGGCATAGGAAAATGCTTAGGATAAGGCCTAACAACAACAATAGGATCCAATGGCTGATTACACATTTACTTATAACTGTAAGTAAAACTTGAAGGCTGAATCATATCAACTTTTGAAACCAATTGCTTTACCATATTTGTTAAATTCTGCACTTTTGGATCACTATTGTGTATTGTCTCCAAATTCCCTAAAGGAGGAATGTTGGACATATTGAAATGTTGAGGTATGTAGTATCTTGTTGAAGAGGATGACTAATATTTGGTGGAATAGAGGCAATAGTGTTGAGATAAGCAGATTGAGGAGGAAATTGAAAATTTTGAATTGCACTACTAAGTGGAGGGACTTGTAGATTCCTTCCCACATTGGTGGTTATAGTAGTGGCATAAGTTGGATGGTGAACATGATTACCATGATTTAAATATCCACTTAAGGAGTTATCATGATAAGGTCTAACTTCCTTAGATTCTTCCTCTAAAGCTGCATCTAATGCATGCTTATGATACTTATAAAAGGTCCACACATGTTCAAAGGATTTAAAAATAAGGTTCTCATCAGGTCCCTTAATAGGATCAAGACTATTATCAATATATTCTTCCTCAAAGTTATGATTTTCTCTGTCAACATGATCATTCTCTTGAAAAATTTCATAAAAACCTAAAATCCTTCTTCCATTCCTAAGGTTGGAAGCCATTGGAGAAGGAGAGAAAGACTAAATGCAAAAAGAAAGGGAAGACTAAGATCTACACAAAAAGCACCAAAAATCATGCTTTTAATGATCTAAACACACATAATTAATGATCTTGATTAAATTTTTAAAAATAAAATGAGGTGTTCATGTTGGGTTCACAAAATATGTATAGGGGAAAACTACCCTACTGTGTACAATTTCCAAAAGCTAGATCTACAAGAGAGAAGCCTTTGGGGTGAACCACGGGGGTATGTTGTTCTCTACACTCGATGCTAAAAAGGGGGAAAGGGTTCACCAAGAACTGTTTAAGGACTCACTCCAAGTCCTCTGGTTTTCAATAATGTTTTATGTATGAGATTTGAGACAAACACCTAGATTTGACCTTTCTAGATCTATGTTATGAAAGATAAAGGACAATGCAAAAACACAAAATGCAGAAATACAAGAGCTAACTCTAGAATGATTCTTTCTTTGAATTCTTTGTTAATCCTAGGGTTCTAAATAGATAATTTTTAAGCAAGGTCTCAAGAAGAGATGCACAAACAAAATTACCCCTAAGTGCACAATATATGTTGTTTATCTTTCAAATACCTATAAATTAATTAGATGTAATTCTATAAAATTAGATCTAGAGTTTACAATAGAAATAAATACACTCAACAAACAACCTAAATATTAATCAGAGTCCTTAGCTTATCCGATGATTTCTCCTTACTTTTATCCCTTTGTCCAATGCTATCAATAGTTCTTGTTCCTGCGAGATAATTTAACAAACACTTGAAAATGTAATTAGAATTAGGGGGCCTGCTTAGGCCACTATATAACAATAATTTGAGGCACAAAATTCAATCCCCCTAGGTACTTTTAGTTGACCTTTATAATTAAAAGTGAAAATTAACCTTTGGATAAAAACAAACATAATACAATATAGCTGAAAATAATGATGAAATCACAAAAATAGAATACACCACTATGTTTTAAATGCAGTCTAGAAAATAATGATGAAAATTGGAACAATAGATTACCCCTAGATTTGGCTCAAGTGAAATCATGCCCTGTAATAGATGATCACGATAATACAAGGTAAAATTGTTCCCCATAAAAGATTGAGCACGATTTCGTAGAAGTGAGACAAAACGTATCAGATTGAAGCAAAATAATGAAACTAAGATGCAGTGAATGAAATCAAACTTGTAACAACACACTTTCACCTAGCTGAGATTAAGGAAGTAAGCATAAAGGTTTACGATCTTCTATGTAGTCAATCTCTCCTTAGGGCTTCAAAAACATTCCGCCAAGAGCAAGCAACAACAATCCAATGCAACAAACAATCAATCAAACTCCACACTTCTAGGATGTAGACTGAGTAAAACATTTTATGAGAAATCAAATGTTAGTGAGCAATAAATCATCAATTCTTAGAATACCGATCATGTGAGCGTGTGTAGCGTGTGAAAAATGAATTCAAACCCTCCTTATATAGAAGATTTGAAGGTGAAAAGAGAAAGAAAATCAAGGAGGACTGATGTAAAATATGCCAAACCCAAAAAATTAGTGTTTCAATGTGTCAAACCGTAAAAAGGTGAAATCATGCCCCATTAGGACCGACCGTGATTTTGAAATGCGAAGTCATGCCCTGTCAAGGACTGGGTGCAATTTTGCATAAAGAGGGAAAAAAGGTAAAAAAGAGGGGAATGAACCTTACCATTGCCCTAGGAAAGTCTAAGGGTCCCCCAAAGGGCTTAGGAAATATTGCCCACTAAAGTCAGTTAATTTTTCGTGTCTACAACAATATTAGTCCAGTAGCCTATAGACTCACCTTGCCACCCAACCTGTTAAAGATCCACAATACTTTCTACATATTCCTACTTAGAAAATATTTTGTTGATCCTAATCATGTTTAGAATATTTCTAAATTATATATGGAAGATCCTTCGGCCATTGAGGTGAGACTAGTAAAGATTCCAAGGTTTTTTTCTTAGATGTTGAGGAAACAAACCCTAGATCAATGCAAGGTCTAGTGGGACTAGTATTTTCAAAATTATGCAACATGGGAAGATGCTAAATAAAGGAGAAAGTGATTCCCATATTTATTTGAATGAAACATTTATTTACTCACTTTTAGGAAATATAAAGGATTGTGTTTAGTCAAAGGGAGGAGTTTGTAACAACCCTCCTTGGAAGGACTCATTATTAATAATGAATTATATATTGGTGTGGATATCTAATGCATATATTTATTTTATTGTATCAATAAGATTGGATAATTGCACTTTATGTTTTGATTCTATTCTCAAAATATGGTAATACTGATGTATTTGTGGTTGTAGGACTAGGTTCTCTCACTAGTGGATTTCTATGGGATAACCACCCATGTTGAGAGATATTTTGAAAAATGATGATGATGAATTATTTATTGATATATCTAGAATAAAAATATACCCTTCAAGTAGAAGCATTGCATTTTGCTTGTTTTATGAATACACCATGAGGCCATGATATTACCTTTTGGAAAAGGAGTCATCCTTCGAAAGTAAGGGGGGTAACGTGTTAGTTATCTTAAAGGGCAACTTACTTAAGAATAAAGAAACATATTGTATTATGGTTTTGTAAAGTCCTTATTTTATTTGGAAGCTTGGAATTGTTTGGATAACTCCATTAAAGTATTAATAAGGATAAATATATTGTTCACATATAAATTAAAAACTAATATTTTTAATTAAATAAAACCATCAACCAAATTGACCCATGACGGATACCATAGTGGTATATCTTTGAGCTCTCATCCAGGAGACCCATGATCAAACCTTGATACAATGGAATGGGACACTTTCAAAAACTTGTACTTGCCCTACAATTTTAGTGCTATGAGGGGTACCATAGTGACATGTATTTGGGTTTTCATCTAGGAGACCCAAGTTCAAACCTCAATACAAGGTAATGGGACCCTTTTAAAACCCATGCTTACCCTAAATATAGGATAAGATCCAAATTGTTACAATATCTTCATGATAAGGAAATTATGAATCTACAAAGTTAGGGCAAATTTTCCCCAAAATGAATCACCTTTTAGGAGCCATATCTTTGTATAGAGTTGTCTGATTTAGATGATTCTTGTACCATTTATGCAAAATTTGAAGAGCTTTAAAATTAGGGGTCACACAAAATAATCCAAACAATATATGACCATGTTAAGATAGCTATTCGGAACTAGGGCAATGTTAGGGTAAAATTTTTCAAAAAAATATCTCACCAGGAGCCATATCTTTGTGAAGGGTTATTTGATTTAGATGATTCTTGCATTAGTTTATGTGTAATTTGAAGATATTTAAAATGAGTATCATATAAAGGAATATAAGTAGTATTGAGGAATATATGACCCCATGAATTTGACCGTTCAAAACAAGGTTCGTGACTATTTTTAAGTCACGAGAAACAAAATTATAGATATGTATCAGTCAAAGTTTAAATGATGGGAGGATCAATGGAGGTATAGGGAATAAATGAGATGGAATATGCTATCTAGGCATATAAATTTTAAACTAAATTTATTTTAGCCCTTTATTATCTAAGAAAGTCTACATGAAAATTATTGTAGGTTTATTTTCAATTAATATAATTACTCTAGGATATAATGGTAAACTTTAATAGATATCAAGTTATAGTTTCCTTCCCATGGATTGATTTACAACTAAATTAATACAATCATCTCTAGTAGTAGAGGATAGGGAGGACCTCATAGAGCAACGATATTTTTTTCCCAAAGATAAGGTAATCATTGGTAAATTTAATGGGTCTTGGCTAGGGGATTTGGCTTTGAGAAAAAGGATTAATAAGATATGGAAGTCTCTAGGAGTGAGTTTATTATTTCTTCCTAGCCATTTTTTATTCTAGAAAATAAAGAGGTAGAATATTGAAAGAGGTTCCTTGGATTATGGGAAGAGCATGAATATTTCTTACTTGTTGGTATGAAAGTTTTGCACCTAAAAACAATCTATCCCTTGGAATAGTCTAGGTCAAGATGTATGTGTTAAATTATGGAAAATTAATACCTTCAAGGCAATAGGAAAAAATCTAGGATAATTTCTTGAGATTTTAGAAAATATAAAATATGGATTCTTGGTTATTTATGCTTAGGTACTGGTCATAATTGATATTAGGAAACCTTTACCAGAATCATTCTTAAGTATGGGATTAAGTTGTAGATCCAAACCATGGATTATGAAAACATATATTTTAGATGTAGAAATTATCATGAGGTGGGGCATATTGAAAGATCATACCCTAAGAATATTCCAACAAAAAATAATGTAGAAAATCACAAAAGAAACTTACAAATGGATATGGATGAGGATGGTTTTCAACTTCCAAAAAATAGGTCTAGAAAAATGAAAGTAAATAAATAGTAGACACTAGTAAGGATATGGGAAGAAATACCAATTATATTGAGGCTTTAACCTATGAAGAAAAAGTATATCAAATCTTAGAGGATATGATACAATAGGAAAAAAATATTAACAAGGAATTGTCTACTCAGTATGAACCTAATTTAGGGATGAACATTCTGATTGAACCTAAGGAATGTACCTCATCAAGTTTTGAAGACTCTCTTGAAGTACCATGCACCATTCAAGAGAAAGAAAGTGGTAAAGGAAATGTAGTGTTAAATTTTAATACCTCTACTATTAAAAAGGAAGTTCCAAAAATTGAGGAGGATAATTCAATAGCTTCCTTAGAAGATCTAGGAGAGGATAAATCTAATGAAAAGGAAAGTTGTGAAAGAATATTGAGGAATACAATAATAAGACCTAATCCTGATACTAGCAAGACAAAAATTGTAGAATTTTCAAATTATCAAGCAAGAGCCAAGGAAGAAAGAGCAAACATAGAGAAAGGAACACAATCTAAGTTGGTTGAGCTTCTCTTTACCAAACAACAAAATGATATTAGTAATTTTTAGGTGGGGACAACATCCCCTAATGAGACATGATTACAATATCATGGAATATAAAGGATGCTAATACCCCCTCAAAGCAAAGGTATATCTAGGACATTTGTTTAAGTAATAAGCCTAATATTCTTTGTATCCAAGAAACTAAATTGACAAAAGAAAATTTTTAAAACTATGAAAGTAGTATGGGCAATATGTGAATAAGATGCTTTAGATTCATGAGTGGTAGGGAGAATTCTAACATGTTGGAGTCTAGTTAGAACCTCATGAGAAACCATTCATAAAACTAGCTATTGGATAGCCTCTTTAGTCATATGCTACTTTGTAGATATTTGTTTTATCCTTATCAATGTCTATGGACCTATAACTCAGTTAGGCAAATTAGAAGTATGGAGTGGTATTGAAGCCTTTATGAGAAGTAAAGACCAAGAAACTTGATTCATTATCATAGGATATTTTAAATCCATAACTAAGTTGGATGAAAAATTTAGGGGAATTAGGAAAATAACCTAAATTATGAGATATTTCTTAGCTTTTATTCAAAATAATAATCTATGGGGGGTTTAATTTGAAGAGGACAACTATACATGGACCAAAAATACGATAGAACAAAACTTTATAGCAAAAAAATAGATAGATGCATTCTCTCAGATCATTGGCTAGATGAAGAGACTTGTGCTAAAATTAATACCTTGACAAGGATTGGTTCAAATCATCTACTAATAAGAGTTAAAATAATGGTAAAAGAATTCAAATAAAGATCATATTTTAAATATTGAGCAGATGTGGGAATACCATCGTCAATTTATTGATATTACGACATAGACATAGAATTATTCAAGAAAAGAAGGGCTATATACACTTCTAAACATATTAAATCAATGACATCTAGACTAAAAAAATGGAAGAAATTTTTTGAAAATATTTTTAAGAAGAAAGAACTAAAAGAGAAAGTTCCAAAATTCCAGAAAGGTGAGCACAATAATCCAAATATTAGAGGAAAGGGAGTTTCTTGGTGAATATCATAATTTTTTGAGTAAGGAAGGTAAAGTTTGGAGATTAAAATCAATACTGACTTGGTTAAAAGGAGATAAAATCACAAAGTTTTTTAGACGATGGCAATAGTACATATATCAACATCCAAAATTAGTAGAATTAAATTAGTAGAAGGGGTTTGGATTGAATATCATAATGAAATTAGAAAGGAGGTAAGGCTTATTTACCAAAATTTCCTAGGATCAAAGGAGATTGAAGTTCTTAATGATAAAATACTACAATAAGTACCTTCAGTTATAAAAGATAAAGATAATAGCAAATTTATGGAGTCTATTACTTTGAAAGAAGTTCATTTAGCTATTTTATCTGTTGATAAGGATAAATTTGTAGGTCCAAATGGGCTCTGAACAATATTCTATCAACATAATTGAGAAATAGTGAAGGATTCATTATTGGTGGAAGTGGAATAGTCTAGGGTAAAACAATACATACCTTATAAAATAAATGCAACATATCTTATCCTGATTCCAAAAAATAATGATCCAAAATTATTTGATTTATTTAGGACCATAAGCCTATGTAATATGGCATATAATATAATATCCAAAGTGATGAAATATTAGTTAAGACCATTATTACACAAAATTATTTTAGAAGAGCAAGGAGGATTTGTTAAAAGGAGATAGATTTTGGATGGGATCATAGTATCTTATGAAGTAATGCATTCAAAAACTTCAAGAAAAGAGAAAGAAATAATATTAAAACTTGATATGAATAAATCCTATGAAAGGGTAAAATGGTATTTTCTTTTTGTAGTATTATAAAGTTTCAATTTGGGAAGAAATGAGTCATATGGATAAGAGCTTGTATCTCCACAATATAATATTTAGTGCTAGTCAATGGGCTAGTGACATAATAATTTAAAGCTAAGAGGGGTATTAGACATGGATATCCTCTATCACCATATTTATTCATTATTATGGTAAAGATATTGGAAAGGAACTTGATGAAGGCTGTAGACATGGAAAATTGACCCACCCAAGTGAGTCATTTTCCCTAGAATTCTTGATAAGGCCCTTAAACTTGTCTAAGCACAAGTTTGGGTCTCATTTCCATTTTCTTCCCTTTTTTCTTAGCTTTTCCAAAATTGTGGTTGCTCCTTATGGGGCACGATTTTGGCAAGTTAGGATTTTCTCTTAGAAAACCCTATTTTTTTGGGCCAACCCTTAGGATGTTGGCCCTCCCTGAAGTTTTTTTTTTAAATTTTCCCACCCTTTTTCCCTCCAAATATCTTATAAATAAAGCGTTTGGATCCTATTTTCCCCCTAAGCATTTTTTGACAAGAGAAGTACTGAAATTTTTCTAGGTGATCCTAAATTTTGAGAAGGGTGATTATCTTCTAACAAGATCAAGTGTTCTATGGTGTTTTATTAGTTGATCTATTGTTGATTTGCTCTATTATTTTACCATTTTGTGGAGGTCTTCATACTTTTGTCTATTATTTCATTACCACCAGGTTTATTCTTGCATTTGGTACTTATAAAATCATTTATTTTGCATCCTTATGTCATTTTTACACTTTTGTTGCAAAATCACACCCCTTTCGTATAGGGCATCATATCAAAAGAATATAAAATCATGGTTTCTACTTATGGGGTATGATTTTGGTTTCATCAGGTTTGGGGATAAAGTTTTTCTCCCAAACCCTTGATTTGTACTTGCATGTAGCACTGTTGTTTGCATTCTATTTTTTGCACTATTTCATTTCATTGCATCTTGTCTTGTTTGTTTCCAAAAAGGTCAAAAATCATTTTTTTGAATGGTTAGCTAAAAGGACCAAGGGGGATTGACTGCTACACCTCCAAGATCAATCTTACAGTGACCTAAGTAGGCCCCCAAATGCTAATCAAATTTTCTAGGGTTTATGAAGCTATTTTGCAGATTATGAAGTTGTTGGATATATCTGGATGCAAGTTAAAATCCGAGGTCAATCATTGGATCAAATAAGTGCTCTAACTTAATATATTAGGCTATTTTTTGTTTAATTTATATCCATTTCTATTTTAAAAACCTAGATAATAAATATAGGAAAATATTTGATCACATTCTAGGCATTTGAAATAATAAAAGCATATAGTTTGCACTCTAGGTTAGATCTGTTTATGCATTCTCTTAAACCCTTTCTAAAAAAAAATAAGAAACTAATTATTTTATTGCAAGTTAGGGTTTATTTATCATCAAAAATCAAGAATCATCTTAGGTATAGTCCTTTTTTGTCTGCATTTCTTGTTTATATTGCATTGCTCATTAATTTTCATATATTAGCTTTTAGAAAGGCTAAATATAGGTGTTTGCTTAATATACACATCAAATGCTCCCACCTTGGACTTGGAGTGAGTCCTAAAACATTTTCCTAGTGAACCCCTTAATCCCCAAGCCCTTGAGTGTAGAGATTATAACACAACCTCATGGTCACCTTGGATCCTAGTAGATCCAACTGAGACTCATACGTCGTAGGGTAGTTTTCCTCCTCTACATATTTGGTGAACCTAACATGAAGACATGTATTAGTGACCAATATAGGAAGCCACTTACTTTTTTTTTTTCTTTTGAAAAATTTAAGCAAGATTGCTAATTTTAGAATTAGAAAATATTAAAAATATATTAAAAGTCTTCTTGTGTGTCTTTTGTTAGTTTTCTTCCCTATCTTTTCTCTTCCTCCTAATGGCTCCCAACCTTAGGAGTAAGCAAAGTTTTCTATAATATGATCATATTTTTAAAGAAGATCAGGTTGATAGGGAGAATTCCAATATAGATGTAAAAGATGGAGAACATGAAGAAATTGGTACTAACTATGATCCTTTTGAGAGCCCTAATGTAGGCTTCACTTTCATATAACTTAATCATATATGGTGTTTTATAAAACATCATAAGGAATATTTGGTTAAGGCTATGGAAGACGAAGCCCAACTCAAAAGAGGTGGGATGCCTCCTCCTCCAACCATATCTCTTAGTAATGTTCATAAGAATTCCTTGTTTGAATATACACATCATGTTAATCCTTTTCATAATACAACATATGCTAATACTACAACCACCAACGTTGAGGGAATTCCATGGGCTCCTCCAACCTATAGTGCATCCCAAAATTATGCTCAATTTTCTTCTCATTCTATTTATCTCAACATCATGCTTTTTTCCACCAAATATTAGTTATCCTTCATAGTAAGATACCACATATCATAAACCATACTATAACAGTATCAATACCTCTAACATTGGCCAAGTTCCCTTTCAAAAACCTACCTATAACCCTTTGTAGAGGGGGAAAACTTCCCTATCGCATACAATTCCAAAAAAAGGCTAGATTGGCAAAAAGTATAAAGCCTTATGGGGTGAACCATGGGGGTATGTTGTTATTTACACTTAGTTCTAGGGGGAAGGGTTCACCAAGAATGGTTTAAGGACTCTCTCCAAGTACTCAAGAATTTTGGGATAGTTTGATGTGTTCAGTTTCAAGAAATCACCTAAGTTTGACCTTTCTAGATCTATGCTATGAAAGATAAAGGATAATGTAGAAAATATAATGCAATAATACAAGAGCTAGCCTAGTATGATTATTTATTTGAATGCTTGCTAACTTAGGGATCCAGAAAAAATTTAAAGCAAGAGGTACAAGATAAATGCACACTATTAACCCTAGATGCGCACTATATGCTTTTCACTTTCAGATGCCTAAGAATTAATATTTCGATTAGATCTTCAACCAATAAAATAACTAGAGCACTTATCTTGACTGATGGTTGATCTAGTTTTTTTTGTCTCTTGTACAATGATATAAGAAATACCTATTTTTGCAAGATAACTTATAAAACAATTGAAAATGAGATTAGCATTAGCGGGCCTACTTAGGCCACTGTACAACAATGCTTGGAGGTATAGTAATCAAGCCCCCTAGGTTATTTTAGATGACCTTTAAAAACAAAAGTGAAAATTGACCTTTGGAGAAATAATCCTAAAACATCAATGCAATAGTAGAGAAATAAAAAATAGATTATGCTATCATTCCCTAGATGCAATTTAGAAAATACTCATGCAATCAAAATATGACAGATGCCCCCAGTTTAGTCCTAGGAAAAATCATGCCTTATAGATAGCGGGTGTGATAACACTACAAGCAAAGTCACACTTTGTCAGAACATGGCATGATCTCACTTATGTGAGTGAAAACCCTAAATTAGGGTTAGCAGAATCACACCTCAATAGGATAAGATGTGATTTTTCTTTAGAGACACAAAAAATAAAATATAAATGTAGAACATAAATAAATGCAGGAAACAAAGTATGCAAAACCTGATGGATGGTGCAAAAGCAGGCAGAAGAGATCGAGGTATCCAAACAGACACTCTCTTTCCTTATAGACCAAAACACAAATCCACCAACCACACAACAATCCAAATCAATGCAATATAAGATCAAATCCAAAATTCACACTTCAAGGTTAGCTTATAGAATAAATACGAAGCAGAGCAAAAGTAAAAATGCGAGCACAAGTTAATCATAAGAATTTTGAGCTCAATTGTGTATCCCAAAAATCATCTGTTGTTGATATATAAAAGAGTGAGATTAACCCCTCCTTTTATAGATAAAATTAAAGGTGAAATGGGTGGGAAAACAAACACAGGCCAATGCAAAACATGCTGGAAGGGTTTAAACCCGGGTTTTAATAATTAAAACCCTAAAATAGCAAAATCGCACCCTATGTCGATGGGGTGCGATATCGCTTCTATGAAGTCGTGCCCCATTGTAACTGGGTGTGATTTCATTAAAAGGCTAAATACAGGTAGGGGAGGGGGAAAAGAGGTTTACTATTGTCTAAGGTAAGGTTTAGGGACCTCTTAGGGGCTCTAAGGAAGATTACCCACTAAAAGTGGGTCAATTTCCATGTCTACATTTTGACCCCTCTTTGATGCATTTAAGGCCAAGTAAATGCATAAAAGAAATATGTATAATCCTTACAGGTGAGAAGACAACAAGCATAGAGAAGGGGTGGCTAGGTTTGGATAGAGGAGTGGTATAAGAGAGGTACCATTGAGGGATACTCTGGACTCTTGCACATTGGATGAGGCATTACTACCATCAATGCCTCTATGGCTAGGGTGTCCCCTCAAGTTTTGAAATGAAAGGATATTCCTTAAGAAAATTGAAAAGGCAAAGAAAGAAAAAGCAAAAAAAAAAAATACGAAGAAAAAAACAAACAAGCAACAAAGCAAATATTACTAGGTACAATATGAATCTAATGTAGCTAGCATGAAATGCATAGAAAAATGGTAATAAGGAAGAAGGAAAGAAAATAAGAATGAGAAGAAGCTCCAAAGGTCAACCATATAAAAATGACAAGAAGGATAAATTAGAACCCTGACTAGAGGGTGTTATGCTCAAAATATGGTCCATGTGTGGAGTGAAAAACCCATTATGGGTGTAGTACTTGCTAAGATGGACTAATGAGAAAAATATGGAGCATAATCTATATAGGTGATTTCTCGCTAATGATTACTATGGGGTGATTACCCACTAGGATGTATGTCGAGGCCTACTAAAATGGGCAAGTAGCTGATCCTATAATGGGGTGTTGAGCCCGTAAAGTCAAAGAGATATGTAACTCGATAGGGGTGATATATAATGTATGCTGATGCGAATGATGTATATGCTAGTACTACTTGATAGGATGTATGCAAATGTATGTATGAACCAATAAATATGAGCATAACATGACATGAGTGTGTGCATGTGCTAGAAGAGATAAGAGGAAGAAAATGAGGAGCAAAGAATTATGCATGTATGCCCCGTGCTTGAAGTTTTAGCAAGAAAAAAGTCAAGAGGGAGGAAGTGATCAAACAAAGAAGAGAAGAATGTATATCCTTGTCTGAACAAAGAAAATAGAGGAGAAATAAGAATCATGTAAAGGACAAGGATATACCAATAAGAGGATTGCATTCCTTGACTTTGGAGAGAGGTGATGATCATTGTAAAAACTTTCAAAGTCAAGGGATACAAGAAGAAGAGAGAAGAGAAGAAAAGAGCAAAGAAAGATGAGAAGAGAAGAAGGGATGAAAAATGCATGGGCCCTACATTGGGGCTTCGCTAGGCATAAAAACCCTAGTGAAGAGTGTAATGCATGTGAGATATGACCTAACTAGGTATCATCACATGCCATTGTCATGAATCCCTAGAGACTATATGAACAAGTAGTTATGAGCAAGCAATAATGCAAATGTGACTAGTAATATGCAAGAATAGAATGTCAAGCAATCATGCATAATATGACAAGAAAGCGTGCAAAATGTCAGGAAAACATGTAGTATGATCTAGCTAAATGCAAGTGAATCAAGCATAATATATTTTTAAATGGATTACATTCATTGGTTCTTTAAGCTCTTTATCATCCATAGAGGCCAACCTATAAGCACCTAAGCCAAACTTAGATGCTATGACAAAGGGCTCCAACCAGTTGGGCTGAAAATTACCTCAAAGATCAACACGAGCATTAGTGTTATTCTAGTTTTCCTTAAGGAAAAGGTCCCCAAACTCAAAATAATGGTTACAAAATTTCTTAGAGTAAGATCGCTAGAGCCTATCCTGATAGGCTCACAAATGCTCTAAGGCATGGATGTACTTTTCATCCAACAACTGCAATTGGCTTAAATGGTTTGTACGATACTCATCACCGACCTCAACATCTTGTAACAAGATGTCCAAAGAAGGAACCTCCAGCTCAAAAGGAAACACCACCTCAAAACCATATACCAAGAAATATGGTGAGGCCCCTATGGGAGTATGCACACTAGTACAATAGACCCACAAGGTAGGATAAAGCTGGGTATGCCAGTCATGATCAGTCTTACTAACCAACTTTTTCAAAATCTGGATCAAGGATTTATTAGATGTTTTAGCTTGTCCATTACCCTAAGGGTAATAAGGAGTTGATCATATATTCTAAATATTGTACTTAGCACAAATATTATGGACATCCTTATTCTTGAAAGGAGTTCCATTTTTAGAAAAAATTATCGAAGGAATCCCAAACCTACAAATAATATGGTTGAAGATGAACTTGGAAACCTGAGTTCCAATCATCAAAGCCAGGGGTATGGCTTCAACCCATTTAGTGAAGTACTCTATCGTAGTAATGATAAAATTATGATCAATAAAACAAAACTGGGTTAACTTTCTTGATAATGTCTAATCCCCACATGGAGAATGGCCAAGGAGAAGAAATAACCTAAAGGTTTTTAGAAGGAGCATGAATAAGGTGATTGTAGTGTTGACACTTGTTGTAGTGTTGAACATAATTGCATGCATATTTCTCCATGGAAGGCCAATAATACCCCATATGAAGGAGCTTTTTGGTAATAGCATTGCTTCTAAAATGGCCTCCACATGAACCTTCATGAGCATCACTAAGAGCAATTTGGGCTTCATCGGAGTTAAGACATCGTAAGAGGATGCCTTTAAAAGAATATCGATACAAAGTATTACCAATTATAATAAATTTGCATGCCCTTTTGCATAATAGCTTACGTTGATTATGATATAAATCATTAGGCATGGATCCATCTTTATGGAAATTAAAGACATCACTATACCATGGTTCAGATAGGGACTCTTTGATGGTAAAACACTCTAGGGGATCGAAAAAAGAACTCAAAGATGCAGGTTCCTAGAGTTGTTGAATGATAATTGAAGCTTGATCATCTTCCAACTCCAAAGGGAACAAAGATGTGGTGACAACCATGGCATCCACATGGTATTTTGAGGATCTAGGGATAAAATCTATGGTTACCTACTCAAAGAAAGACAACAACTTGGTAACAATCTCCTTATATGGTTTACGTTTATCATATCGAGTTTGATAAACATCATTGATTTGATTAAACACAAGTTGAGAGTCACCAAATATTGAAAGGACCCTAAATTGTAAAGCTAAGACTGCTCTAAGACCAAGGATCAAAGCTTCATATTCTACAATTTTATTCATGCAATAAAAATGAAGCTTGAAGGACAAGGGGATGAGCTATTTTTATGGTGTAACTAAAATGACTCCAACTCCAACGTTCTTCATGCATCAGGATCCATCAAAAAACAAAGTCCAAGACTTGAAATCTTCAATTTCAACATTGAAGCACTCATCAGGAAACTCAACAACTATAGGATGGGAATATTCTAAGGGAGTGGAGGCTAACTGATCAACAATCACCTAAACCTTGATAGCCTTCTAACCTATGAAAGTTAGGTCAAACTCACTAAGGGCCAACACCCATTTAGCAGCTCGACCTGACAAGTGGGGACATCAAATAGCGTAAAGGATCAAACTTTTCAACCATCGATGTCTTATGGATGAGCATGTAGTGTCTTAACTTCTAGGAAGCAAACACTATGACAAGACAAAGCTTATATAAGGGGGTGTACCTAGTTTTATAGCTAACCAAAGTTCTACTAATATAGTAGATAGCTATTTCTTTATTTTTATCATTATGTTGATATAATATGAGGTGTAGAAACTTGCCATACGTAACTCCAAACACACACTTAGCAGGTTTAAGATGAAATTTATATTGCTGAAGCCTTTCAAAGATTCATATTAAATCATGGACATTATCCTTTCATTCTAGTGACTGAGCCAAAAGGTGATCCACATAGTCCTAGAGAATATCATGCATCATGTCATGGAAAATATAAGTCATGACCTGCTGATAAGTAGCTCTCATATTTTTCAAGCCAAAAGGCATGAATTTATAGTAGAAGGTACCCCTGGAGTAGTGAATGTGGTCTTGGCATGATCTTCAAGAGTAATCATAATCTTATTGTAACCTAAGAAACCATCCATGAGTAAAAGCATTCTACATTTGGCAGTGAAATCTACAATCTGGTCTATGTTGGGTAAGGGGAAATCATCCTTGGGACATACTAAGTTAACGTCCCAAAAGTCGATACATACTCTGATTGTTCCTTCTTTATTAGCTATAGGAACGATATTATAAATCCAATTAGAATAGTCTATGGCTTTTATAAAATCAACATCAAGAAGTTTTTGGAGCTCCTACTTGATTGAAAGGGCGATCTTCAGATGCATCTTCTAAAGTTTCTACTTAACAGGCTTAGAACTAGGCTTGACTACCAATGATTCATGACAAGGGAGGGATCAAGCCTTGGCATGTTGGCATATGACCAAGTAAAAATATCTTGATATTATTTTAATAAATTGGTCAATTGCTCCCACTCATCCATGGTCAGGGCTTTGCCTAACTTAAGGATTCTAGGGGCTTCCTCAGAACCTATGTTCACATCTATGGTCTCCTCAATGAGGATATACATCATCCTCAAGAGGAGGTAGGGCAAGAATTACCCCTAGTTTCTCAAGGTCCTCGGGATACATAAAACCAAAGTCCACTTGATAACTAGAAGACTCAACCTACACTGTGCAAGGGACAAACCCATCAAAGCAGATGTCATTTTGAGGTAAAGCCTCATCTATAACATGCAACTCTGGGGTTAAGACCATAGGAGAGAGTGGACCCTTATCCTCAACACTCCACTCTAAACCTTGATGAGATTCATCAAAGAAAAGATCTAAACAAGAAGAGTCATCTTGATCTTGTGATGAAATATTTGTACATAATTTCTTGGAGGAATATTGTGAGGAATGAATTTGGGCTAAATCCTTCGGTGAGAAAAAATCAAATGGATGAGCATTGCCCATGATAGAAATAATTTGGTTTTTTAATTCAAATTTCATACATTGATGAAAAGTAGAAGGGACAGTCTTCATCACATGAATCCACGGTTATCCAAAAAGAATATTAAAAGATGCAGGACAAGACACCACATAAAACATTGTATTCAAAATTTTAGGTCCAAATCTAAGAGAGAGTGATATAGTACCACAACCCTTTTGAGACTCATTACTGAAAGTTTTAATGATGTCTCTAGTTACAATTAAATCTTCCTCTATCAATCCAAAATTTTGAAAGAAATGATGTGTACATATGTTAAGTGAGGAACCATTATCAATCATGACACTTTTGATGAGAGTATCTCCAATAAAATTAGTGATATATAGAGATGAATCTTCTTGTATTTCTAAGAAAGACATATCATTATCCAAAAATGTGAGATGAGGCATCCCAAGAGAACTTAAAACCTTTGCTATATCACTAGGAGAAATATCTGGAGGTACCGATTTCTGCTTCAAAACATTTACCACAACTTCCTCATGGGCTTGAGAATTTTGTAAAAGTTCTAAGAGAAATATTTGCTGACACACTCATCTCCTGTTGAGATCGCTGAATTCGCTCACTCTGTACTAACTTCTCTAGAGTAGCTATTACCATTCCAACCACATTGTTATCATACTAATGTGGCACATTCTTATAGGAAACTTGGTTGGTTTATCTAGTTCTATCCTGATTCTGTTGGTTTCTTGAAGACTGAAAACTAATGGTGTCAATACAACCAACATCAATTAAATATTGAACCACATGTTTCAATATTTTACAAGAATTTGTCCAATGTCCTTCTACTCTGTGATATGTGTAATATTGAATTGCCTTATACCAATGAGATGTAGTAGATGGTTGTATTATAGGAGGTAGTTCAATTGCCTTAGATTCTAATAGTTGTTTCAAAACTGCTTCCATAGGTATATTAAGTCTGGTAAAATTCCTTTGAGGAGGTTTCTAAAGTACAATATTTTATAGGCTATTGGTGACATTATTAATAGGCCTACTATTAATATCACCTCCTATATGCTTATTCTTATGTTGAGATTTAGTAGGTTTTTCTTCTTTAGTATTAAGCTGAGCTCTTCTAATGAGAGCTTGTTCCACTTTTTTTGCTAACTCAATTGTTTGATCAAGAGATGTGACAATAGTATTTTCTAGTGCATAAGATATCTATTCTTATAAATTTTTTTTTTTTTTTGAATTTACATGGTGGAATTGGTAGCTGCCACGAATCCAGGCAGTCTGTCCAACTTTTTATGGCTGCATAGTATTCTATGTTGTTCACCCCAAAAGCCGCCACACAGATCTTCGCACAGTCCACCCCTATAACCACCATGCCACAATCATTTTAAACCTTTTTCTCCACTGAAAGAACCAAGAAAGGGACAAGCGTTCAGTCCGACGAGGCCCGAGATTTGAACCTTGGACCTCTGCCCCCCTTATGGGGTTTGGATGAACCAATTGGTATACACCTCGGACCTACCGAAATATATCTATTCTTATAAATTACTAATGAATATATCAAACATATATTTTTGAGACACAGGTTGTATTAATAGACCAACTAAACTTCTCCAACGAGCTAAGAATTTGATGCACCTTACCGAAGCCATAACTTGTGAACCGTACGCCTGTTGGCCTTGAAATTTAACAGGTGGTTTTGTGTGTGTGTTATGCATTAGGTGAATCTTTGATTGGATTGAATCTCAAAAAAAAAGTATTTTTCAGGTCCTAACTCCTCTATCTAGTGTCCCAAAATTAGCTTTTAGAATAGGTTCCTAGGTTTTTTTGGTTATTTTCGCTATTAGAATGGAAGGCAACGCCTTCTACTATTTCTTGAACGGAAGCACTATTTATTATTGAACTATACAACCAGAACAAATAATCAATCGAATACGGAATGCGAGGAGTATGAAAGTATTTAATTAAAATCAATTGCCACTAGGAGGGCAGATCCCGCCGTGAAGGCAAAGTGCGAATACGCAGAGATAAAATAGCAAAGATGAGATAAAATCAATTAATGAAAACTATGCTAATATATATGAATTTTTATTCACTTGGAGAACCTAGCCGACTGCTAGGTTTGGTATGTAGCATGACTCCCCTCCTCGGAAAGCTTTGTCCTCAAAGCTGGAAATGTCTGGAAAATACTTTCGTGTTCCCATGTGGCATCTTCCTCTGGTAGGTCTTGCCATTTGATGAGAAATTCTTGAATCTGGCGCGATCTTAGTCTTCGTATTCTGTGTTGTAATATATCTTCAGGTTGGAGATGTATGCGTCCTTCCTCATCGAGCACTGGTAATTCTGATTGACTTTGCACTTTCTGACCAATTACCTTTTTGAGACATGAAACATGAAATACCGGGTGTATTCGTGATGATGAAGGAAGCTCTAACTGATAGGCTACTTCTCCAATGCGGCGCACAATTTTGTAAGGACCATAGAATCGTGGTGCCAACTTTTGACTGGTCTTTATCCTTAACGATGCTTGTTTGTAAGGTTGCAACCTTAGGAAAACCTTGTCACCGACATTAAAAGTTCGTTCTGATCGGTGCAAGTCTTGTTGTTGTTTCATGCGATTTTGTGCTTGGAATAAATTCTCTTTGAGTATGGTGAGTGTAGACTGCCTTTGTTGAAACCAATCATCCACTTTGTCTACTTTGGATGAACCTGGGACGTAATCTGCTACGATTGGAGGCTTGGTTCCATACAATGCTTCAAAGGGAGACATCTTAATTGAATAATGGTAAGAAGTGTTGTACCACCATTCCGCCATTGCTAGCCATTGGCTCCATTGATATTGTTTATCTTGAACGAAACATCGTAAGTATGTACCCAAACATTTGTTAACTACTTCTGTTTGCCCATCTGTCTGGGGATGGTAAGCTGAGGACATGTTCAATTTGGTACCACTAAGTCGAAATAATTCTCGCCAAAAGTTACTAGTGAAGATGGGATCTCTATCACTTACAATATTTTTTGGCATACCATGTAATTTGAAAATTGAATCCATAAATACCTTTGCCACCTTGCTTGCGGAAAATGGATGTTGTAAAGCCTGAAAGTGAGCGTATTTGGATAACCGATCTACCACTACGAAGATTACTGTCCTGCCTTCTGACTTTGGAAGACCTTCAATAAAATCCATGGATATATGTTCCCACTGACGTTCAGGGATGGGTAAGGGTTGTAATAACCCTGGTGATTTGACTGTCTCTCCTTTATTTCGCTGGCAAACTTCGCATTCTGCTACCCATTGTTTGACTTCGGCTTTTAATCCTTTCCAACAAAATGATTGTTTGATCCTTAAATATGTTTTCAAAAATCCTGAATGTCCCGCTGATGGAGAAGCGTGTGATTCGTCTAGGATCTTCGTTTTGAGTTCTGAGTTGTGTGGAATGTAAATGCGGTTCTTCTTCCGAAGGATTTTATCTTCATAAGAGAACAAAGGGTGTTTAGAGGACCCAATAGATAATTCTTGAATTATCTGAGCAGTTTCGCTATTGGACAACCATTCATCTTGTAATTGATTCACCCATTGGGAGCAAGGACCTGAAATAGCGTTAATGACTACTTCGTCTTCATATTTCCTGGATAGCGCATCGACGACTACATTTTCCTTCCCCTTCTTGTATTCGATAACAAAATCATAACCCAATAGTTTGGTTAACCACTTATTTTGTTCCGGATAGGAAAACCTCTGCTCAAGAAAATGTTTGAGACTACTATGATCTGTTTTGATAATGAAGCGGCTACTGATTAGGTAGTGTCTCCATTTTTCTACTGCATGAAGAATAGCCAACATTTCTTTTTCGTATGTCGATCTTCCCAAATTTTTCTCGGAGAGCTGTTTACTTTCAAATGCCAACGGATGACCTTCTTGCATTAATATAGCCCCAATTCCTGTTCCTGACGCATCACATTCGATAATAAATGGTTTGTGAAAATTGGGGGTTGCTAATACTGGAGTTGTACACATGGCCTCCTTAAGAGCTTCGAAAGCTTGAGTAGCCTCTTCCGACCAACGAAAAGCATCCTTTTTTGTGAGTGCTGTGAGAGGTGCTGCAATCTTACCATAATTTTGTACAAACTTGCGATAGTAGCCCGTGAGACCCAAAAAACCATGAAGTTTCTTGATGGTTTTAGGTAAAGGCCACTCTTGAATTGCCTTAATCTTATTGGGATCAACTTTGACGCCCTCGTGTGAAACTATATGACCAAGATACTCAACTTCTTGGACACCAAATGAACATTTGGAACGTTTGACAAATAACTTTTCTTTGTGTAAAATGTGAAGGGCTTTATCCACATGATGTAAATGATCCTTCCATGTTTGGCTATATATGAGAATGTCATCGAAAAAAACTAAGACAAACTTACGGAGGAATGGACGAAACACTTGGTTCATGAGACTTTGGAAAGTGGATGGTGCATTGGTGAGACCAAAAGGCATGACCAAAAATTCGTAATGACCTTCATGAGTACGGAAAGCAGTTTTGGGAATATCTTCTTCTCGGACACGGATTTGGTGAAATCCTGAGCGAAGGTCTAATTTTGTAAAAAATTTTGCACCATGCAGCTCATCTAGTAGGTCATCTATGACAGGGATAGGAAATTTGTCCTTGATAGTTAGTTTATTGAGAGAACGAAAATCAGGACACATACGCCAAGAGTTATCTTTTCGTCTAGCCAGAACTACAGGTGAGGAATAAGGGCTAGTGCTGTGACGAATGACTCCATGATCTAGCAGATCCTGAACGATCTGTTCGATTTCTATTTTTTGTGGTTGAGGATAGCGGTAAGGACGACTGTTAGGTGGGACACTCCCTGGAACCAAATGGATGGCATGGTCATGAGATCGTTTAGGTGGTAATCCTTGAGGTTCTTGGAAAACCTCATCATACTTTGTTACAATGTCTCGTAAATCTGGATCAGTAATATCCGAAGTTACTCGAGATTGTTTTTCCAAACAATTAACTTGAGCTATAAATCCATATCCACCCTTTTTTAACATCTTCTCCATACTATGAGAGCTCACCATTTGTGATGGAGGAGTAGTAATGCCTTGTAAGCGAATGACTCGTCCGTTTTCCTTCCATTCCACAAATAATTTTTTGAAATTGAAGCTAACCGTGTCTAATGTTTCCAACCATTCAACTCCCAAAATGACATCAGAGTTCCCCAAATTCATGACAAAAAGGGATCCAAACCAGGTATAAGTTCCCATTTTTATGGAAACTTGAGATGTTCGACCAACACATTGTGCGTTCACCCCGTTGGCCACTAGAACCTGGAATTTGTCTTTGTTGGAAGAGTTAATGAATAAATTCAAAGCTTTTGCTGTTTTGATGTCGATAAAATTGTGGGTACTGCCAGAATCAATTAGCACATTCACCTTTTTCTGGCGGAGAAATCCTGGAACCTTGATGGTATGGTGGGCTGTTAACCCCATGAGGGCATGCACGGAGATCGCCATTGTATCCTCTTCCTTTTCTTCTAAAGTACTTGGTAGTTCTTCTTGCATAGGTTCTTCTGGGTGGTAAGTTTCTTCCTCTTCTCCTTCATATTGATCGCCTTCAATATGAAAGTTTTGTTTTTGGGCACATGCTTGTTCCCTGGGGTGATGAGTGCGACATTTATAGCAAAAGTATCTTGATGGTTGATCATTTCTACGAAAGGAATTGTTGCGATACGAAGGACGACTATAAGTTTCACGTCGTGCATACAACTGATTTCTCTTCTCAGCCAGCTTAGCTATTCTTATACAATCGTTCAGCGAGGTTGGATTGTGAATGTCTACCTCCACTCTAATATTTTCTTTCAATCCATTGCGAAAAGCTCCTACCACTGTGTCGGGACTGAGGTCTAAAGTATATGGTAGTAAACTGGTGAACTCCGAAACGAATTCGCTAACCGATCCTTCTTGTTTAAGAGATAACAGTCTTACTATGTATGACGATGTAGCTCCTTCATCAAATCTTTCTAAAAAAGAGGTAGTGAATTTTCTCCAGTTAATAGTAGCTCCTTTCTCTCGCTTAAGCCATACGAACCATTGGTAGGCCTCAGTGCCTAATTTTGATGCAGCGAAAGGGACTTTATCAATTTCCTTAATTTGGTATAAGTCGAGAATGCCTTCCATTTTGGCTATCCAACCACGAGGATCATGACCCTCAAAAGTGGGCATATCAATGCGTGGAAAATTATTAGGGCCTCTCGGTTGGTGATAACCCGTATCCCTTTCTTGATCTTGGTTATACCGCTGTCTATGATAGCGATCCCTGTAATTATCCGAATTGCCTCTTTGTTGTTCCCAATCATCATCTTGATCGACATTTTCTTCATTCCTTTGGGCATGGGAGTGATTTTGGGGATTAGTATTGGGATTAAGCTGGTTTTGTGCTCGCACTAGGGTTTTTAGGTTGAGACTAATTTCGTTCATACCATCTATTAAGAGTCGAAGAGATTCATCGTTGGAAACGGCTGAGTTACTTGAGTTTCCTTGTGTGATGTTTTCGTGAGTTGGGGGAGGGTTAGTAGCCATAGGGTCTACCAGTGGATGATGTGGATTATAACTGCCAATTTTGAAAGGAGAAGGAGAATTTTTTGTACTTGGGCTTCGATTAGGTCTTCTTGCGCTTGTTATTGGTCGTCTCCGAGCTTGATAGTCGACCGTCAGATCCTTTGGTCCACCTTTTGCTC
The DNA here is from genome assembly GCA_028583015.1 of Wollemia nobilis. NCBI lineage: Eukaryota > Viridiplantae > Streptophyta > Pinopsida > Araucariales > Araucariaceae > Wollemia > Wollemia nobilis. Next base: position 200,335 of record JAQPPZ010016981.1, on the reverse strand, counting down.
ATGCACTTGTTAACATAACCTGCTTAGGATTCCGCTTCAACTGCTGCAAAATTTGGTTGAATTTAGCAAAAAATTTGGATTCCGCTTCAACTGTCGCTCCAACTGCGACGCGGATTTGAATTTGGATTGGCTCACCTCCCTAATTTCCACTTTTTTGGACGACTTTCAGCAACAATTGGACGATGTGACTATTTAAGAACTTTGACACGACTGGTAGCGATGGCACGACGTGACACGACAGGACTTATAGTGACGACGAGGAGGATGAAACGAACAACTGGACGATGATGATACGATGACAACTGGATGGTGATGATATGACAAACATGAAAAACCACTCGACACACGATGCGAGGACACGATGAACATGAAAACCCACTCGACACATGACACGAATAGCAAGGATGAACACATGGACAGGACAGTAAGGAAAAACACACAGACACGGTGTGAACAGCAAGGATGGACATGATGTGATAGCAAGGACGACACGACGTGGACAGGACAACAAGGATGACACGACACGGATAGAGGACAGGACACGACAGCACGACATGACGCGGACAACGACGGAGGAGCTCCTAATGTGTGACCGAAGTCACACCGTAGAAGGTGTGACTTAGTTGTTTTAAACCCTATTTTGAACTGTGTATACCCAATGTGGGATAAAAAAATTAAACCCAATGCAGCGGCTAAATGTAACTGACGTCAGCGAATAAAATTAAACCGACGACCTTAGCTTTCCCAGTTTAAAAAAAATTATTCGTGATTTATGATTGGTTGACGAAGCTTGCGAATGGTTGTGCTTGACTGTGTGTAATTTTACGGCCTGGCTTTCAGATTTTGACTGCGAAGGAAGATCTGAGACCCTGGCCGCCGTTGCTGTCATTTTTGGGACAGGAATTCGAACGAACGGTGACGAAAATTCGAACGAACGGTGATGGGAATTCGAACGAACGGGGACAAAAATTTAAATGAAACGCATCAGGTGACTATAATTTATAGCTTGCTCATGTACGTCGGTAGTCTCCACTGACGGTAACCCCCTATCACTGTGCGACAGAACCACGCACAATATTTGCGTATGTTGTGAGACCGCAGGCGCTCCCTGAATCGTCTAGACTGATACCACTTGGAAGGCAACGCCTTCTACTATTTCTTGAACGGAAGCACTAGTTATTATTGAACTATACAACAGAACAAATAATTAATCGAATACGGAATGCGATGAGTAAGAAAGTATTTAATTAAAATCAATTGCCACTAGGAGGGCAGATCCCGCCGTGAAGGCAAGTGCGAATACGCAGAGATAAAATAGCAAAGATGAGATAAAATCAATTAATGAAAACTATGCTAATATATATGAATTTTTATTCACTTGGAGAACCTAGCCGACTGCTAGGTTTGGTATGTAGCATAGAAGTTTATTATATTTTGTTATACCTTAATTTGAGACCTATTATTTTGAAGGTTTGTTATTGTAATAGGGATGTGTACACTAAATTTTGGTGCAATATGACTCATTTCTATTTTTAGAAAGAAGATCTATTTTTAGCAGTTTTAGAAAAAAGACGTTTTTAGGGTTTATTTAGGGTTTCTTTGGTTTTCGGTTGCTATATGATGGATTGTAATCTTTTGTAGGAGTGTGAATTCAGAGATGAGAAGAATATCAATTTGCATTTTTCTTCCATTATTACATTTGTGTTATGTGATTGGAGTCCATTTTGTTGGTCTCTTGTAGCTGAGTTCACACCAGAATTTTGAAAATCTTTCTTCTTTACTTTGTTTTAAATCATATAGATCTCTCATGGTCACTTTCTTTTCAATGTAAGAACTAAATTGATGAACAAACATCTCTATAGTCTTCTCAAATCTCTTTAAAGAATATTTGGGCAACATATAATACCATTCTAATGCAACTCCAACAAGACTCTTTGGAAATGTTTTCAATAGAAGCATATCATCATAAACAATATCATGACAAGCTATCCTAAATCCTCTTAGATGCTCTATTGGATCTTCTATCCCTTTATAGATTGGTAAAACTGGTATAGGAAAATGCTTGGAATAAGGTCTAGTAGCAACAATAGGATCCAATGGCTGACTACACATTTCCTTATAATTGTATGTAAACCCTGAAGGGTGAATCATATCCATTCTTGAAACCAAATGATTCACTATATTTGCCAAGTTTTGTATTTTTGGATTATATGTGTTTTCAATATTCCCTTGAATTATGTTGGACATGAGAAGGTTATTGTTATATGTGGTGCCTTGTGATAATGGAAGATTTACTTGTGGTGGAACATAAGCAATAGTGTTGACATTATAAGATGAAGGAGGAAATTGAAAATAATTTTGGGTGCCATTACTAGTTGGAGGAATAGGTGGATTCCATCCAATGCTGGTGGTCACAGTAGTAACGTAAGCAGGTTGATAGGTTTGATTACCATAATTCAAAGGTTCACTCAAAGGATTTTCTTGAAGTAGGTCATCCTTTTCAATTAATGCTTATTCCTCTAAGGCTAGATCCAATGCATGTTTATGAAATTTATAGAAATTCCATACATGGTCAAAATATTTAAAGATTAGGTTCCCATTGGGATCTCGAATAGGATCAAGATTATTATCAACCTCTTCTTATAGGTTATAATTTTATCTATCAATTTGATCATTCTCATGAAAAATATCATCAAACCTAAGAAGTCTTTGTCATTCCCCAAGGTTAGAATCCATTGAGGAAAAGAAAAAATACAAGAAGAAGAACTAAGACAAAAGAGACCTATGCACTCACACAAGGGAATTATATTTTTAAATATTTGGCACACAAATTAATGATCTTGCTTATCATTGAAATAAAAGGAGGTTTTCATGTTGGGTTCACCAAAGATGTAGAGGGGGACAACTACCCTACCATGTACAGTTCCCAAAAAGGCTAGATCCACAAAAGGTAGAAAGACTTATGGGGTGAACCATGGGGGTATGTTGTTCTCTACACTCAGTGCTAGGGAGAAGGGTTCACCAGGAATGGTTTAAGGACTCGCTCAAAGCCCTCAGGAATTTTGGGATAGTTTGATGTGTTTAGTTTCAAGCAATCACCTAAGTTTAGCCTTTTGAGATCTATGCTATAAAAGATAAAGGACAATGCAAAAAATAGAATACAAGAATACAAGAGCTAGCCTAGTATTATTATTTATTTGAATGCTTGCTAACCTAGGGTTTTATCCAAAAAATATTTAAAGCAAGAGGCAAGAGATAAATGTATAATATTAACCCTAGATGCACACTATATGCTTTTCACTTTTAGATGCCTAATAATTAATATTTTGATTAGATATTCAACCAATAAAATAATTAGAGCACTTATCTTGATCGGTGGTTGATCTAGATTTTTCTGCCTCTTGTCCAATGATATCAAAAATACCTATTTTTGCAAGATAACTTATGAAACACTTGAAAATGATATTAGCATTAGGGGGCATGCTTAGGCCATTGTACAACAATGCTTAGAGGCACAAAAATCAATCCCCCTAGGTCATTTTAGATGACCTTTGAAAACAAAAGAAAAAATTGACCTTTGGAGAAATAATCATAAAACAACAATGCAAAAACAAAGAAACAAAAAAAATTATGCTATCATGCCCTAGATACAATTTAGAAAATACTTATGCAATCAAAATATAATAGATACCAGCAATTCAGTATTGGGTAAAATTGTACCTCATAAATAGTGGGTACGATAATGCTACAGGTAAAGTCACGCTCCATCAGAATGGGGCGTGATCTTACTTCTGTGAGCAAAAATCCTAAATTAGGGTTAGCAAAATCGTGCCTCACCAGGACAAGGCACAATTTCATTTTAAAGACACACAAAATAAAATATAAATACAAAATGTAAATAAATGCAAAAAAAAAAGTATGCAAAATCTAATGGATGGCGTAGAAGAAGGTAGAGGAGATCAAAGTATCCAAATGGGCACTCTATTTCCTTTTGCACCAAAAAACGAATCCACCAACCACACAACAATCCAAATCAATGTAGTAGAAGATCAAATCCAAAATTTGCACTTCGGAGTTAGCTTGTAGAAGAAACAAGAAGTAAAGTGAAAGTAAAAATGTGAGCACAAGTTAATCATAAGAATTTTGAGCTCAATCGTGTATCCCAAAAATCATTCGTTGTTGCTATATGAAAGAGTGAGATTAACCCCTACTTTTATAGATGAAATTTGAGGTAAAATGGATGGGAAAACAAACACAAGGTGACTCAAAACATGTTGGAAAGGTTTAAACCCATGTTTTAATAATTAAAATCCTAAAATAATGAAATTGCACCTCGTGTCAATGGGGTGCGATATCGCTTCTACAAAGTTGTGCCCCGTTGTAATCGGGTGTCCATTAGTTTCTTCATATCACATCACCAAGCAAATTGAAAATATAAAGGTGAGTGAGGAACAATTAAACAATGTTTCATCATAGGATCAAATCAATCTATTTCTTCAAGAACCTCTTCTAGATCCTACCAAGCTACCACATTCATAAAGGACTAAGGGTTTACCCTATAAAAAAGGTTAAGTCATACACATTGGAATATGTACCTTTATCTTCATAGGAGTATGCTTAAAAGAAAATATCCTTGGTAGCAATCCTTTTCCTGTAGAGCATTCTTTCACCAATTATTACCTGTCCAATTATTACCCACTTCCCAAGAAAATCCTATCTAGTATGGGATACATAGGTAAAGGTTTGCGGCCATAACAAAAAGATATTCAAGAGCCTTTGGAAGTTGATATTTGGCCTAGGTGATGTGGTGTAGGCTACATCCTTAATAAAAACCAAACTTTATACTTTTATAATGAGGATCATATTATTACTTATGCTAAATATTTAGATCATCAAGGATTAGAGTGAAGTGATGAGGATGAGGGACTACCTTATCCCACTGATATTCTATTTTACAATGTGGTAACTTTGGTGCATCCTAAGTTAGTTGTGACCCTAGAGAATTATGTTGAAGGGGATACTCTTTGTGATATTGATCATGAGGATATCCTTTGAAACAACTTCTTTGACGAGTTAGTATCTTGTGTCATACATGTTGAGTCTTCTATCTCTCAAGAGAATTTTAGTTCTATATCTCTCTAGGACCTTGAGCAACTAGGAGTGATCCCCACCCCACCTTTTGAGTATGAGTCTCACATTCTAATTGAGGAGACCATAGATGTTAACATAGGTTATGAGGAGAGCCCTAGATTCCTTAAGCTAGGAAAACCCCTATCCATGGATGAGTAGGAGTGACTAACCAATATATTGAAGGAATTTCATGATATTTTTGCTTGGTCATATGCTGAAATGCCAAGGCTTGATCCCCCTTGTTATGTATCATTTGTAGTGAAACATTGGCTAAGCCTGTTAAGAAAAAACTTAGGAATATGCATCCTAAGGTTGCTATTTTAGTCAAGGAGGAGATCCAAAAACTCCTTTATGTCAGTTTCATCAAAGCTATCAACTATTTTTATTAGATCTCCAACATCATTCCTATGGCTAAGAAGGTAGGAATAATCAAAATATGTACTGACTTTAGGGAAATTTACTTAGGATGTCCCAATAATAATTTTCCTCTCCCCAACATAGATATGATCATATATTTCACTACTAAATTTGGCATGCTTTCTCTCATGGATGGTTTCTCAGGATACAATTAGATAATAGTTACTCCTAAGGATTAGGCCAAGACAACTTTCACCACACCATGGGGTACCTTGTATTATAAAGTTTTTCCTTTTGGTTTAAAGAACATTGGTGCCATATATTAGAGGGCTATGGATTATATTTATTAGGACATGATGCATGATATTATAGAGGACTATGTGGATGATATTCTAGGTCATTCCGTATATCGACAAGATCATGTTCATGATCTAAGACAAATATTTGAAAGGCTTCAACAATTTAGGGTTCATCTTAATCCCTCCAAGTGTGTGTTTGGAGTCACATCTAGCAAGTTAATAGGGTTCATCATATCTAGGTGAAGCATTGAAGTGGACCTCGCTAAGATATCAACTATCACTAACATACCTCCTCCTTGCACCCTAACTAAGTTCCATAGCTTACAAGGTAGAATTCAATCTATTCATCAGTTCATAGCTCAATTAGCTTATAAGTGTCAGCTCTTTCATCATGTTCTAGTAGGATTCTAAGTGTTAAAAATATTTTTATGAAATAAAACGGTATCTCACTTCCCCACCTATCTTAGTTCCTCCTAAACTATATAAGCATCAGATGCTTTACATAATAGCCATAACTCACACTTTAGGAGCTTTACTAGCTCAAAATGATGATAAACATAAAGAGTGAGCTATCTACTATATCAATAGAACCTTGGCTAGGTATGAAATCTAGTATACCCCCTTAGAGAAGATTTACCTCATCATAGTATTTACTTTCAAGAGCTGAGACCCTACATGCTCAGGCATAAGACATTGGTTGTGAAGTTTGATCCTTTGTTCTACTTAATGTTAAAGTCCCACCTTTTAGGTCAACTTTCTAAGTGAGTTTTAGCCCTTAGTGAGTTTGAACTAACCTTCATAGGCTATAAGGCTATCAAGGGTTAGGTTATTATTGATAAATTAGCCTCTACTTCCCTAGAAGCCACCCATTCTTTGGTCATCAAGTTTCCTAATGAGTGCTTTAGCATAGAAGCCAAAGATCCAAAGTATTAGATTTTTTTTTTTGATGGAGCCTGATGCTTGAATAGCATTGGTGCTAGAATGGTTCTAGTTACCCCATAAAAATAGCTCATCCCCCTGTCCTTCAAGCTTCATTTCTCTTGCATAAACAATACTACAAAGTATGAAGCTTTGATCCTTGGTCTTAGATCAGCCTTAGTCTTGAAGGTTAGTGTCCTTTAAATGTTTGATGACTCTCAATTTGTGCTCAATTAGATGAATAATGTTTATTAGACTTGGGATGATAAGATAAAACCTTACAAAGAGATTGTCACCGAGCATTTGTCTACATTTGATCGAGTAACCATAGAGTATATCCCTAGATCCTCAAACCACCATGTAGATGCCATGGACATTATTACATCCTTGTTTCCCTTGGAGTAGAAATATGATCAAGTGTTAATTATCATTAGACAAATCTAGGAGCCAACACCGCTATGTTCTAGTATTGTTTCATTAAATATTTTGACCATCAGAGCTTCCTCATCTAAGCTATGGTATACCAATATATTTAATCTACTTAAGGATGGTTTGGTTACTACTAGATTATATTACAATAAACATAATATTTTATGCAAAAGAGCATGTCAATTCATTATAATTGGCAATACTTTGTATCAATGCTCTTTTGAAGGCATCCTATGGCGATACCTCAACTTCGATGAAGCCTGAATAGCTCTTAGTGATGCCCATGAAGGTTCATGTGGAGGTCATTTTAGCAACAATGCTATTAGCAAGAAGATACTTTATATGGGGTATTATTAGACTTCCATGGAGAAATATGCATGTGATCATGTTCGATGCTATGACAAGTGTCAATGCCATGAAAAACTTGTTCATGCTCCTCAAAACCTTCAAGTTGTTTCTTCTCCTTGGCCATTTTACATGTGGGAATTGGAAATCATAGGAAATATTAACCCAAAATAATTTGATGGTCACAATTTTATCATAACAACAATATAATACTTTACTAAATGAGTCAAAGCCATACCCATGGCCATGGTGGCTAGAGCTCAAGTATTTAAGTTCATCTTCAACCAAATCCTCTATAGGTTTGGGATTCCTTCGATGCTTATTTTTTACAATAGCAATATTTTCAAAAATAAGGATATCCATAAAATTTATGCTAAATACAAGATTCAACATAGGTGATTGAATTCGTATTACCCCCAGGTTAATGAATAAGCCAAATAATCTAATAAGTCTTTGATCAATATCCTCAAGAAGTTGGTTAGTAATACTGATCACGAATGACATATATACCTTGTGGGCCTATTGTACTAGTGTGTGAACTCCTATAGGTGCTTCTTTGTATGTCTTGGTCTATGGGATTGATGCAATTTTTTTCTTTGAGTTAGAGATCCCTTTGTTGTGCATCTTCTACAAGATGCCTCGATCGATGATGAGTATCACTTTGATTGTTTTCATCGATTGGAGTTGTTGGATGAAAAAAAATTCATGCCTTAGAGTATTTACAAGCCTATAAGAATAGGCTTAAGTGGTATTATTCCAAAAGAGTTCACACTCATTCTTTTGAGGTTGGGGATCTTGTCCTTAAGGAAAAAAAAAAAAACACCAATGCTCATTCAGATCTTAAAGGTAATTTTTAGCCTAATTGGTTAGGTCCCTTTGACATAATGGCAAAGTTTGGCTTAGGTACTTATAATTTAGCTTCTTTAGATGGTAAATAAATTAAAGAACCAATGAACATAATGCATCTAAAGATATACTATGCATGACTTGGTACTCTGTATTTCATATTACATTTAGCTTAGTTTTCATATTGCATTTGATTTTCTTGTTCATACTACATGATTGATTGTCATATTTTGCATGATTATCTAAAATTCTATTCCATATTTGCATTTTTCTTGTCATATAATTGCATAGGTGCTTGTCCATATTTACATGATTTCTTGATCATATATATTTTTTGGGACTTCGTGAGGATGGCAAGTGATGAAACCTAGTTAGATATTAGCTCACATGCATTGCACTCATACTAGGGCTCTTATGCCTAGAAAATCCTCAACCTAGGACCCATCTCCACACATTTTCATTTTTTCATTCATCCATCTCTTCTTATTCTATTTTCTTCTCTTATATTCCTTGACCTTGAAAGTTTTCATCATTTCTAATTTTTCCAAGTCAAGGGATATAGTTCTTCATCTCTTGTATGTCCTTTTCGATTGAAAGTTTTAATCATTTTTTCTCTTCCTCAAGACAAAGGATGTATATTCCTTCTTCCATCTACTTTTGCTTTTGCTTTCAATCACACTTTTTTCCTTATTGATATTTCAATTGTTAATCAGTCCTTGTGGGATAGGATATATACCACATGGGTATCATTTATGGTATTCATATGGTAACTGACTATCTTATGCACACCTATTAACTTGATATCTCAACAAGGACACACACACTTTTATTGCTTCTATTTTTCTTTTGTCTTCTTCTCTTACACACACACGATCACATTGTTCAGTTGCATTTTTCCTTGACTGTTCACTTTTTGCACACACCACACACCTATCGAGTAGTACTCGTATTGGAAAATAAATCTCATATTTCACCCCATATAGGATAAGTTTCATGGACATACGTGAGGTGCAACCTCCATATCATTCATTTGTAAGCATACATCCTAATGGGTACCTCTTTAGTAATGGCCATTAGCAAGCACTACACCCATAGCGGGTATTGCTCCACACTTGACCATTTTAATAAGCATAACACCCTTACAAGATAGCTTCATGGCCATACACAAGGGGTAACCTCCATATTGGTAATTTGTGAGCATACATCCCTACATGGTTCTTCTCCATTCTTTCATTTTTGTTTTTTCTTGGTCTATGTTCATTTGATCACATTGATCTTTCATGGTCTACACTAATTCAAACATCATATTCCAAGCACCTTTTGCTTTGTTGAACTTCTATATCTTCTACTTATACTTATCATTCTTATTTTTCTTCTTCTTTATCTTCTCATTTTATTCTTTTATTCTTTTTTCAGAATCACATCCTATCTCTATGAGGCACGACTTTGCTCTATGATGAAATCATAGTTCATATTTACGAGGTATAATTTTGGCTAGAGATGTGTTTTTCTCCTCCTTTTTCTTCCCCTCTTTCTTCCATCATTTTTTTATTTCATTCCTTCATCCATCCATGCATTTTAATTTATTTAGTTAGCCTCATCATGCATTACATTAGCTTAGTCCATTCATGCATTTCCATAGTTATATCATCATTCATGCATAGTAAAATGTAAAAACATAAAAATAATAATACACATATAAATGCACATATTTAATTAAAGTAGCATGATATTATTTAAGATAGAAAGGGTACATAGGTCTATTCAATTGGTGTGCCATAGTCAATCAAAACCCTTGGACCATTTGTATGCTACTAGTCACTTCAGGTTGGATAATGGCCCTGGTAGTGTGTACAATATCTTGACCACTACATGCTCTCAACACCACACCTATAGAAAAGTTGTACATACCAATCCTGTATTCCCTTTGTATAAGACATTATACAATATCTTGTAAAATTAGGCCAACACATACAGACCCAATGCGAACCGCACCCATTGGTATTGCATGTTTGCAACTACTCCTACCAACACCAATTTTAGATATCACCTACTCATGTGGTATACCAAAAATCCCATCACCACCCCATAGAGTATGGTCATCAAAGCATCAACACCATAGAACGCCACTAACTCATCAATCGAGATATGACTCTCTCAGACCTAGTGCGACCAACCCCTTGATAGTATCTATAGTGTTACTTGCTAGCCTCAGGATTTGTAAACTACTCTCCCCTTTATGGAGATGTGCAAGATGCACCACACATCCTCTAGTGTGACTATCATCTCCTCTATTGGTAACTAAAAGGTCGATGACTCTAAATACCATATATCTGCCAGTGTTATCAATAGGGCTATATCTATCTTAACCTGAGGCATATTTGCTAGGTGATGTAGCCCCATTGACTCTAGAGTGACTCTCTACCTATGTGAGACACTGTAGTTCCACATCCAAGGAACTTGATCACCACTCTTCACTCTCAAGTACATCATGTTCCAACCAAAAATATAACAAAATTTTTATCTAGTTTTGCATTAAAAAAGTATATATATATATCAAAATACAAACCATAACCTAAATTAATTACAAAGCAACATAGAGCAACATCTCAACACCTAAGTTTTCTTGTCTTGGCATTTTTTTGCTTTTCCTCTTCTCTATTTATTTCCTTTGTTTTTTGTTTTCTCTTGGCCAAAATTATGCCCTATCCTCATAGGGTGTGATTTCATATTTTTACCTCTTATTTTGAAATAATACCCAATGTTTGTGAATCACACATTTACAAAATTACACCTTGCAATTTTAGAGCATGACTTTGGTTGTAGCAGTGAACTAGCCAAAATTATGGCCGACCCTCAAAATCATGCTAAGGTCGTGCATGAAGAATTCTTCCAAAAGACAAAATTACAAAAAAATAAAGAGCCCTAATCTAGCCTAGTATAGAGGAAGGATTTTAGTCCTTACCCATGCTCACTCTACTGCTGCATCAACCTTACCCTTCGCAATGGTTGAATGGTGTATGGGTAGCACCATTTGTAATTTTTCTCTAGAGTTCTTCTCTCTTTTGTGGAATGAAAATGAATTAGGGTTTTCACCTCTTTTGTCTTTTTATTCTCCTTTTTGCTTTTTCTCTCTCCTCTTTGGTTCTCTTTTCGTTGTTTGTCACTCTACTTTCTTCTACGTCAATATTTCGAATTTATTATAGAATGTGACATTCCTTCCAAAAATTAAGGGGCACCCCTACTTGAGAGGAATTAATGTCCCTAATGACTTGTTTTATGTGTAAAAATATTTAAGTTTATGAAACGATTTTGTTTTTGCACCACTCCTTTCTTCTAAACCAACCACCCCTTTTTTGTTCATTGTTATTCACCCATAGGTGCCTAAATCTTTATTTGACACATTTATTAGGCCATAAATGCATCAAAGAGGGGGTAAAATGTAGACATAGAAAATTGACCCACCCAAGTGAGTCATTTTCCCTAGAACCCTTGATAAGGCCCTTAAACTTGTCTAAGCACAAGTTTGGGCCTCCTTTCCCTCTTTTCCTCCCTTTCCTAGCTTTACCAAAATTGTGGTTGCTCCTTATGGGGCATGATTTTGGTAAGTTAGGTTTTTCTCTTGCAAAAACCAAATTTTTGGGCCAACCCTTAGGACTTCAACCATTCCCTAAGTTGTATTTTCATTTTCCCATACTTTTGCCCTCCAAACCCCTTATAAATAGAGGGTTTAGATCCCATTTTTTCCCCTAATATTTTTTTGATAAGAGAAGTACTGGAAATTTTCCAAGTGATCCTAAACTTTGAGAAGGGTGATTGCATTCTAACAAGATCAAGTGTTCTATGGTATTTTTTTGTTGCTCTATTATTGATTTGCTACTTTTGGTGGATAAGTGTGGGAGCCTTGAGGAGGAGTCTACCATTTTGTGGAGGTATTCATCCTTTTGTTTATTATTTCACTACCACCAGGTTTATTATTGTATTTTGGTACTTCTAAAATAATTTATTCTACATTTTGCATTCAATTTCACATCCATATATTATTTTTGTACTTTTATTGTAAAACTGTACCCTTTCCATACAAGGCATTATTTTTATAGAATATAAAATCATGGTCACTTCTTATAGGGCATAATTTTGGTTTTTATAGGTTTAGAGTTAAAGTTGTGCTCCCAAACCCTTTATTTGTACTTACATGTTCCATTTAGACCATAACATAGCTATTTGCATTTATTTTTCACACTATTTCATTTCATTGCATCTTGCCTTATTTGTTTCCAAAAATGTCAACAATCACTTTTATTTTTGAACAATCAGCTAAAAGGACCAAGGGGGCTTGATTGTTGTACCTCCAAGCTCAGTCTTACAGTGAACTAAGTAGACCCCCAAATGTTGATCAAATTTTCTAGGTTTTATGAAGTTATTTTGTAGATTATGAAGTTGTTGAACATAGCTAGATGCAAGTTAAAAAATGAGGTCAATCATCGGATCAGATAAGTGCTCTAAGTTAATACCTTAGGCTGTTTGCTATTCGCTTTCTATCCATTTCAAATTTAAAAACCTAGATCATAAATAAAAGGAAATATTTGGTCATATTCTAGGCATTTGAAATAATAAAGGCATATAGTTTGCACTCTATGTTATATATGTTTGTGCATTCTCTCAAACCCTTGCTAAAAATAAGAAGAAAATATTTATTTTATTGCAAGTTAGGGTTTAGTTATCATAAAAAATTAAGAATCATCCTAGGGTTAGCCCTTTTTTGTTTGTATTTCTTGTTTGTCTTGCATTGTTATTTCATTTTCATAGATTATATTTTAGAAAGGCCACATATAGGTGTTTTATTTATACACATCAAACACTTCCACCTCAAACTTGGAGTGAGTCCTAAAATCATTCCTGGTGAACCCCTTGATCCCTAAGCCCTCATGTGTAGAGAATATAACACACCCACGCAATCACCTTGGCTCCAAATAAATCTAGTTAAGAATCATACATGGTAGGGTAGTTTTCCCCCTCAAAAAAGTATACAAATATGGGCTAATAAGAAAACTTAAGGTAATAACATCAACAACATCAACTATCAATAGTTTGTAGATGATAGAACCCTTTTTGGAAGGGAAGGGATAAATGAGGCCAAGGTTTAAATAACTATTAAAGGATTATGAAAGAGTATTAAGGTAAAAAGTTAATAGGACAAAGTTCAAAATTTGCTTCCTAATCACTCTAGATAGAATCAAAGAAAATATATGCAAGTTACTTCAAATGGAGGAGGTGAATTTACTAGCAGCTTATGTAGGGATGACCTTATTTTAGGGGAGAGTGAGGATAGAATTGTGGAATCTAGTTATAGTAAATTTTAGAATAAACTATCGATATATAAAGGTAGATGATTATTGTTAGAAGACTTACAAGCCATTCCAAAATATTATGTCCTTGTATATTATGCATATTATGCCAAAATTAGTAGAAATTATTTAATCTATATTATGCAATAATTTTTATAGTTAGAATTACATGATAAAAGGATTTCTCGTTTGATGAAATGGAGCAAGGCATGTGAAGATAAAACTAGGGGAGGTATTGGTTTAAGAGTTCTTATGTATGCAAACTTAGCATTAAGACAAAAAATAATTTAGAGATTGTACAAAGAGAATTAGATACAATGGAAGAGGTGATAGAGCAACCATAAACTACTGTAGTGGTGGTGGTGGTAATGGAGCAACCAAAAACTACTATAGTGGTGGTGGTGGTAATGGAGCAACCATAAATTACTGTGATAGTGGCGATGGTGGCAGAGAAACCATAAAATTTTATGGCAATGACAGTGATGATGAAGCAACCATAAAATGCTATGGTGGTGGTGGCTATGGTAGAGCAATATTTTTATAGTTCTATTAGCACATCCAGGGTTTCTATAGTTCTAACCAATAAATACAAGGTTTCTACAACTCCAAATAGGAGATCCTAGGTTTCTATAGTTCTAACTGACTATACAACCATCTATTCAAATGAAACCCTAGGTGTTTATAGGATGGGACAAGGTGGTAAATATTTTGAAATAGGGGTTAAGGTGAAATTTTTTTCTACAAGGACTCAATAGGGGTATAGAGCCAAAAATGGTGGGGGCATTGGAATTCATACAAGATTATTTGATCCTAGATATTCATGGATTTCGATTATGAGGGGAAAGCAAAAGACTTTAGTAGGTAATTTCATTATTTCCATAGAAGGAGATAGAATTGTGGTGCCAGATGATCTACTGCAAATAGTTATTTCCCAAGGATACCATTATTTGATAGGTAAATTCATGGGCATTCATCTTAAGCTCGATGCAATCTAAAGTTGGGAAAGGAAAAAATGGTGACATATAGGATATATGGAAATAGTAGCAATGCCAATTTTGTTTTCCTAATTCAATTGAACTATGAGGACTTAGAATTCTCCAATGAGGACCTTGGGTCTTTGGGTGTTGAGGGCTATTTATCAAGATATGGTCCATGGAATTTGAACCTTTAATTTAAAGCAATATACAAGCCCTTATTTTGGATTAGATTTCCAGGCCTCCCCTTGCATTTTTGGTAGGAATATATATTGGTAGGGATTTCCCATCGATTGGGGCACCTAGTAGTGATTGAATCTACAATGGAAACTAGGTCAAGACTTCTTTACATGCAGGTGTGCGTGAATATAGATATGGAGAAATTTATTGTTAAGTCAATTGAATTGGAATCTATGTATGGGTCGTGGATCTAGATTATCGAGATTGAAAACCTTCTAGTCAAGTGTAACTCTTGTTGAAGAAGACATGTATTATACTAAGAGGGGGGTGAATAGTATAAGATCACATTTTAATTTTCTTTACTCAAACTATAATATGCAATATTATCAATGACAATATCAATAGCAGTAACCAAAGCAATGCACAAATCATCACACATAATAGAGACACCAATTTAACGTGGTTCACCCAATGTGGGCTACTCCACGGAGAAAATATTTCACTAAAATTTTCTCAACAAATCTCTTGGGAAACCTTTCCCTATTATAATATTTATGGACCTCTATCCAAAGGAGACACCAATCCCCTAATCAAGTTCATGGATCTCTATCCACAAGAGACAACAATCTCATCAACTAGTTCATGGATCTCTATTCAAAGAAGAACTCCTCCTCCACTCTAGCTGGTGATCCTCTAGAAGACTACTGCCTCCACTACACTGTCTTGTGGACATATCTCCATTGAAGACTCTTGTCATCACTCATAAGACTTGTCATCACTACCCTAGATAATGGATCTCTATCCATTGGAGACTAATATCCTTTGCTCTTTCACCTCCAAAGCTTACTCTTATCTCTATCTCAAATTTATATTAAACATAGTCCTTCGGTATAAAACAAATATGCTCAATCTCTATCTCTGATTTATACTAAACATAGTCCTTCAATCTAACACAAATATGCTCAATCTCTATTTTTTATCTACACTAAACATAGTCCTTTGGTCTAGCACAAATCTTCTCAATATCTATCTCTAGTATGGTACAAATCTATCCTTAGAACTACACCAAACTATATCCTCAATATATCTTTAAGCTTTACCACAAATCTTGATCAATCATAAATCACTTCTGCTAGATCTATCCCAAACCTTAACTCAAGGTTTGAAAAAATCAATCAATCAACTCAAATCTCAAGTCTTCTCAAAGACTTGTCTCAAATCTATCCAACAAGTCCTCACTAGAACTTGTCCAATATGCTCTCAAGTCTTCTCTAAGACTTACCTCAAATATGCTCAACAAGTTCTCACAAGAACTTGTCCAATATGCTCAACAAATATTCACCAAGACTTACCTCAAATCTACATTGTAAGCTTTCACAAAATCTCACACAAATCTATCTTTAAGTCCACTCTATGACTTACTCAAATATGCTCACAAGCTTTCACAAAAGCTTGCTTCACTTTGTCCTCAAGTCCACTCTAGGACTTACTCAAATCTACCACTAGCTTTCACAAAAGCTTTTCAAAACAATTGCAAACTTGCTTACTCAACTCAACTCAATCTCTCACAGAAAACCTCTTTCAATCACACAAACAAGTTTCACACAGAATCTTGTTTTAATCTCACAAAAACATATAGATAATGGTTAGAGACTCAATATGTTTCACACTCACAAACACTCAATCACTTTCAATCTCTTTCTCAAATAAATTCAGAATATAGAACAATTTGTTTCATAGAACTTGAACTATCACTCCAATACTTCCAATAAACTAGGCTCAATCAACTCCACTCAACCAATCACTCAATGAAACACACCTTGCTTACAAACCCTAAGCAAGTGTTTCACAATGCTTTTCACCACTCACACAATGTAACCCAAATCACATAACAATGATACTCATGTTCTTTTCACAAACCCTAGTTCAAGCATATGAAAACTCACTCAATTATTTCCAACAATGCTTATAAAACAATATCACAAAACAATGATACTCATGTTCTTTTCACAAAACCTAGTTCAAGAATATGAACACTCACTCAATTATTTCCAACAATGCTTATAAAACAATATCACATAATAATGATACTCATGATCTTGCACAAACCCTAGTTCAAGATAGTTCTTAAGTTCTCACTCAAGTTTTTTCACTATATTCACCAATTATGCATACGAAATATTACTCAATGATGCTTATCAAACAAACCTTTTCACTCCAACTTATCATTCACAACATCCAACTATCACTCAAAAGGAATATGTGCCCATACCTTTTGTTTGATGAAGTATTGACCTCAAAATCTGTCTCAATCACAATCACCCTCTTTGCTAATATCAAAGGTTAGATAGAAATATCTAATAAAAAATTCACTCAATTTGATTCCTCAAAATATTTCACCATACATAGGAATAAATCTTTATTACACCTTATAATCTCCATACTTCAAAATATAAGCCACCAATTTGTTTAAAGAAAATAATCATGATAATTTTCTTTATGAACCCTTAACTATTTTCTCAAAGTATTTAACACATCATAGCTTATCCCAAAAAAACATAATTTCCTTTTTCAACCTTATAACTCCTATCTCAATTCACTTTATCAAAAATCACAATAAAATAATTATCCCTTAAAAACCTTATAACTCCCCCTTAGCAAAAATTAATCATGCCACCTGAAACCTTTAGAAGTAATTTAATTTTCCAAAAATTAATTACCTTTGCCCTTGATGGGATTCAAACTCCCACTTGCGCCCCAAAAATTCCATAGCCATGGCCCATGTTCCATATAAGAAAGAAGCACCTCATGCACTTTATTGCTTCACCTTGGCAGCAAAACCAAAAACATGAATCTTTACCAAAATGATACCATCGAGTTTTGATCATGGGATATCCCACTTGTTAGCACCCTAAGCACACAACTGTCTACCATTGGCCCAACTACCACAATTGGCTATGCCACTCCAAGTCTCCTTTATATTATGCTTTCGATGAATGCCACGTAAGAAAAAACCTTGTCCTCTTCTTCCACGTAGTTCACAGTTCGCATGCACTCTGATTTAATTCATTCGAAGGATAACTTTGGGATTACCAAAGCACTTGGTATTTATACCAATGTGCTCTCCCCTATAGCACGTCAACGGGTGAAAAATATAGTCAATGTCAGCACCTTAATTTTAATCACTTGCCCTTTGTAACCCTAACCTTAGGGTTATTTAATTAAATTAATTTATAACAAAGTTATTATAATTAATTTAATTATTTTAGGTCTATACTTTAGACCTTTAATATTATAATATAAAATTATAATATTATTTTTTTGGGCCTTCCTATTGCTCTTTTAGACCTTATTTGACCACCTTGAATATTATAATAGGCATATTATAATATTATTTTCCCTTAGGCCTAGAAGTGATATTTTTCATGCATTGCTCACGAAAATTGTTGCTTGACCTTATTCTGTTTACATTGCTCATTGAAACTGACTCTTGACATCAATGACAACAAAACTTGCTCATATTTCCAACAATCTCCCCCTTTGTCATTGATGGCAACCCAACTACCTTTTATCATTACCTTTACCTTTTTATTTTCTGCTCCCCCTAAGAAACTGCTCACCTTGACTGAATGTTCTCCCCCTAAGTCAAATCTCTCTCTCTTTGACATCAATGGCAAAGGGTCACCTTTGGGACCTGGGGCTAAGAATGAGTCTCTTAGCATATCGCCTCTCCCAACTCATTTTGAGGTGATTAATTTTGGGGTGGGAGTATTTCTACTCCCAACATGCATTGATCTTCACATTTGTCCACTTTCTTTCTCATCTGATCCTTTTGATTGTTCTTGTTTCTACTTGTCTATGGATTTTTTTCTCTACACCACCTTGTTGTATGCCCATCATTATTGCACTTATAACACTTAATGTTGTTATTCCTTAAAGGTGCAAATGTCTTGGGGTTTCTCTTGGTGAAGCCATAGCCATTCCTATCATGAACCCTACAATTGAATATCTTGTGACCAAACTAATTACAAGAGTAGCAATACCCTTGAAAAGGATGCATTTTTTTAAAGTTCCTATATTCCTATCTTTCATGTGTCCTACATTGTGTAGCTTTGTGCCCAAAACTATAACATGAGAAGCATCATCCATTGAAATTACCTTGCCTTGACCCCATTGGTCTCTTAGTCTCTTTTACCCTGTGTTGCTTCCTATTCCATCTATTCCTCATTTGTGCATTGTTCCTCTTCCTGTTGAAATTTTTACTATCCAAATCATCCTCAAAAGTCTCACTTTCTCTTACACTCTCTTCTTCTGAAGCTTCTTCTTCTTCGAAGCTTGAGATGGACTCCTCTTCTTGTTTTCTTTGTTCCTATTCAAAACTAAGTTCTGTCTTATTTGATGTAGGTTTTTGTGTCTTAATAATCTTAGCCAATTTATTTGAACTTCTTCCAAATCTATGTAGCTTTTCTTTAGACTCTTTTAATTCCTTCCTTAGTGAAGCTACCTCATCCTCTAATTTTTCACATTTCAAAACCTTAGATTCTAACTTCTATTTAAATTTCCTTGTCTTAGCTATTGAGATAGTTAGATCCTCTATAATATTTCCTTTTTCTTCATCACATTCCTAAAATTGAAGCTTGAGTTTTGAGTTCTGCTTTCTTACCTTTCTTAATGCATCAAGGGCAAAAATAAGTTCTGTTACCTAATGTTGGCTTATTTTTTTTCTATAGTTGGGATAGTGCACATTAAGGAGGAATTTTAGAATATTCAAATGTGCACTATGCCTTATTTATTGACACTTGTCAGTTTCACTTGACACTTGTCATATTTTTATATAGACCTCCTACCTATATATTGTAACTCATTTCTTGTATAATATATCTCATCTATTTTATATCTCAAGATTTGGTATCAGAGTAGGTTTGATCTCCTGCTTGTGTCAACCCTTGAGGGGGGATTTTCCTCATGGAAATCCCCCTCTCCCCCATTTCTCCCTCATTTTTTTCTCCATTGCTTAGGGAGTATGCTCTCCACTCTTGTGGATCAAAAACCAGAAAACAATGGAGAAGAACTCATGGCTGCCCCTGAAGCTTCATTGCTTGGAGCCATGAGAGGTTGAGGAGAAAATATTATCTATTTTAATATTTTTGTTAAAGCTTATCATTTTTTTTTGGTGCAATTTTTTTTTGAAAGAAGTTTCCATGTCAGACTGCTCTTCTTTGTTGTTGAGAAATGGACTGTGATGCTCTGAAATCTTGGTAGCAAATATCTAGTTGGTGTGATAGTTGAGAGATCTATTTGGTTCCCCTATTCATGTCTTTCAAATCTGGCAGAGGTTTCACGTAGATCATGAGTTTTTTTTAGTAGTCCAAAGATTTTGTATAAGATGGTCTTCTTTCGAGGAAGACGTAAAATTATTCAACGATTTTTCTATTTTTTGAGCAGCTCCAGATTTGATCATTAGGCAACATTGAGAGAGAGCGGTCCTTGTTTGGATTGATACAAAAAATGAAGAGGGAGCATTTCACTATCTTACTCGGATTTTATTCCTTTATGGGAGTATTGATGAGTAGCTACAATGGCAAAAATGATAGCACCACCTCGCATTCAACCTCAGTTGCATTTTTATCACATCGTCTAGCACTTGATGCAATTCATGGACCATTTTGCAGTGCACCTTGATGTTCAATGATGCAACATAGAAAATAATGTAAAAGAGTTTATGACGGTGGAAAGATAGTAGGTGGCAAAGCTGCGTAGATCCCACCAGGGATAAAAACATGATTCTATTTATGATTCTACTGAGTTTATGCATTATTTTAGCTGTGTGAAAGAAATTTTTTGATTCAAAATGCTTTTGATGGCCACCTGCATCCGTATCAAATGGTAAACTGATAGAGCGTGCAAATCTTGATGCTGTAATGGCATTTTCAAAGCCACATCCTTTGTGTAGCGAAAATAGGTCAAAGGAAACTATTTTGTTCTACATCGATCGGTGGTGCATCCAATCCTACTACACTACTGATAAAATAAAATTATTTATGCCATTGATTGCACACCATTTGATTCTTACGGTACATTATTTGGGCTCAAAAAAATTTCTGCTACTAAGTTTTTGTTCGAAAACTCTGTTCTGGAGACACATTAAGTAATGCTAGAATATACGTCTATTTGGAGGTCCAATCTGACCATGGAGACATCCGCTATTTTTATTGCAACATCGATGAGAAGCATGAGTTTTTTCGGCCATCGTGAATTTATTTATTTTTCTAAAATATGATGAACGAGAGAGAGCTGGGCCTTGCTATTTTCTTACAGTGCACAAAGCCAGATTTTCTTGAAGCCATGCTAAGGACATTTTGGTTAAAATATGAGGTGACAATTTAAAATTCTTGGTATCTAGGATTTACTAAGGAAGAATGACACCTTTGATAAGATTACTAGCAGTGGAGCGGGAACACAAATATGGTGATGTTTTAGAGCACTATTATGTGTATTTTTCCTACAAAGGGCAAAATATATGCTTGCATGCCACATTTACGAAGATGCGCCACTCTGTTATAATTATGATGTTCTTACCTAATGTTGCTGCTATTTGTTTTTTCTATGTTGAAGCTCAACAACATCCTTGACCTAAGATTTTTTTTGCTTCCATGACCTGGAGGTGTGGAGGCCTATTTTTGCTGTAGAATGCAAACAAGTATGGCAAACAAACGTCCATTTTTTTAATTTTTAACAAAAATCGAGCTGATATTTGGTTGCTATGAAATCAACTATAACATGTTATGTAGTATCCATCCTTGGGCAGTGTGATAATGGAGCATTGCTACTTGTAGAGATCTATTTTTGGTACCAGTTTGTTAATAGTACCATCAATGGATCTAATCATGATGACTGGGCATTTGTTTTATGCTAGCCCCTATTATGGATGGATGCACTAGACAATAGAAGCAGTTTTGTATTGACGCAGTTTGTTACACAAAATTTGTGCCCACACCATATTTTTTCAAGAGGAGGAGCCATTGAAGCCGACTATTTGCACATTTGGATTTTTTATCAAAATCATCGCATCCAAAGATAAAAATTTTAGTGCTTTCAATGGCGTAAAAGGTTTAAAATGATTGTGGCATGGTGGTTATAGGGGCGGACTGCACGAAGATCTGTGTGGTGACTTCTAGGGCGGACAGCACAGAATACTATGGCAGCCATAAAAGCTGGACAACCTACCCAAATTTGTGGTGGCTACCGATTCCACCATGTAAATTCAAAAAAAAAAAAAAAAAAAGATAAAAATTTTAGGAGCATACATGTTTGTGAGTAGCTAACTTTCGCCAATGTCAGAGTTTTTTTTAGAGCATTCTTTGCTTACATGGTGACATCAACGTGAGATCATGCAAAGGAGGAGGATGCAAGTGTTACCATTCATCGTAGGAAATCTACAACAATACTTGTGTGAAATCAAGTGCACCTTGACGCTTGGTCTCATGTCACAAGATATTACACAATGTTTAGCACACATGCCCTTTTGAAGCCCAGGCGGGGTGTTGCCTCATGGAGATGCCACAAAACAAGCTACAGAGGGGCGGTATTGTTTTTTTCTCAAGCTGATTGGTAGTGTTGAAGGCCAATGCATTTTTCATCATGATGGAAATGGATTCAAGCATGGTAAAATGGAATTTTTTTTGATTTTCGGGCATTTTATTTTGAAAAGAATATATTTAGTTAAATGAAACTATTTATTTAAATCTAAAGTGGTAGGCCCAATACAATTGGAAATGAAATATTTTTTTAATCATTGTATTATTTTGAGGCAAGATTCTTGAAATATTCCCCTCTGAGGGAAATTTGAAATGCTGCTAAAAATTTCATATTGTACTTCCACTTTATTATTGCCTTTAAAAAGTGATGTTTCCACAATATGAAGGCCTCATTGAAACCCAAATATAGGGGTGTTTATAGTCTTCGAAAAGGTTTTTCCAAGATGGACACATTTGTGGTGTCCAAATTTCATTTTGAGGCTATTTCATTTGCATTTTTTAGTCTCAATGATTGTTGTATCATGGAGTGCACTCTCGATTGAACTCGACACTCCCAAGGTAAATTTTAAGTGATCCTAGTACCTAGTCACCTTCTCTATAACACCTAGCGGATGCAGGGGTTGGTTACCCATGCATTCGAGTGGGATGATATGGTCACCATAAGGACACTTACTCTAGGGACTACAGACATAGACACCCTAGAATCTATCCAAGGACTTTTTTGGATCTACTTTTGAAGACTACAAACGAAGACACTTTAGAAGATTCTATTCTCTTATTTTTTCTTCTCCTCCACATTTGGATTCTATGGCTCATTTTATTATATTTCATGGCTCGTATTTCTTTTGTATTAAGGTGCATTTTTGGCAGAGACCAACACCTTCTAGATTGAGTTCACCATGAGGAGGGGATGTTATTCATGGTGGATCTTTTCAGTGACCTATGAGTGGCAACATACCTAGAGGATGACCTATAGAGGTAACAGACCCAATTGTGGCTAATCCTGAGGTACCCAAGATGACCCTGAGGCACTTAGACGACTGACATAGAGGTAAAAAACCCATGGAAGTGGCTGACCCTATGGAAAAATATCGAGATGTATACACCATTGATATAGCATTATTCAAAGTTGGAGAGCCAAGCACAAATAGCATGAGCCTAGACCAAATCATGTAATAAAGGAGGATGATAGGGTTCTTTTAGAGAAGTCAACATTAAGGGGGAATGTTACCTAATGTTGACTTGTTTTTTTCTCTATAGTTAGGATAGTGCACATTAAGGGGGAATGTTAGAATATTAATGTGCACTATGCCTACTTTTAGTTTGACACTTGTCATATTAAAGAGCACACACCTAGAAAAAATCATGTAATAAAAAGGAGGATGATAGGTTTCTTTTAAAGAAGTCAACATTAAGGGGGAATGTTACCTAATGTTGACTTATTTTTTTCTATAGTTAGTATAGTGCACATTAAGGGGGAATGTTAGAATATTCAAATGTGCACTATGTCTTCTTTATTGACACTTGTCAGTTTCACTTGAAACTTGTCATATTTTCATATAGGCCTCCTACCTATATATTGTAACTCATTTCTTGTATAATATATCTCATCTGTTTTATATCTCAACAAGCTCACCCTTAAGATCAACTTCTCCTTTATTTGATTCTTCTAATTCTTCCTCTACTCTTTTGCATTTGGGATAATCTTCATTCTCTTTTGATTTATCTTCTATAGGATCACTTCCTTCTTCTTCTACTGCCATAAGTAGATATTCTTTTGGTCCTTCAAGTGTATCTCCATATTCATCATCACTGAAACTGAATCCGTTCCTTGTACAAATATCTTCAAGATGATCAAAGTTACCACATCTAAAACACTTGAGAATAATTGGTGATATTTTCTTAACCACTTCCTTTTCTTCTGCTAGAAATAGAATTTCATCTTCATTACCTGAGGAGCTACCATCACTATCACTTGAGTTATTACTTGCCTTGTCTCCATAAAATATTTTCTTATGCCTTTGAAAGAACTTATTTCCTTGCTTGCCTTGTTCATCCCTACTTTTCTTTTGGTACCTATGTTTTATTGTTTCCTTTTTCTTATGATTCTATTTTTATTCATCATTGCTATTTCCAGTATTTGGAAAATCAAAAGCATAGTGACCATACTTTCCATAATTGAAACATCTAACTAATTTTGTACCTTTATAATTTCTCAAGTCCTTGTTCATTTTGCCATTATTTCTTCTTCATCACTGGATAACTTATTGCTTGAATTTGACTTCTTACCCTTTTTTTTCTTAGTAGCTTTGAAGGCTACTTATTTCTAGGGATTAGGTTCCTATTTTATTCTCATATCAAAAGTTGTGAGAATGTCATGTAATTCATCCCTTGTCAAAAGATCAATATTTTTTGACTCTTCTATAGCTGAAATATTTTCACTAAATATTTTTGGGAGTGACCTTAAAATCTTATCACAAACATCAAATTCTTGAACTTCAAGCCTAAGTCCTTGCACGGAGTTAACAACCTCGTCTACACGAAGTAGATAAGCATCAATGTTTTCCTCATACTTCATCTTTAGGTCTTCAAATGTTCTCTTGTAATTTTGCAAATTTACCCTTTTGACCTTTTTATCTCCTTCATATATGCCTTGCAACTTATCCCAAATTTCCTTTACTGATTTGCAGTGCATAACCTTTATAAAATATGTTTCACACAAACCTTTCAAAATTCTATTCATTGCTCTTGAATTGTAATGATGTAGAAGCTTACCATATTTATCTGTAGGTGGAGTAGCTAGTAGTATGTATCCATTCTCAACTACTTCCCATACCTCATTTCCAAGTGCCATTAGGTGAATCTTCATTATCACACTCTAAAGTACATAATTACTCTCATCAAACAATACTACCAAATTCCCTAAGAATACATATTTAGAATCCATCTATGTTCTTGTGAGATTTTCCTTCGAGCTATTAAACTCTTCTAAAGGAACCCGCTCTGATACCAATTGAAGAACACAAGCTTATATTGAGAGGGGGGTGAAACAGTATAAGACCAATTTTTACTTTTATTTACTCAAACTATAATATCCAATATTATCAATGGCAATATCAATAGTAGTAACCAAAGTAATGCATAAATCATCACACACAATAGGGATACCAATTTAACGTGGTTCACCCAATGTGGGTTACTCCATGGAGAAAATATTTCACTAAAATTTTCTCAACAAATATCCTGGGAAACCTTTCCCTATTATAATGTTTATGAACCTCTATCCAAAGGAGACACCAATCCCCTAATCAAGTTTGTGGATCTCTATCCATAGGAGACACAAATATCCTCAACTAGTTTATGGATATTTATCCATAGAAGAACTCCTTCTCCTATGCTCTGGCTGGTGATCCTATAGAAGACTACTACCTCCACTCCACTGGCTTATGGATCTCTCTCCACTGAATACTCTTGTAATCACTTATAAAACCTATTATCACTACCCTGGCTAATGGATCTCTATCCATTGGAGGCTACTGTCCTTTTCTATGTCACCTCCAAATCTTGCTCTTAGTTCTATCTCAAATCTACACTAAACATAGTCCTTTGATCTAGAACAAATTTGCTCAATCTCTATCTCTGATCTACACTACATATAGTCCTTCAGTCTAGCACAAATCTGATCAATATTTAACTTTGATCTACACTAAACATAGTCCTTTGGTCTAGCACAAATTTTCTCAATATCTATCTTTGATCTACACTAAACACAGTCCTTCAGTCTAGCACAAATATGCTCAATATCTATCTCTAGTATGGTACAAATCTGTCCTCAGATCTGCACCAAACTCTATCCTCAATCTATCTTCAAGCTTTACCACAAATCCTAATCAATCACAAATCACTTCTACTAGATCTATCCCAAACCTTAACTCAAGGTTTGAAAAAATTAATCAATAAAATTAGCTCTCAAGTCTTCTCAAAGACTTGTCTCAAATCTGTTCAACAAGTCCTTACTAGAACTTGTAAAATCTTCTCTCAAGTCTTCTCTAAGACTTACCTAAATTTGCTCAACAAGTACTCACTAGAACTTGTCCAATTTGCTCAACAAGTCTTCACCAAGACTTACCTCAAATTTGCATTGTAATCTTCCACAAAAGCTCACACAAATATTTCCTTAAGCTTTCACAAAAGCTTTATGAAATATGTCTTTAAGTCCCCTCTAGGAATTACTCAAATCTACTCACAAGATTTCATAAAAGCTTGCTTCACTCTATCCTTAAGTCCACTCTAGGACTTACTCAAATATACCAGTAACTTTCACAAAAGCTTTTCAAAATCAATTGCAAACTTGCTTACAAAACTCAACTCAATCTCTCACAGAAAATTTTCACACATAATCTTGTTTTAATCTCACAAAAACATATAGAGAATGGTTAGAGACTCAATATGTTTCACACTCAAACACTCAATCACTTTCAATCTCTTTCTCAAATAAATTCAGAATATAGAAGAATTTATTTCACATAAATTGAACTATCACTCCAATACTTCCAATAAACTAGGCTCAATCAAATCCACTCAACCAATCACTCAATGAAACACACCTTTCTTTCAAAGGACTTCACAATGCTTTTCACCACTCACACAATGTAACCCAAATCACATAACAATGATACTCATGTTCTTTTCACAAACCCTAGTTCAAGCATATGAACACTCACTCAATTATTTCCAATAATGCTTATCAAACAATATCACATAACACTGATACTCATGCTCTTTTCACAAAACCTAGTTCAAGCATATGAACACTCACTCAATTATTTCCAACAATGTTTATAAAAAAATCTCACATAACAATGATACTCATGATCTTGCACAAACCCTAGTTCAAGATAGTTCTCAAGTTCTCACTCAAGTGTTTTCACTACATTCACTAATCATGCATATGAAATCTTACTCAACAATGCTTATCAAAAAATCCTTTTCACTCCAACTTAGTATTCACAACATCCAACTATCACTCATAAGGAAGATGTGCCCATACCTTTTGTTTGATGTAGTATTAACCTCAAAACCTGTCTCAATCACAATCACCCTCTTTGCTAATCTCAAAGGTTAGATAGCAATATCTTATAAAAAATTCACTCAATTTGATTCCTCAAAATATTTCACCATACATAGAAAAAAAACTCTATAACACCTTATAATCTCTACACTTAAAAATATAAGCCAACAATTTGTTTAAAGAAAATAATCACAATAATTTTCTTTATGAACCCTTAACTCTTTTCTCAAAGTATTTAACACATCATAGCTTATCCCAACAAAAACATAATTTTATTTTTCAACCTTATAACTCCTATCTCAATTCACTTTATCAAAAATCACAATAAAATAATTATCCCTTAAAAACCTTATAACTCCCCCTTAGCAAAAATTAATCATGCCACCTTAAACCTTTAGAAGCAATTTAATTTTCCAAAAATTAAATACCTTTGCCCTCAATGGGATTTGAACTCATGCTTGCACCTCCACAATGCCCTAGCTATGGCCCATATGCCATGTGAGCTAGGCGCTCACCTTAGAAGTAAGAAGCACCTCATGCACTTTATTGCTTCACCTTGGCATCAAAACTAAAAATGCGAATCTCTACCAAAATGCTGTCGTCGAGTTTTGATCATGGGACCTCTCACATATTAGTGCTCTAAGTACACATTCACCTATCATTGGTCCAACCACCATGATTGGCTATGATTCTTTAAGCCTCATTTCTCTTACGTGTTTGATGACTACCATGTAAGCAAAAACCTTGTCCTCTTCTTCCATGCAGTTTGTAGTTCACATGCACTCTGATTAAATTTATTCAAAGGATAACTTTGGGATTACCAAAGCACTTGGTATTTATACCAATGTGCTCTCC
The DNA here is from genome assembly GCA_028583015.1 of Wollemia nobilis. NCBI lineage: Eukaryota > Viridiplantae > Streptophyta > Pinopsida > Araucariales > Araucariaceae > Wollemia > Wollemia nobilis. The sequence goes on along the minus strand of JAQPPZ010016981.1, from coordinate 172,045 downwards.
CCTATAGCATGTCGATGGGTGAAAAGATAGTCGACGTCGATGCCTTAATTTTAATCGCTTGCCCTTTGTAACCCTAACCTTAGGGTTATTTAATTAAATTAATTTATAACAAAGTTATTATAATTAATTTAATTATTTTAGGTCTATACTTTAGACCTTTAATATTATAATATAAAATTATAATATTATTTTCTTGGGCCTTCCTATTGCTCTTTTAGACCTTATTTGACCACCTTGAATATTATAATAGGCATATTATAATATTATTTTCCCTTAGGCCTAGAAGCAATATTTTTCTTGCACTACTCATGGAAACTGATGCTTGACCTCATTCTGTTTACATTGCTCACTGAAATTGACTCTTGACATCAATGACAACAAAACTTGCTCATATTTCCAACACTTGCCATCATGTAGGGCACTTTAATAAGGATTTTACTCAAAATAAATGACGGGGCACCGAGAACAACCACACTTCAATAAACCTGCCTTTTCATTAAAATTTGAAAAAAATATTTTATAGGCTTGGATGGAACAGCCCGCAGGCTTTACAATGGCCGAGTTCGGCTCTGTTCTTCCTCTGTACCACTCCTCTATTCTCCGGTCCGCCGCCTCCGATTAAAACAATAAAATGGGTTTTTATAGAGGCCCCGACCCTCTCACGCAATTAATGCCTCCACCTACCAACCTTCCCGCTCGAATTTCCCTCCTTGTCGAAGCTTCAAAATTCTCGATCATAAATGGGCCACCGCCCGATCTGCACTGCTGCTCGCATTCATGGTCTTCCTCGACCTGCAGCCGTCACCGTACCCTGTACTGCCGTCTCCTCCATACCGGCCATGCTCTGAAACAACTATTTTGTCGAAAAGACTTTCAAATGGTGGTTCTCTTCCTTTAATGCACGCGACTATAAAATTTCATTCCGTGATACGTGGCCTCCATATTTAACCAGATTCACATAGCTAACCATGTGTTTAAATTCGGCTTGCCCTCTCCTTAATGCGCAATCTTCAAGGCACGTGCCCTTTACAACTTCGAGGATACACGTGGCAGTCCACGTGTCCATTTCGAACAGTCTTCGAAAACACCGTTCCCGCCATCTTTTTCTCTTCCTCCCGCGCCATTTTCTCTCTCCGTCGTGATATCGCGACGTTTCTGGCTCCTTGAGCTTGCTTCTCATTTTGGTCGCGATATCGCGACATGTCGCGATATCGCGACCATTTTTCCTCCTGCCCCTCCGCTGAGAAACTCGTCGCGATTTCGCGACGTCGCGATATCGCGACGTTTCTGGCTCTCTGCACTTGCTTCTCATTTTGGTCGCGATATCGCGACATGTCGCGATATCGTGACCATTTTTCCTCCGCACCCGCTTGTCCAATTTGCGTCGCGATTTCGCGACGTCACGATATCGCGACGCCCTGATATCGCGACCGTTTTCTCGTTCTCTCCTCTGCTCTACAACCTATCATGATTTCGTGACATGTTGCAAAATTGCGAGTCATGATTTTGTGACATGTCACGAAATCGTGCCCCCTTCTGCGCCTTCGTCCCTCTCCGGCAAACTATCGCGATTTCACATGTCACGAAATCACGGGTCACGATTTCGTGACACGTCGCGAAATCGCGGCCCCTTCTGCTGCACTTCCTCCTTGCCAATTTTTGTCACGATTTCGTGACATGTCGTGAAATCACGATGGTTTTCTGACTTGGCCATTTTTTCTTCCTTCTTGCTTCCTGCTTCTTCTTCTCCCGACTCTTCAGCACAATTTTTCCTGAACTTTGCTGCTTCTACTGCTGGTGCTACCGGATGCTCCTGCATCAGACACCCGGGGTAAGTGAAGAAGTGATCTTCACTTCTGTTGGGTCCGGTTGCTGCCTCCCGCAACACTTTCGGACTCATCTCTGTCTCTGCAAACTGCTTCGACCTCGGCTCCGGGCCCACACTTCTGTCTTCAACCGGACAGATTTCTCCACTGCTGCAAACTTCTGCTGCAGCCTGCGGTATTTCCTCTTCTTGCATAGAAAAATCTATGCTTTCTTCTGGGCAGGTCCCGGTACTGCTATACTCCTCTACAACCTCTTTCATCTTCTCTTCTTTCTTTCTCCATCTCTCTTCTCGCCTTTTCTGTCGTTCTTCCTTCTCCCATAACTTCATTGCAAGCCACTCCTTTTGCAATGATTTTAATTGTCGCTTCAAGGCTAAATACTCTTCTTCTGAAACCACATCCTCCTGGTTATCCCGTCTTCTTCGGGAATGCATTCTTTTTGCTTGCTTTTCTCACAAACTTAACTGATCCCGGTGTAGCTGCCTCATGTCCGGCGGTCTGCTAACACGCTCGGGAATCCTCAACTCTCCTTCTCTCTCAACTCTCCCGTAGGTCCTGGTGCAACTGCCTCACTTTCGGTGGATCTGCTGCACACTCAGGAACTCCCACTCTGATACCACTGACGGGGCACCGAGAACAACCACACTTCAATAAACCTGCCTTTTCATTAAAATTTGAAAAAAATATTTTACAGGCTTGGATGGAACAGCCCACAGGCTTTACAATGGCCGAGTTCGGCTCTGTTCTTCCTCTGTACCACTCCTCTGTTCTCCGGTCCGTCGCCCCTCATTAAAACAATAAAATGGGTTTTTATAGAGGCCCCGACCCTCTCACGTAATTAATGCCTCCACCTACCAACCTTCCCGCTCAAATTTCCCTCCTTGTCGAAGCTTCAAAATTCTCGATCATAAATGGGCCACCGCCCGATCTGCACTGCTGCTCGCATTCATGGTCTTCCTCGACCTGCAGCCGTCACCGTACCCTGTACTGCCGTCTCCTCCATACCGGCCATGCTCTGAAATAGCTGTTTTGTCGAAAAGACTTTCAAATGGTGGTTCTCTTCCTTTAATGCATGCGGTTGTAAAATTTCATTCCATGATACGTGGCCTCCATATTTAACCAGATTCACATAGCTAACCACGTGTTTAAATTCAGCTTGCCCTCTCCTTAATGCGCAATCTTCAAGGCACGTGCCCTTTACAACTTCGAGGATACACGTGGCAGTCCACGTGTCCATTTCGAACAGTCTTCGAAAACATCGTTCCCGCCATATTTTTCTCTTCCTCCCGTGCCATTTTCTCTCTCCATCGTGATATCGCGACATGTCGCGATATCGTGACGTTTCTGGCTCCTTGAGCTTGCTTCTCATTTTGGTCACGATATCGCGACATGTCGCGATATCGCGACCATTTTGCCTCCTGCCCCTCCACTGAGAAACTCGTCACGATTTCATGACATCGCGATATCGCGACGTTTCTGGCTCTCTGCACTTGCTTCTCATTTTGGTCGTGATATCGACATGTCACGATATCACGACCATTTTTCCTCCGCACCCGCTTGTCCAATTTGCGTCGCGATTTCGTGACGTCGCGATATCGCGACGTCGCAATATCATGACCATTTTCTCGTTCTCTCCTCTGCTCTGCAACCTGTCACGATTTCGTGACATGTTGCAAAATCGTGAGTCACGATTTTGTGACATGTCATGAAATTGCGCCCCCTTCTGCGCCTTCGTCCCTCTCCGGCAAACTGTCACGATTTCGTGACATGTCACGAAATTGCGGGTCACGATTTTGCGACACGTCACGAAATCGTGGCCCCTTCTGCTGCACTTCCTCCTTGCCAATTTCTGTCGTGATTTCGCGACATGTCACGAAATCACGACGGTTTTTTGACTTGGCCATTTTTTCTTCCTTCTTGCTTCCTGCTTCTTCTTCTCCTGACTCTTCAGCACAATTTTTCCCGAACTTTGCTGCTTCTGCTGCTGGTGCTGTCGGATGCTCCTGCATCAAGAAAAATCAAGCTCCATGATGGTAGAAAAAAAAGGATGGTGGAAATAAGGAATATTTGATAGGTAAATTAGCTAGAAAAGTAGGGGACTATGGTATGGAGAAAATACCCTCATATAATATAGATGAGAAAGGATGCGAAGGATAAATTATAGAAGAACCCCAACAGGTAAGTAATCACCCTGATATTATTCCTATTGCTTCAACTGATTTATCTATTCATAGTCCTTTTGGATGTCTCTAAATCATCTTAGAAGACTTGGATCAAAATGCTTCAATTTTTTATCATGAACAAGAGCAAAACACCCCTATAGCTAAAACCCAAATGCAAAATGATTTTCCTCTTACCCTAGAGGAGAAAATTGAGATTGAAGATAGATCACATAGGGCTTAGGAACCTATAAAGGAATAGGGAAACCCTAATTGAGTCACAAAGAGATCTAGAAAAATTAGGGTAGATGTTAGGCATGAGGTAAAATAGGAAAAACCTTCTCAGTTAAAAATAAGGCAAGGAAAAATATGAAAGAGTTTGTGAATGAAACACATATGAACCTAAAATTGGGAGATTAGGACAAATCACCTATGGCTCAAGAACCTAGGAATAACTAGGAGAGCTCTAATTGAGTCACCGAGAACTCTAGAAACATCAAGGTGGATGTTAGACATGAGGTAAAACAAGGAAGAATTTCTAAGTCAACAATTACAAAAAAGGAAACTACAAAAGAGGTTGTAAATGCAACACAAATGACCCTCAAATTGGGCAAGAAAAAACACCCAACCAAAATTAAAAAATGAGAATCATATCCTAGAATGTCAAGGGCCTCAATGCCCCTTCCAAACACCGGTTGGTGTCATCATTAAGGATGGACTTGAAGCCTCAAATCTTGTTGTTACAAGAAACCAAGTTGGACAATTAAAAATTGGAAAGAATTAGAAGTATTTGGAAAGAAGCCAATTTTGTTGCCAGTGTAGTGAAGGGTGCCACATGAGGACTTTTGTGTTTATGGGATGACACTCCCCCAATAATAGATGGATAATAATTGCATTGAGCTTGAAAGAGGTGACAATGAGAGTAGAGAGGATCACTAGAGATCATGATTCTCCTTCATTAGCATGACTTTCGGTTGTTCATTCTCCTATTATGATATTTGGTTTGATGTTCTAGCTTGCTTATATTGACTGTTTAAGTTGTATCCTTTAAAATACTGCATGTTTTGTTTCATAAAGTAGTTTGATTTTGTTCCTTTATGTTGGTCCCAGTTGGTGGTCTCTTTATATATCTTTTTGGATGTAAAAGGGTTGGGACCATTTTAAAAACCCCTTTGCAAAGTAATAAAAAAAGAGAGCTAAAGACAATGGGTAAGAATTATTCTAAGTGCATTAATACCAATGACCCAAGCATAATATTTACTACATTCTCACTACCATATGGTTCTACACTATGTAATGGTTTGAAAAAATCAAATTATCTAGTGATTAAAGGTCTAATATGGGTGGCAGGAACTAGAGAAAAAAATTCTATTTGGATGGATACTTGGTGTGATAAAAAACCACTCAATCTAGATCCAATTTTGAAACCATAGATAAGATTACTTGAAGATAAATATGGTTATAGGGCTTTAAAAATTATGTATAAGAACTAGGAATGAAGATACAAGTGGAAATAATTTTTTTTAGAAGTATACCAAACATTATTGCTATGAGATAGTTGAAAAAAAAGATAATAACAATGATTATTTTGAGGGAAGCTGAGGATAAGCTGATTTGGAATTTGAATATCTTAGGAGAATACAAAACAAGAAGTGGATATAATGAAAAATACTAATAAAATAAAAATACCACAAGAATATGGAAAGATATTTGGGATAGCCTGAGCATTCCAAAAGTCAAAATGTTTGTATGGCTAGTAGGTAAGGAAAATTTGATCCTAGGTTAACCTAATAAAATGAGGTTTTTATGGCCCCTCACAGTGTATTCTATGTAAAAAGGAGGAGGAGAGTATAGATCATCTCTTGGAACATTGTTTAATATTTTGGGAACTATGAAAATGGATTCTTAATAAGTTTGGTAATTGCATGGTGATTAATAGAAAAATTGAAGAATGGTTAAAGCAATGATAGAGCATTTTTAAAAGTGAGGCATTATAGATTATTTGAGATGTATCAAATGATATAGTACTTTGGACTATATGGATGGAAAGGAATAAAAAAATATTTAAATTAAAGGAAAGCATTTTAGAGGTAAGGAAAAAGAAGATTTATTTAGCCATAGAGGAGTCTAAACCCACTTTATCAACTCACCCAATCCCCAATATTGAAGCAAAGAGCCTTGATAGATGGAGTCAAGTCATAAAATGGAATTATAATGTTGGGTATAGGAGAAAAAAAATTAAGGCAAAGAATATAAAGTGGAAATTGTTGGAAGTGAAGTTGGTCAATTTAAATTTTTATGGAGCATCTAAAGGAAATCTAGGACTACCAACAGGAGGAAGAATAATTAGAATTTATAAGGGTGATATTTTATCACATTACACCTTAAATAGTGGATTTTAGACTAAAGCTAAAGTTGGGGTGGCTTTGGAAGGGTTAAAAATATGTAGACAAATCAAACATAGTATGGATGGAAGGTGATTCATTAATAGTAATAAATACAATTTTAACAAAAGCAAAGGCTCCATGGAACATACATGAGATCATTGTGGAAATGCAAGACCTTGCTACAAAGTTTGAAGAAATCCGGTTTACATATGTGTTAATGGAAGGAAACAAATATGTATATAGGCTAGCCTATAGAGGGGTTTTAATAGAGGATTGCGAAGTTAATTTTTTTTTTCTATGGTTAGAGGAAGTAGTAAGCTTAGTTGAAGCTGACAAGAAAATGTTGACTGCCTGAATCAAATAATGATTAAAGTTTACTTTAATTTTTTCCATTAATAATATTTGCTATAGAACTTATGCTTTAGGATGAAAACTAGCATTCCAAATTTGGTAAACCAAACTATGATAACACAAAGTTTTGGAAATATTACTCTACTAAGAAGCAACACGTAGATAGTGGAGGTGGAGTTTTGGTATTGTAAAGGCTACTACAAGAAAATGTAAGAAGAAAGATGCTGAATTTTGGAATATTTGTATTTATAAAGAAAATTGAAGATCCAAAAATGAGAATCAATAATTCAGACTTTTTATGAAAAAGATGTAGGTATCTAGCTTTAGCAACTCAATTGAGATGATAATTGAATCTGTTTATAAACTCTCAAGATCTAAAGGAGAGATTTGTGATTTTTCAAGGGCGGGGGACCCAAGTACAACCCCTTTTTATCTAGAAAAGAAAAAACCATCAACCAAATCACAAGGGATATTTGTGAATCAAGAAAATTTATATCACATAGATTAATTAAATTTACTGATCATCACAATTTAAGATAAATCTATGTATTGTATCATCACAATGATATATAATATAGTAAAAAGACAACCATATTCTATCATAATATATTGCCTCAAAATATAAGATAAAGTTATCATCATAATCCATATGTATCATATCTAAGTATCTCAAATAAAATCATAATTAAGACCAATATCAAATACTAGTGTTTAAAGCTACATCATACTATAAAAAATAATAATTTTAACCCAACAACAACCCAAAGATAATAAAAAAGTATAAACACTTATGCCAATCTCTCATGTAAAAATGACATTTAATCTAAGTATGCTAATATTCCAAGTCTATCTTCAAAGTAGAAGGAATCATTGTCCCAAAGGAAATTGATAGAATGAGGCATGACATGATGTAGCATAAGGAATATATGTTTTAGTGGGTAATTTTAAATGGATATATGTTTTAGCGAGTTTTAATATATTATTTTAAAATAAAATAAATAAGCTTTTTATAACTTACCATATAATAATAGTTAATTATTATTTCCATTTAGCTTGAAACATGAAAAGTTAATTAGAAATTACTTGGATTTGTCACCTTAAATAATGAACAATATTATGATAAAATCACAACCAAATTTGGTCCAGAATAAAATAGAAGAATTGAAAAATATATATGTAGACACCAAAATCCAGCCACTTGCAAGTCATCTATACCTTCTTGTCAGCCACGTGTCGGTCATCCACCTTCCCGCCATTATTTGGCCCAAATCCACACTTTCCCGCCATTATTTGGCCCAATTTCACCTTTTCCCGCCATTTTTCATCCCCAAATTTATTTAAATTAATATTTATATATATATTTTAATATTTTAATATATATTTAAATAATAGTTTAAGTGATTTAATCTAAGCCGTCCATCCTTCATTTAATCTCATCCGTCCATCCATCTTAATCCATTTCACAACCCATATTTATTCTCTACCCTTGGATCCACTTTAATCTTAGCCACACGTTCAAAGTGTCGTTAAAACCCTAAAGTGTGCCCTAAGAGTAGATTATAAATTGAGTCACCTTGATGGCTCAAACCCTATCTCCTATGCGCTATCTCTGATTCTAATTCTTCTACTGCTATCTCCTCTATCTCTCTTCTGCTACCCTTTCGCCGCATCCATCGCCGCTTTCACCGCCATCTCTTCTGCAGCACTCTGCAGAATCCCCCATTCTTGTTGCAAGTGCCCGCGGGCATTTACCAAGTGCCCGCGGGCGTTTACCAAGTGCCCACGGGCGTTTACCCATAGCCACAGACTCAGACCGACGTCTGAAACCTTAATCCAGAAGCACGCGGGCGTTCAGCGAGTGCACCAGGGCACCTTCTGCAGCCGATCTGACAGCCACATTACTTCCAGGTGCCGCCTGGTCTAGCCGCGTTAAACAGAAAAAGAGGTATAGATTAGTTTTAAAGCAAGTACTCATATTTTATGTATTAATCTGTTACTAAATTCCTGCATTTCATTTTTCTAGGGTTTTAGATTGTTTCTGAAGGCTCACACAGTGGAGCCCTCTTATTAATTTCTAACTCCTTGATAGTGTTAATGTGTGCAGGATTTTAATGGCAGATCTGGTGTGTTGATAGCAGCTGTTTAAGCTGGAGTGGTCCGAGCTAAAAGGATACAACAAAACCCACTCACTCTGTTGGGATTAAGGATACGTCTTCGGAAAATGCCACCACTTTATGCCAGCTAGGGTTTCGGAGAACCCTAGCACAAACTGTAATTTGTGTATCACAAAAAAAAAAGGTTACAGGCCCTATTGTACTCAAAAGGATTTTTTAAACTCCACTGATTAATAAAAATCATTTGTTTTGTGCAACTTTCTTGTATTCCATTATTGTGGTTTTATCTTTTGTTTGGCATTGTATTTTTAATCTACAAATGGCAATCACGGTGGGACCCCCTAGGGTTTCATGTTTTTAATACTTGTTTTACTAATCTATTCCTGTTTTCTATTTTATTTTACAGGTTCCAGAAATCACGAAATTTGCTGTTCCAGTGAACTAGGGTTTCTGAGTTTGCAGAAAACGTAGCAGACGCAAAGCGGCGCCTGGAAGTCCAATCCAAAATGCAGAGGTGCGTTTCAGCCTGCGTAGACTCCCTTGGGCGTTTTCCGAAATGTAGAGGTGCGTTTCAGCCTGTGCAGACTCCCGTGGGCGTTTGAAGACAGTTTTACAGAAAAGCGTAGGCTTCCAAGTAAGTGCTGTAATTTTTACGTTTTGGTTTTTCTGTCGTATTCTGTTTCTTTTTCAGATCATTGCTTTAAAATGAATAAAAACTAAGTAATCTGGAAAAGAACAGTTATTTTTAATTACATTTTTTTTTGCATTGCATTATTGATTGTTGCTTGCATTAAAAAAAAAAAATTTTTTTTGCATACCTAGCTGCATATTAGAATAGCTACGAATTATTTGTTTTAATTATCTAAGTAGGACTATTGATTGGATGTCAATAGTACTCCTGCCATTGGGTGATTCCAGGCAGAGAAGTGGACGAACCTTCCGGTTGCTCCTTTGATATCTGATATCATTGGTAGGCAGGGGGTTTTAAACGGTGTACTTCACTTCTTCAGAGGAAATGGCATGTTTTCAGTAGCCTCTTGCTTAGATCATTAGAACTTTTGATTTATAGCTTTGTATGTATACATTAGACAACTAAAACACTTAAAATAAAATTCACTGTATTTCATATTGCATTTAAAATAGCAATATCTGGATTTCATCACCAGATATTGCTTGAAGTTTAGTGACGGTGGAATTCATCTCCATCCATTAAACTTCTGCCTTAGACACCATAGGTCACCCCCGAGCAAACTTGCTAGATTTCATCACCAGTAAGAATCTTGTTGTCCTTTCCTAGCCATAGTTTTTACCTTTTTTTTGTGAATAATTCAAGATTAGATCACATGCAAAACTCATAAACCGGACACTTAAAATTTACTACAGATTAAGATCAGAAAATAATTAATTAACCGCAGGTAAGACACATTGGTTGAAACCTAGGTTGTGACTGTTTTCGATAATTTATTTAGTGTAAATTTATCATTTAAGTTTTGCATTCTTCTTTTCTGAATTTGTTTAGATTTATTGCTTCATGGTCTTAACAAGGAATCAATCTAAAATGTTAAATCTAAATAATCAAATGGGTAATTCATAGAACATCCCCACTACCAACATAGCCACTTATCCTAGTGAATTTCAGGTAGGTTCGCCTGCAGGTCTTTCACATCCTTCTATCGTCTATCACATGGCCATGCCCATGGAGGAAGACAATTCCTGTCATATTACCCACATTGATATGGCCCAAGTGCAAACTCACTTAAGAGATGGCATTGGTTATGTCCTTGAGCCAATCCAAGATTCCCCTATGCAAGATTCTATTTTTTAGCGAGGATATTGCATCAACCATACCCGCTGGTTTCACTCAGGTCTACACTAACCCTTTTTTTGAGGCTAATGTGGTATCTGTTCAGCCGGATTCATCTCCAACATCTTCCCAGATGCTCAATTGTCCTCCTTTGGAGACAAATGTAGTGTCTTCCCGACCACTTTCTCCTCCATTTACCCGAGTGTACACCAATTCTCTCTATGAGGCTGGTGGAACCTCCTCTAGCCATGACCAATTTCAACACTCTTCTTCCCAAACCATTTATGGTTTCACCCTACCTGGGCACGATCTCTCTGTTTCTTCCCGGTATCGCCTACTCGACCACCTTCATTGCCCCCTGCTATGCGGTCTTCTGTGACTACCATGGTAGCCTGCCCTCCACCTTCATCCAATCATCCCACCTCCCTTGGGTTAGAGATTAATAAGGTTAGGGAGTACCTCGACAAGTTGCTTCAGCAACAGCAGCAAAAAAATACCCAACCGACTGTCGTAGTAAATCCTACACCCCAACCAATTTCTACCCAGCCAGCTTTTCTTAGCTCAGGCCCCACCTGGGTCCCCCAATATTTGGTGGTGTCTATTCCTACCCCACATTTCTCCCAACCCAGTCCAGTTCATCATCCAAACCAATCACCTTCTTTTCGGTATCATCCATACCAACAACCTGTCCATTCCACACCGCCTAATCCAGGCAATTTCATCCCATCTCATCATTTTTCCACTCCTCCATTGCATCCTCATAATCATCAAACGAATCAAAATTTTCATGAAGATTCTTGACTCAATGCTATGCAAAAACAGATTGACAACCTTATGCTCAACATGCCTGGCTCATCTAGTCAGAAACCTACGCTAAGGTCATTGATCAATCAACCAATTCATCCTTTGGTACCTTCATCGCCATATCCGACTGATTTCACATTACCGAAGTTTGACAAATTTTGAGGAACTGAGGATCCTCATGAACATGTGAGCTCATTCATGCATGCTTGCTTTAGAATCCAAAATAATGACGCTCTTATGCTCAGAACTTTTCCTCAGACATTAGGGGGAGATGTTGTACAATGGTACAATCATTTAGCTCACCATAGCATTTATGCTTACGAACAATTGATTAATCTATTTTTAGAACGATTCTCCCTAAATGTACAAAGGAAAGTTTCATTGTCCGACTTATACAAGCTCAAGCAACATGACGATGAGACTGTTTATGACTTTGGAAACCGTTGGAGGGCTATCATTAATAAACTGCCATTCTCCCTACCAATGGAGGAGTTAACCAAAATGTTCACCCAGAGTTGTCTAAAACCTATCTCTTGGTTACTCCAATTACAACAATACAAGACTTTTGAAGAGGCTTTGGCCCAAGCAAGTATCATAGAAGACATTAAAGTCCAAGAGGGTGTTTTAAAACCCCGTAGAAAAGAATGGCAACAAAAGGGCCAACAACAAAATAATAATTATGGCCAAAACAAACAAACACAGGCTAGTACAACCTCAAATGTTAACCAAGTTAATCAAGTGGTGGCGAGTCAGCCCATAATGGCTCAACAACAACAAGTAATGCAAAGTCAACCGCAACCAATTGCTTATCATGCGGTACCTGCCCCTACTCAACCAGCTCCCAATACTGGGCCAACCATGGAAACTCGACCTTGGCAAAACAATCGTCCCAAGCGACAGTTCACACCTTTAGATGAACCATATGCGGTCATATTCAACAAGTTATATAGCACAAATCAATTAACATTACCTGAGTTTAAACCTTAAGACCCATCTAGAAGGGGGAAGTATTACAAGGAGTACCTATTTTGTCCTTATCATAGGCAAAATGGGCACGATATCAATAATTGTACAACTTTCAAACATGTGATCCAAGACCTTATTGAGATTGGAGCCATTAAATTGGATAGCCCCTTAGCCCAAAAAAATCAAAATCTTGGTATATTTCAAACACCCCTTCCACATCGGGAGGAAGCTCCAACAACTTCCGGGGGAGTAACTCAGGTAACTCCTCCTAATCAAGTCAACCATGTACAACAATACCAAGGTTTTGTGGGTACTATTAACGTAGTAACCTGGGGTCAAAGGGCGAACCAACTAAATCAGGCTAAACCACAGCCACCTGTACAAACCCCTAGTCCACCTCAGGTAACAGTGACCCAACGACATGCTAGTACTTCTCAACAACCGCTAAATCATTTTACTCAACGCCAACGACCAATCATGTCATTGAGTAGCCGGTTAACTACTAGTTTAAAAATGGCTTCTGCCAAGTTATCGATCTATGACCTCATTCAACAATCTCCTCCACATAGAGAGGCATTAATGGAAATATTAAATTCAATAGAGCTTCAAACTCAAGATACTAATGCCTTCAACAACTTTGTGGTGAGTATTCAAACATGCATTGAGCCCTCCATCACTTTATATGATTTTGAAATCAAACCTATGTCAACAGAAAGTATAGATCCTCCACTGCATATCATGGCCAAGATCGATCACAAGCCATTCAAGAGAGTCTTAATTGACACCGGTTCCTCAATCAATATCATTACAACATCGGTGTTGAGTCATCTAGAGCTGTCGCCATCCCTTATCACCAAGTCGAATTTTACTCTTAAAGCATTCAATGATGCTTTATCTTCCACGGTTGGCACAGTTATCTTGCCCATTGAGGTAGGGGCCCGAACTTTGTATACCTTGTTTCACATATTGGAAGGGACCATGGCATACAATGTATTGCTTGGACGGCCATGGCTTAGGGAGATGAGATGTGTCCCTTCTATACTGCATCAATGTCTGAAGTATGTATATGAGGGACGAGTTCATTGTGTACCTGCTGACACTGAACCCTTCAAACATTGCAACTATGTCTCAAATCCTTATGAGATTGTGTTGCCATCCACTCATCTTTTCTTGACCCCATCTACTTCTTCTATACCATCTTCTTCTAAATCTCCCATTCCTGAGGAGCCACCCATCATATCGCAACCACCTTCATCTTCCGTTATTCCATCTCATTCACCACTTTCTTCATCTCCTAATCTTCCTTCTTCTTCATCAGTGACCACATGCACATGTGGCCATGACCAATCATCTCTTTCCACGTCATTACCCCCTTCTTCTACACCTTCTTCAACATCACCTATTATTCCTCCATCTTCCCAACCATCACCAGGTGATGTTTCACAAGTTAGTGAAGCATCAACCCAACCAAATCCTTCCAATTCTTCTATCCCACATTCTTCTATTCCATCATCTAGTCCATATCCCTCACAAGTCAAGGTCCATCTCACTGATGCAGGTATTGGTGAGTATGCCATCCAAGATGTCCACATCAAATCGTTCAATGTGCAAACAGTTAAAGATTTTGGTCATCCACATGACCAACATTTATCCATTGGATCGGTTTATAACATGGGTTCTATGCCAAATTCCATTAATTTTGTATATGGGAGAATAGAGTCATCTTCTAGTCCTACCACCATACTAGAACCCAAGCATCCAGTCCCTGCAAATATCGAAAGGATGGAGGGTTTTCCCTCTTGCTATTTACATAGACATAATTGGCAGCAATTTGGCCTAGGTCGATACGAACAAGGGGTAACTGAACGCATCGATATGCCATATCACAGACCCATTGAGCGTTTTGGTCTGGGCTACCAACCACTTCCATCCCTTTCTTCTTTTGAACGAGCTTTTCAAAGCATTAATCTTAATTCAGAAGAATAAATCCTCCACCCCGACGAATCCGAATATGAAGTCTATGAAGAATTTGACGTCATGTCAAATGGTGATGAATCTGAAGAAGATTCGGCGCCCATTATTCACCTCACTAAACAAGACAAGTTTTATCTCCATTTGTTCCCTCTCTAAGAGGCCATCTTTCGCTTGCTTCTTCCACAAGAACGAGGTGAACCACCCCCTCCGCCACATCCATAAGCCATAATCCAAACTTGTATTATATGTATATACTAAAATAGTGGTTTTCACCACTACCAAAAAAAAAAATCAATTCCAAAAAAAAAAAAAAAAAAAAAATCAAAATATATAAAAATACTTTATTGCTTTATGTATGTGTGTAATAGTGGTTTTTACCACTACACAAAAAAAAAAAAAAAAAAAAAAACTCAAACTACAAAAAAAAAAAAAAAAATTGAAAAACTATGTTGTTTTGCATTTCGGGTCTTCCGAGGTCTTCACCGGTTTTCCCTTCCATTCCGCCCATCCTTCCTTCCATAAGTCAACAATGAAAAACGAATCAATGCTTTAGAGCATTTGCGAGTTTATCAAGACCGATTGAAACGTGCTTACAATGCCAAAGTTCATCTAAGAGAATTTCAAGTAGGGGATCTTGTCCTTAAAGAGAATCAACAAAACACCAATGCATTTCCGCATCTTCGAGATAAATTCGCGGCTAATTGGTTAGGTCCATATATGGTCACTGAAAGAGTGGGTAATGGAACTTATAGACTTGCCAGTTTAGAGGGAGAGGAAGAACCCGAACCACTTAATGTTATACACTTGAGGGCATTCTACGCATAGTTTGCATTTTATATGTACATATATACATGGCTTGTACAAAAAAAAAAAAAAAAAAAACAAATAAAATAAAAAGAATTTGCATTTCATTGTTAGTTGCATACATCTCATTCAAAAATATTGCATTTCATGTGCATACATCTCATTGAAAACCATAACATTTCATTTTCAGCCATAGTTGCATATCATGTTAGAGACCATTCTATCTTTTGGATATAAAATTTGGTCAAGCAAAAGTCATGTTGCCTTAATCAGGGGCACCTTCATAAAATCCATCAAACCGAATTGTCATTTGTACACCCATTTTCCATTTGCACATATTTACATTGCCAAAATGTTTTCAGTCACTCAGCCATTCCTAGTGTTTTAAGCAAACTTCGAAATACATGTCGAAGTTCTCTAGGGCCATATCAAAAATTACACTAAATAAAATCTTGAGTATTGGGAAATGATTTCAAAAGCGGTCTTGAACCTATCACATTTTCACATCTTAAAAACATCTTGTGTCAAAGAGAGATAACACCATCCTTGGGTTGGGCCTTGAAGTGAAAAGGGTAATCCTCGTTTGTCCTATCATGCAAACATAGTCCATAAAACAGTGGTTCTTACCACTATCACAAGCAATCACAAAATATAAATATAAACAGAGTAGTAAGGATAGGGTAAAATTCTCATCATACTTCGGTTGAGAATCCGATTCCCCAAAGCTCTAAGGAAATGAACATTTTTCACACACCACCGATCCCAAATAAGTTGTAAGGATCGTACTACTTGTCCGGTTAGATGGATAGGTAGTCATCCCCAAGGCTTACAAAGGTCAAAAACAACATGGACTATGGAGTTAACCTTCACCGGGGCTATAGACGCTTGATTGGCAGTGGAGTATACTCATTGCGTGGCGACATGTCTCTCCTCAAAAAGAGACCTCCGAATGCTCATACGGACAAACTAGCTTCGGGGTCTTCTCCATAACAGGGTTACTTAATTTATGCAAGATGAGGTTAATGAACACACTTGCACACACACAGGTTTTTGATTGCCTAGAGTCACTACTATGCTTCTGATTTGGTTAATGAACTCCCATGCACATACATTTGGTCCTAGTTGAATTAGGCAGTGTTAGTAAGTTTGTTTGATACAACTAGCATGTTTGAGTCTTTGTAAAATAGTCTTCCATATCAACCTCCATATCTTCCTCCATATCTTCTTCCATATCACCCTCCATATCTCCTTCCATATTCATGTCATTCCATATGTCATCCATTCACAAGCCACCAAGTTCGGTGCTCCTGATTAAACAATTATGATAACAGTTGGCTAAATCTAACTATTTAAAAGTATGAGTGCTTCTTAGTGCATATTTCATTTACTTAGTCTTGCATTAATCATCCATATATTTACATATAATTTACTTAGTCTTGCATTAATCATCCATAGATTTGTATGTTATATACTTAGTCTCGCATTAATCATCTATAAGTTTGCATACCATTCCATCACATATGCATCAAAAACATTAAAACATATAAAAACATGCATCACAAAAACATAGGCATTCATACAAAAGAGAGTAAAACACCAAATAAATAAAAGCCATGTATATATATATGTATAAAGGACAAACTGTACAATGAATGCCAAAAGGCTACAATATACAATAGAGCACCAAGGCTCATAAAGAGTGCATCTAAGCACTAAGCTAACCATCATCCGCCCGAACTACCTCTAACATTGCTGCCTCCAATATCTCCCAGTCTGCTTGGGACAACGACCTCCTCATCCCCGAAATGATAGGGTAGAATCGGTGTCGTGCCTCTAACACCCTAAGCTGCAAAACAACAAAAAAAATTTTTTTACAAATTTTTCCAAAAAAAAAAAAAAAAAAAAACACATAAAAGTACTTGCTTAAATAAACAAATACCTCAGCTGGCTGCACGGGCGCATCCGCTCCCACCTCCGCCATAGCTCTCGCGTGCTTCACAACTTCTCACTCCACTTCACTCCACTTCACTCCATTCCCTCAGACGCACTTCTCTCAAGCTCGAACACACAAATGAGCGAAATTTTTGCTGAAATTGTTTAAATAGCTGGTTTTGGCACCCTGAAATGCAGGGGGGCATTTCACGATGCATTCAAACATAGTGTTGCATCTGTAGAGCACCTAAACACCGGCGGGCATCTCTACCACCCCCAAATGCAGACCGGCATTTGGTGGCAGTATTGAATAAAGGAACAAAACTTGCAAAATTGAAGCTTACCTCCTCCAAATTTCATCAAATTGCATTCATCCATTCTTCTTATCATAATAAAACATTTTGTGAAGGTTACAACAGGTTTGGACACAAATTTTGTCATTTCACTCAAAAAGCGCATCATTCATCATTGATTTACAAATTGGGTTAAAAACATTCAAAACCTTCACAAAATTAACAACATTCATCAATTCTTTTGATCTATCGTCAATTTCATTCATTCTTATTTCATCATGCATATTTTTGCCAAATCAAATTAAAGTAAACCTCGTATCTAGTGGCATATTCTATCACCTTGGCGATTGCAGCGATTTGCATCCATGTAATTCGGTAAGAGGATTAAACCACCATAAGGATACTTACCATTTATCATCATCAATTATTTCACTGTTTGAAAATGGGAAATCAATTTTGGGTATCCTACTTTTCAAGTGACCTCATACCAAGATTAATTTTCTCAACAGTTGTCATTGATGGCCTAGTTCATGGGGCCTTAAACATGGACAATCTTCAATATCATCATTATTTTGAGTCTTGCTAGAGATTAAGGCTACCTAGGTTGATTGGTTTTGACCCAAGGAATTATCCATACAGTCACTAGGAGCATCTCTGAGTTCTGGACTCTTTCATGCATCTTGCATCTCTGCATATCAATGGCGCCAACAAGGCAATTTCATCAACAGTATGGATTCACCCACAGGAGTTGGGGCATCCGTTATCAATTTCTAACTTTCCTATAGTGGAATTCATCTTACATGATCATGGAATTTAAAATTTGGCAAAAATCCCTTTCTAACCGTTGGGGCAGAAAACGGTTCATCTTTCACATCACTCATATCGTCTTCAATCATATTATTTTCTGGTTTGTACACCAACCCCTTTTCTGGTGGGACATAAACATATGGTTCATACACCAACCCCTTTTTCACCATTGGGGCAAAAACGGTTCATTTTCTTCCGAATTTCTTCCAATTGGCTCGTGAGAACCATTCTCGCTTGCCAATTGAGGGGGTAAGCTGATAAATTTTAAATATTCTTTTATTCTTTGGTCTTCAAAGTTGTACTTTAGTCTTGAGAGAGAGTTGCGTCTGATCCAGATTTTCAGGTGTCCTAAGTTTTTGTGCTGCATTGTGTCTTCACACAAAGTAGCTCAAAAAGGGGCATCTGTAGACACCAAAATCCAGCCACTTGCAAGTCATCTATACCTTCCTGTCAACCACGTGTCGGTCATCCACCTTCCCACCATTATTTGGCCCAAATCCACACTTTCCCGCCATTATTTGGCCCAATTTCACCTTTTCCCGCCATTTTTCATCCCCAAATTTATTTAAATTAATATTTATATATATATTTTAATATTTTAATATATATTTAAATAATAGTTTAAGTGATTTAATCTGAGCCGTCCATCCTTCATTTAATCTCATCCGTCCATCCATCTTAATCCATTTCACAACCAGATTTATTCTCTACCTTTGGATCCACTTTAATCTTAGCCACACGTTCAAAGTGTCGTTAAAACCCTAAAGTGTGCCCTAAGAGTAGATTATAAATTGAGTCACCTTGATGGCTCAAACCCTATCTCCTATGCGCTATCTCTGATTCTAATTCTTCTACTACTATCTCCTCTATCTCTCTTCTGCTACCCTTTCGCCGCATCCATCGTCGCTTTCATCGTCGCTTTCACCGCCATCTCTTCTGCAGCACTCTGCAGAATCCCCCATTCTTGTTGCAAGTGCCCGCGGGCATTTACCAAGTGCCCGCGGGCGTTTACCAAGTGCCCACGGGCATTTACCCATAGCCACAGACTCAGACCGGCGTCTGAAACCTTAATCCAGAAGCACGCGGGCGTTCAGCGAGTGCACCAGGGTGCCTTCTGCAGCCGATCTGACAGCCACATTACTTCCAGGTGCCGCCTGGTCTAGCCGCGTTAAACAGAAAAAGAGGTATAGATTAGTTTTAAAGCAAGTACTCATATTTTATGTATTAATCTGTTATTGAATTCTTGCATTTCATTTTTCTAGGGTTTTAGATTGTTTTCGAGGGCTCACACAGTGGAACCCTCTTATTAATTTCTAACTCCTTGATAGTGTTAATGTGTGTAGGATTTTAATGGCAGATCTGGTGTGTTGATAGCAGTTGTTTAAGCTGGAGTGGTCCGAGCTAAAAGGATACAACAAAACCCACTCACTCTATTGGGATTAAGGATACGTCTTTGGAAAACGCCACCACTTTATGCCAGCTAGGGTTTCGGAGAACCCTAGCACAAACTGTAATTTGTGTATCACAAAAAAAAGGGTTACAGGCCCTGTTGTACTCAAAAGGAGTTTTTAAACTCCACTGATTAATAAAAATCGTTTGTTTTGTGCAACTTTCCTGTATTCCATTATTGTGGTTTTATCTTTTGTTTGGCGTTGTATTTTTAATCTACAATATATATTTTTAATAGTGCTTCAAAGGCACTTGTAAAAGGTAATCTTAGGCATCATGTTAAAAATTAAAAAAATATCATCATATAGTTTTGAATGTGAAGATAAAATATATCTAATATATTAAAATGAAGTATAGAAACATAAAAAAGAAGTCAAGTTTAAATTTAATATTTCACTAATTTTGCATTATTTCTTTAAAAATATTAAATAAAATTAAATTTAAAAATCATAATAAAAATCATTTGCTCAATATTTTCCTATGTCACTTTAAATTTAGGTTAATATGTTTATCTCATATCACTTTTTAAAGAACATATATATTGATACTTGTTGGAAATGTGTTGAATATCTTCCATGTTAAATAGGTGAGTCAACATATGTTTAGACCCATATGGGATGTTTTGGGTTAATATATTTGAACCCATGTTTTAATATGTTTGGGTTAATATATTTGAACCCATGGTTTTTCACCCATGGTATTGTAAAACCCCTTCTTGTGTTGTTGGTATATAAAACAACACTTGCGTGAGGGTTGGTGAGAGAGAATGTCCGAACAACTGTAAAATGGGGGAGGGAACACAATATGCAATAAATGTAATTGAAAGTGGTAGAGCAAGTGAGAAATAAACTAAAGGATATTATTGTATTAGAGACGGTCAAGTTTATACAATAAGGAAATATTTTTGATAAGTTTTTTCTCGAAAGGATTTTCCAAGATAAATTCTTGTGTAATGTGTTCTTCTTCTCTATTTTTCCTTTTTATTCTGCACTTACTAAGTTTTTAGATTTTGTTTATCAGGGTATTATTTTTCTTCATTTGGTATCAAAGCTAGATTGTAGCTTTGTTTGAAGAGTAAGGATTTTGAACCTAGGCTAAATTGATTCTTGAGTGGGAGCAGTGTGTGGAAGAATATGGGCAAAGAAAAAATTATAAGAAGCACACCTAGCGGTAGATCTTGTGAGATTCGATAGCGGTAGACCTAGTGAGCTTCGATAGTGGTAGATGTGGTCATATTTGGTAGTGGTAGATCTGGTGAGCTTCGATAATGGTAGATCTAGTGAGCTTTAGTAGTGGTAGATCTGGTGAGCTTCGATAGTGATAGATCTAGTGAGATTTGATAGTGATAAATTTGGTAAGATTTGGCAATGGTAGATATGGTGAGCTTAAATAGTGGTAGATCTAGTGAGCTTCGATAGTGGTAGATTTTGTGAGATTCAAAAATGATAAAATTGGTGAGCTTTGATAGTGATAGATCTGGTGAGATTTGATAGTAGTAGATCTGGTAAGCTTTGGTAGTGGTAGATATGGTGAGCTTTGGTAGTGGTAGATTTGGTGAAATTTGACAATGGCATATTTGGTGAGCTTTGATAGTGGTATATCTGGTGAGCTTCAATAATGGTAGATCTAGTGAGCTTCAAAAATGGATCTTATGAGATTTGATAGCGATAGATCTAGAGTTTAAGGCTAAAAATACTTTTTCTACTAGTTTTATTGCAAAGTTGCTAAAAAATGTTTGATATGGTTTATTTGTTGTACCACAAGTTTTTGGGCAAGTATTAACTACTGTAACTAGTGTAACTTATACTAGAATAAGCTACTATAACTGGTGTAGTTTTGACCAAAAGAGACTGGTGTGGATGCTAGTGGTGGTTGCCTAATGTAATGTTATCAGAGTTAGTTCTAGTAATATTTGTAATATTTTTAAAGTGATTTTGGACTATTTTGGTACCTTGTTAGTATATTGTTGAGGGTAACAGGTGAAGCTAATATGTTTAGAAGGTTGGAGGTAGCTTGTATGGTGGCTAGGTCTTGGAATGACTAAATATAGTTGGTGGAAGCTATAGGCCTAGAGGCTAGTAATAACCAGGTTAAGGCTACTTATCTTCGAAAGGACTAGTTTTAGCTTGTGCCCATGAAGGGTTGTGTCAAAAATAATTGTTTGTACTACAAAATTATAAATATGTCATCAAGGGGAGAATGTTGGTATTAAATGCTTATGTAATCACACATTTGTAATATGGGTCAAAGTCCAAGGATGAGGAAATTGAAGAAATACATCATGTTCCTTATGCTAGTGCTATCGGTAGTCTGATGTATGCAATAGTCTATACAAGACCTGATATTGCATATGTAATGAGAGTAGTTAGCAAACATATGTCCAATCTAGGGAAGGAACATTTGACTGCTGTGAAGAGAATCTTCAAATACTTGTGTGGAACTACAAATTATGCTATGGGTATGGTTGCCCTTGATAATTGACAATGGTAGTTTTTGGCTTCTATGGAAAGTATTCAACAAGTGGGAGAGTGTTGGAAATATGTTGAATATTTTCCATGTTAAATTAGTGAGTTAACATATGTTTAGATCCATATGTTTAGACTCATATGGGCTATTTTATGTTAATATATTTGAACCCATGTTTTAATATATTTGGGCTAATATATTTGAACCCATGGTTTTGTACCAATGGTGTTGTAAAACCTCTTCTTGTGTTGTTGGTATATACAACAACACTTGCATGAGGGTTGGTGAAAGGAAATGTTTGGACACCCCAAAAGGGGGGGGATGCAATATGCAAGAAATGTAATCACAAGCGGTAGAGCAAGCGAGAAATAAACTAAAGGATATTATTGTATTGGAGATGGTCAAGTTTATACAATAAGGAAATATTCTTGTTGGGTTTTTTCTCGAAAGGATTTCCTAGGATAAATTCTTGTGTAATGTGTTCTTCTCTGTTTTTCCTTTGATTCTGCACTTCTTGCTTTTCTAGATTTTGTTTATCGAGGTATTATTTCTCTTCAACACTTACACATATCATTTTAGAAGATTTGAACTTTGATCTCCACTTGAATGTCCACTTTTTAATCTCATGAACCCATATCATTTGATAAGCTTATAATACTTTTAGATATAGAGGTTAAAAAAATTAAATGTAAGTTAAAGATATCTTACCTTAAAATAATAATTTATAATATTTATTCAACTAATAAATGAATTTATTTTGATTTTAGGTTTAAGTTGTTCAAAATTACATTTTTTTAACTGGTTATATCAGATTGAAACATATGTTCTTGAATTACATCATAACCACATAGTGGTATTATAAAAAATTGACAATTATGCATGTATTGCTTGACAAGATTCAAATATGGGTCTCCTCAAAAGTTGAGGAATGTAACTAGATAAGCTAATGCCATTTGATTGTTAAAAATAACTATTGAGAACAATGATATTTCTAATAAATTTGTAAAGATAGTTTCATAAAAAACTTATAATTGAAAATAAAAAGTAACATAATTTTTATTTGTTAAAATAAAATTTTATAAAATGTGTCATGATGAACAACTTTTAAAAACTGCCAAGAGAATCTAAAAAATAACTAGAGAGCCATTTGCCTTATCTAATCTTGAATAAAAAATAAGTACAAAATTTGTTCATTATATATTAATCTAACTCTAATGGCATTCCTAATACCCATCATCCTATATATTTGTGGAGCCCAAATTATTTAAAGCATGATCATGAATACCAAGGAATACATCATCACACACATATAGAGCAACCATAGAGATATTACAAGTTTAGTAGTTATTATTTTAATGGATCAAACAAATAAATGAATCTATTGTTCAACATAATCTTGGATGCCCAATAGCTATTTCCCCTTATCTAGTTTCTTTATTGATAAACTTGGTGCAACTTGTGTAGTATCTTAAGGGTATATATATATATATATATATATATATATATATATATATATATATATATATATATATATATATATATATATATATATATATATATATATATATATATATATATATATATATTATGTTAACTTTGATAATAACATCGAATGTGATGAAAAGTCACCATTCAAAATATTTAATTTTATAGACCATCTATAAATGTAAATATTTATTTTTTGGATATGCAAATAACAAATGTCACGAATGTGTAATTAATAGATCAAGAGGTAATTAATTCTTATAAAATGAATACATCATCCATAATGGCTAATAAGAATTAGAGTTAAGAGTGAAGTTATAGCTAGTACCTTACATCCTTTTGAGGCAATGATGTTGAATCCAACATATCTTGCATAATATCGTGCTCAAAGTCTCAATATCACCAACACCTGCACATTCTTCTCCTCTAAAACCTACACAACTATTTTTATTTTTAATTTTAAAAGAAAAAAACATAAAACCACTTTAGGAAAATATCACCAATAGGAAATTGGTGCTTAAATCAATTATAATAAGATTTTCTATTCTTTGTATTTCATGTTCAATGTCAATGTCCTTGTTTATTTTCACTAATAAATCTCAAATAAAAAATAGAAATAACAACTAATACAATGCATAATCATGTAAAAATGCAAAGTTGGTATAATAGTATTAAATCAAACTTGTGCTATAAATAAGAAAAATTTTGACAAGAAAGCTCTCTAATTGCTACAAAAAAAAAAATCATGTATAGGTACATCAATATTTTGATATACAAAAATGTATTAATTCACCTCCATCAATAGTATAAAAGTGTAACCATGACTTTATAATACTTGTTCCAAAGCCATATAATAATAAAAATAATAATAAGCTATATAAGTGTAACCATGAATTTCTAATACTTGTTCCAAAGCCATATAATAATAACAATAATAATAAGCTATATGTGACTTCTTTTAGGGGCCACTTCCATCAAAATACCAAAATGTTACATTTGTTGTTAGGTCAAATAAACAATATCCAACTCACCTTTTTATCAAAGATATTTTTTATTTATTTTTATATCAAATATAGTTCATATTTTTCAAAGTGCTATATTTTCTCCATCAGCTCCTTGATGTCACTTTTATTAAGAGCTAAAATCTCACTTAGCTAGTTTCCTTCTAAAATTTGAATTTTACCACGATGAATATCAACACTACAATTGGTTAAATTATTTTCTACCTGGTTTCCTTATCTATAAATATGCTCAAATTTCCAAGGGATTGCCTCTAATAATAGATGATGAGCATCAATGATAATATTTTTTTTATCTAATCCCCATATTCATTTTTGTTGATAGAATTAATAATAATTTGTGAATCCCCCTCAAATAAAATATATTTCCATCCTTCTTTAACTATAATTCTAGTCCTTATAAGAAGTGCCTAGTATCTATATAGTTTTTAGTTGAAGTTCCATATAATTATGAGTAAGTGAAGAATTTTGCCTTCATTATTTTGAAAAAAAACACCTCCAATGATTTCTCCTATTTTTCCTTTCAAAGCACCATCAAAATGAATTTTGATAAACCTAATTTTGGACATTGTCCTTTTACGATAGATCGAAACATATCCTATGTTTTAATGCCATTGCCATAAATGACTATTGCATGTATATTCAAATCATGTAGACAAGTTGTTAGCACCTCTTTTCCCACACTTGAGACTTCCCATAATGAGCACCATATATGTAAAAATTCTATAAGAGAGGCAATAATATGGTTACAAAATTGGGCATGATCTTGAGATTTATTTAAAAAAATCATTTTAAGCCATAAATTTCAACAAATAATGGTAGGATCAATCATCCACAATATACATAATGCTTTAGCTTTGAATTAGTTAATCCAAAATTTCATCAACTCTTTAAATGTTGATGGAGCTATCCAATATATTCTCATATTTTTTAAAAAGTAACCATAAATTATGTGAGTAAAGGGACAATAAATAAGTAAATGATCTGATGTTTCTAAATCCTTATTACACAAGGCACATCTGAAAGGTCCATCATATCCTCTTCTTTAAAACTCTCTCTTGTAAGAGTATTACTTTGAAATGCTAATGAAAGGAATGTTGAGGCCTTTGGAAGAGCTGAGAAGTCTTTGGGAGTAGGAAATTTCAATTGCTCTAAATTCTCATATCCCAACTTATCTGAGTATTCACCATATTTTAATAGATTCTAAACCAAATCATCCTTTTGTATAAAAATAGGCAAATAAATCTCTTCAAGCATATTTTGAATCTCATCTATAATTTATTTAATTTTTTTGCTTCAACCAGTTTACTAATAGAAATCCATGAATTGAAGTTGTTGCTCACATTAATATAATCTTTGAACTTGATACCTTTACATGCTAGGTATGCTTGAGACAATTATTACCATTTTAAATTAGACATAAGAGTATAAGGATTCAACCAAGCATTAGGCCAAAATTTTATATATTCCTCTTATTTATTAGCCATCTAATATGTTTCTTGATCAATTAGAAATTATCTAATATGTTTCATGTTGGTGATCCTTTAGGTAGGGTTCTTTTCCTAAATAATTTTATTGCATCAAGAGAACCTATATTTTTGAAGCAACATTTTTGTTCAATTATTTCTTGATATTTTAATAATCTACACGTAAGCTTTATGCCTAAGGCCAAACTTATATATCTATAATTTTGCAAGCTTGCTCTTGCAATATTCTTTCCTTTGCAAAATCTATCACATTTACAAAGAGAAATCCTAATTTTTTCCTTTCATCCCTTCCAAATAAATTCTTGTTGGATGTTATCAATTTATGATGCTATACCTATTGGTAATATTGAAGTGACATCATATAAATAGGGATGGATTACAATGCAGTTTTTATGAGTTGTAGCCTTCTCAACAAAGTTAAGAACTTACCTTTCTAGCTATTAAGAATCTTCATATAAAAATAAGCATAACCAAAGTAGCAATGTAGGAATTAATGGGATGCTCATGAATTGGGAATAACTAAATTATCACAAAAATAAAATTAATATAAGTACTCACAAAAAATAACTAAATTGAAATAACACCAAACTTATATTAATCAAGAAAAATAAAAATTACAAGCTCCTTTGAGGGAGCAACCTCCCTAGAATAAAAGCTTTGATACAAAATGAGAAAATATGAAATTCTTACTAATCCAAACCATGTCCTTATATACACTATTATTTAACTTAACCCTAATGCTCAAGGGTTAGACCACATAAAATAGAGGACCCAGTCCACTAGTTCCTACTTATGATAAAATTAAAGGTTACATTATAATGGGCTCATTGAGCCATTGATTTTCAATCCAATGATCCATGCGGTTCTTTCAATAAAGGAGAGTGTAGAGAAGAATAGAAGGCCCTGACAAGACTTGAAGCTAGACACATGACAACCAATCAAGATCCCTAAGAGGAAAGTACCTACACTTAAATGATGAAGGCCTACCATTGGTCGAAAGGGTTTCCACCTCACCCAAGGATATGTAGTAGTTGAGAACATAAGAAATGGGGTAAGAAAAGGATCATTTAAGAGAGACACCTACCAATATCCACAAGGATTAAATTTTATGGCCTATCTTATCAAATCCAAATACGTGTTTATGTGGTGACTGCCCATCATATGCATGACCCTACCTTACCAATCCCTGATAGTTAGGAAGACCATACCTATCATATCAACCATTGATAAATATTAGAAGACATCTAGAAAAGTCTTGATGGTGCAAATATTATAGCATAGTAAGCAATGAGAGATGATGACAACATCTCACCATTCACCAAAAATCCCTCAAGCATTAATGACCCCAAATCTAGATATCTCAAAGCTATTGAACGATAATGCAAAAGGATTTTGGCTATGGAATATAATATAAATTGTAGAAATTTGAAGAGAAGGAACCCTTATCCCAAATTATACATAGTACCAAATTTTATTGTAAAGGCATTCGGAGTTGTTTGCTTGTGCCTAGCATATGACCTTGTAGGCTTTTCCTTTCAACCCCCTTTCTTTTTGATTATAACAAGTGAATCTCAAACCTTGAGCTTATATCTAAGGAGCATAAAACCTTAGGCCACATGCATTATAATCATTTCTAGCACTTTTATGGAAGCCATGATTAATTTTTCTTTATTCTCCTTTACTAAATATGTTTTAAATTCCTAAAAATGTGATTATTTAGTTGTGTTCATTATAACTATTAGTTGATAGATTTGGTGTTCATTTATGGCCATTTATTGTAGTTAAGAGGGATTTTAAATCTTGATGCATTGCCCTTGTAGCTTAGGTTTTAAATTTCTAAAAATTATTTACTATTAGAATATAATGTGCACTATACCTCTTTTGACACTTGTCAGTTTCTCTTGACATTTGTCATGTTTTCATATAGGCCTCCTACTTATATATTGTAACACTTTTCTTGTATAATATATATCCATTTCAGTCCCAACATTTGGTATCAGAGTAGGCTTTCCCTACCCTATGAAAACCCCTTGAGGCATTTTTTTCCCATTTTATTCTCCATGGTTCAGGGAGTATGCTCTCCACATCTATGGATCAGAAACTAGAAAACCAGATTCGAGAAAGAGAGGGTTTCATGGCTGCTCCTAAAGCTTCAATTCTTGGGGCCATAATTTTTATCTATTTTTTTTTTATTTTTTGATGTAGGTAACAAGGCCAAAAAATGGAGTAGCCATTACCATTTTGATGGAAAGTTGATAGTAAAAACTGATTCTGGTCGTATTGCATTTGTTTTGTTTTTTCCTGGCCATAGTGCAGTGAAGATACCCAACAAGGAAGATTTGCTGAATCCAAAATCATATTATTTCTACCTGTGTGCAAGATTTGAGTAGATTCCATATTCCACAATGTGTTTTTTTTGATATTGCATTGGAGGTTTTGGATCGGATGTCAAGTCAACAAGCGATGTGTAGATAATAAATCCAAAACAGGGGGGATCAAGTTATTTCTATTGACATAAGACAGTCTTCTAAATATTCTCTTAGTAGTGCCACTTATTGTTCTAAATTTTGACATTCTAAGATCTTTGCTTCTAACTTATCTTTGAACCTTTTTTCCTTAGCCTTTGATTTTTCTAAATCCTCTATAAGCAATCTTCTCTCTTCATCACATTATTGAAACTGAATTTCAAGTTTAGAGTGCTACTTTCTTACCTTCTTTACCATGTCAAGGGCATAAATAAGTTCTCCTTTGAGATCATATCCATCATTTTTTGAATATTCCTCTATTTGTTTACCTTTGTCCACATATTTATTTTTTGTTGGCTTGTATTCTATAGGATCACCTACTTATTCTTCTAATAGAAGGTTTTCATCTGGTCCTTCAAATGCATCCTCATATTCATAATCACTGAAACTATAGCCATCCCTTGTATAATCATCTTCAGTATGTCCAAAGTTACCACATATAAAACATTTGATAATTATTGGAGTCCTTTTCTTAACTTGTTCTTTTTCTTCAATCATAAATAGGAATTCATCTCTATCATTATCTAAAAAACTAGCATCACTATCACTTGAGTACTTACTTGCATTATCTGCATAATAGCTCCTCTTTTGTCTTTGGAAGAACTTCTTTCCTTGTCTATTTTGTCCATCCTTGCTTTTATTTTGATGCCTATGTCTTTCTGATTCCCTATTCTTGTGATCCTATTTCTCTTCATCATTGTTATTCTTAGCTACTTAACAGTTAGTTGCATAATGAACATACTTTCCACAATTGAAATATTTAATAGATCTTGTATCTCTAGATCTTCTTGAAACCTTATTCCTTTTGCCATAATTTGCTTATTCATCATTGGATGACTCATTGCTTGATTCTAACTTCTTACCCTTAGTCTTCTTGATTACTTTGAATGATGCTTCCATTTAGGGAATAAGACCTTTTGTTCTTATCTCATGTGCTATAAGAATACCAAGCAACATATATCTTGTTAAAGGATCACCTTCCATTGACACTTCTATACCAGAAACATTTTCACTAAATCTGTTTGGAAGAGTTATCAAAAATTTATCACAAACATCCGATTCATCAATCTTCATTCTAAGTCCTTATATAGCATTAAAAACCTCATCAATTTGAAGTAGATAAGTACTAATGTTTTCCTCATCCTTCATTCTTAACTCTTCAAAATGTCTTTTGATATTTCACATCTTTGCTTTCTTGACACATTTATCTCCTTCATATATATTTTGCAATTTATCCCACATGTCTTTAGCAGTTTGACAATGCATAACTTTCATAGACTTTGTTATATGTAAACCTCTCAAAAGTGTATTCATTGATTTTGAATTTAAATGTTGTAGGAGCTTACCTTCATTATCTATAGGAGGATTAATTAAGGGATCATATCCAAATTTATCTACTTTCCATTGCCAAGTGCCATCAAGTAGATCTTCATTCTCATACTCCAACACATATAGCCACTTCCATAAAAGACTTGTGCTGAATTATTTGAGGACACATTCTTAGAATCCATTGTGTTCTTGTTATATTTTCCTTCAAGCTGTTAAAATCTTTTGGAGGAACCCACTTTGATACCAATTTAAGAACACAAGCTTATACTAAGAGGGAGGGTGGACAGTATAAGATAACTTTTTACTTTTTATTTCCCAATCAATATTATGCAATGTAAAGATAGTAATATCAATAGCAGTAATTAAATAAATGCACAAATAACCACACACAATAGAGACACCATAATTTATGTGGTTCACCCAATGTGGGCTACTCCATAGAGAAAATATTTCACTAAAATTTTCTCAATCAATCTCTTGGGAATCCTTTCCCTATTACAATGTTTATGGATCTCTGTCCAATGGAGATACCAATCCCCTAAATCAAGTTCATGGATCTCTATCCATAGGAGAAATTCTTATCCATTACTTTTGTTAGTGATACTCTAGAAGACTACTGCCTACACTACACTGGCTTGTGGATATCTCTCCACTGAAAACTCTTTTACCGACTCAAAAGACCTATCCTCACTACCTTGGCTGATGGATCTCTATCCACTGGAGACTACTATCCTCTCTACTTTGTCACCTCCAAAGCTTTGTCTCAAATTTGCACTAAACTTAGTACTTTGGTCTAGCACAAATCTACTCAAACTCTATGTTTGGTCTGGCACAAACCTATCTTGAAATCTACATAAAACTATGTTTCACAAGTCCACATATAAATTTCTCAAATATTCTCAACAAGTCCACACAAAACTTGCTCATATATGCTCAATAAGTCCACACATAACTTGCTCAAATATGCTCAACAAGTCCACATAGAACTTGCTCAAATCTGCTCAATAAGTCCAAACAGAACTTGCTCAAATCTGATCAAAAAGTCCACATAGAACTTGCTCAAATATGCTCAACAATTCCACATAGAACTTGCTCAAATATGCTCAACAAGTCCACACAGAACTTGCTCAAATATTTCTCAACTTGTCCACACAGAACTTTCTCAAATATGCTCAACAAGTCCACACAAAACTTGTCCAATCTCATAGAAACATAAAGAGAATTGTTAGAAACTCAATATGTTCTACACTTATCATAATTCTTAAATAATTTCTCAACTTAAATCAGAATATAGAATAGTTTATTTTATGGAACTTGAACAATCACTTCACACATCCACTTGAATAGGCTCAATCAACTCTACTCAACCAATCAATCAATGTAATACCCCTTTCTCACAAACCCTAGTCCAAGCATATGAACGCTTCACTCAAAATATTCCAACAATGCTCAACAAAAATTCTCACATAAAAATGATACTCATGTTATTTTCAAACCCTAGTTCAAGTTCTTTGCACAAAAACTTACTTCAACAATAATGCTTATAAAAAAATCTTCACATAACAATGATACTCTAACCCTCACTCAAGTTTTTCACACAATCAATGGCTTCAACAACAATGCTTATAAAACAAGGTTTTAACAGTAACTCTTTATTTCAGAAAAACTTGAAGCATTAGCTCAACACACTCAATAAGAAATCCTAATCATTTCCTTTTCACTCCAAACTTATTTTCCAGAAAACTAATCAATCAAATCAACTATGGAAGAATGTGCTCAAAACTTTTTACTGATGATGATGGGATATCATAAATATGTCACAACCACAAATACTATGCCAAGATCAAAGAGGTTAGAAGATAAATATTTTTCACAATATAATGTAAATACTCAATTACACCTTATCACTCCACATTTAAAAAACAACCATAAAAAAACATAAAATATTTATCCAATAACACCTTATAAACTCCCAACTAAAAATAAATTCAACATCCACCAAAATAACTCAAAATCTCTTTAATTAAATTTAATGGCAAAAAGAACTTTGGCAAAAATCAAATCCACTTTCCTTATAACTGCAATAACATAAATCACTTCTCAATAAAACAATCTTTCATAAACCATTTTAACTCCAAGTAACGCAAATCAATTGTGAATAAAATAACCTTTCATAAACCCTTATTACTCCAAATAACACAAATCAATTATGAATAAAATAACCTTTCATAAACCCTTATTACTCCAAATAACACAAATCAATTTCCAATAAAATAATCCTTCACAAACCCTTATAACTCCAAATAACCCCTTAGAAAACTTTAGGCAATATAAAATTTAATCAAAAATTACCTTTGCCACTAGTGGGATTCGAACCCACAATCTCTGCCTCCACGAGCGCTCTAGCCATAGATTTGACCACCACATGCACTAGATGCATGTTTGAAACTCCATGAGAACCTCGTGCTCTTTCTTCCACACCTGGCACTCAAACTGAACGTGAACCAAAAGATTTCCCCTTAGCGCTCAAGATGAACACGTTAATTAACGTTCACGTGAATCGATCATGGACTCTTCCACTCCCAATGCTCTCATAAATTGCACTGTACCAATGGAATACTATGTCCAATTTGGGTCAGACCTTACACTCACCCTTTTCATCTTCTTCCTAGTGCTAATAAGACAAACAAACTCTTTGTCTTCTTCCTCAACGTTCAACGATTGCACGAATTTCTTTTAGCTTGGTTGCATAAAAATTAATTCAAAGAGGGATAAATTTTGAATTCCTCTTGGCATATTATTTATACATGAATTCACATTATGGATTAGACATCAACGCTCCATTTAATTCGATGACGTCGACACATTTTAAAACCTTTTATAATTTATAAATTATTTAAATTCTAATAGAATTTAAATTTTATAAATTATATTTATAAACCTTTGACTTTAATAAAATTAAAGTCTTCCTTGGGATAAAATTTAAACCTTCAAATTGTACTCCATTGATTTGATTATTCTACCATCATGGTTTTAATAAGAACCTTAATTATGCCATCAAAATGTTTAACAAAAATTATTGTAGAATAATATTTTAATAACCTTTTTCTTCAACTCTTCGCATTGCTTTTGGTGTTAATGATGGTGTACTCCATGGTATTATTGACAACTTCTCACTTTGACATTAATGACAACTGAATGAGCTCAAAATGTCCAACAACCTCCTTATGAATCCCATCAACCCACTATTTTATACTCAGTAAGAGAGATAACACTAAAGGTTTGACTCAAGGGGTTGTTAACCTTCTCCTAGTAGATCTAAAATTTTAGTTATGCTTTTGTTATATTTATTCAATGCAAATTAATTCAAGCAAATAGTTTAGGTGGTATTTATTAAAATTGAGGTAACTTATTAAGTTCTATTAAGGTACAAAAGGTTAGTTTTAGTGAAAAGTTGGTTTCATATTGGGTTCACCAAATATGTAAACCTAGATTTGGGTATCCTTGTTCCCAATCCTAGAGGTTCACACTCAAACAAGAATTCTTTCTTGAACATTTTTATTTTAATTGAGTTTAAGGTTCACCAAGAGTGCCTTATGGATTCACTATAAATCCTATGTTTGATGTGTAGATTATACAAACACCTACATTTTAGATTCTAATGATTAGAGAAGTATATGCTTTTAAAGAAGATTAAAAATGCAATGCAAAGAGAACAATGTTGTAGAAAACATGATACTATGCTATATGCCTTTTGATTCTTTGCAAGAACTATAAGAGACTACATAGAAATTATAAGAAACTAAGATTAATTGCTTTTAATTTTAACCAAAGGAACAAGAAATTTGATGCATCAAATAGAATCTAGCCTAAATACAAACTATAAGTATTTTTGATTCAATGCCTTATGAAAGAGATTTAAATTTAATGTGTTTTAAAAATAAATGATCACTTATACTATTTAAAACAACATACAAGACCTTTATTGATACAACAAAAAGTTGACATAAAATAGGGTTGCTTGGAAAAATAAAGAGAACAAAATCACAACCTGTATACTAGTTTATAGCTTGAGACAAGTTCACCACCAGAGACAAGTTTGCTACCTGCTACCCTATGAATTTGTAGAATGAACTGAAAAAGAAAAAAATTGATGTGTTAGTTTTTAGGGAGCCTGCTCAATGATTGGGAAGGTGTGAGCTTCCTTGTTTGTAGGTCAAGCCCCCTATTTCTTTTAACAAATTAAAATATTTATCTTTAGAAGGAGATTGATTGCATATAATAAAAAGTTAACTGATATAAAAACTAGATTTGAATGAGATGTAAAGATGCTAGGATATCCCTAGGCTTAGTTGTTAATTGTTCTAGTATTGAAAGTTGATAGAAGGCTGAGTAAAATGGGTTCATAGTCTGTAGAGTGGGTTCACATCCTGAACAAGTTTGCACCTTATAAAAAATTTAACCTATGAACCTATTTTAAATTTTGAGACAAAAATATTTATATCCAAATTCTAATGCCTATGATGGAGATAAGAATTAGTGATTAGTGAAGATAATAGCTAAATAAAGGCTTAAAATAAATTGTGACATGTTCATATCCTACAAGGTAGGTTTAAACCCTATGAACCTATTTTGAGACCTATAAAAATACTTTATCTCATTATGGGGTTGAACTACAAATCAAAACCTAATTGGGTATGCTACCAAAAGGGGTAAAAAGGATCCCTAGATGTCTTTATATCACTTGCAACTCCTACGATAAACTAAACCAAATCCATTTGAAAAGTTAAAGCTAAAGAAATTAGTCTTTAATGCAATTGAAATTTAGCACAAGGAGATAAGTAACAAAGAAAATAAAGAAGTCAAAGGATTCTTCTTAAAATAAAGGAAAGCAAGGATTCTTCCCTTTTTTCCCCTAGAAGAAGATTGTGTGAGGATTTAATGCAATAGCCTAAGATTTTTGATGATAAAAAAGTGTTGAAAGGAGAACTCAAAAGACTTTTAAACCTATAAATGATGTTAATTGATTACCAAAAAAATTTGGTAAGGTTTTGATGTTATGAAATCACTTGTTTGATATCAAAATTACTTATCCAATTTTAGGAGGTTCCCAATTTAGAGAACTTTGGGTCTTCCTAGAAGGAATGGGAGGCAATATTTCAAAATCTACGTGCAAGCTATTAGGTGAGAAAAAATGGTGTCCAACTAGAAAAAGTAGATTTGCAATGTTTGGCCTATTATGGATGGGTTGGCATGAGCTAAAAACAAGTTTAGTTAGAAAAATTCTATGGTGCCAGATTCCAATTCAAATTGGTAAGTTGTTTGCATGGATAGATACTAGCATTTGTTTGGGAAAGCTTCTATTTTTAACGTATGAGAATGAATTCACAACTTGATGAATTCATATATGTGAACTCTATCTTAGTATCAAATCCTATGATTTGACCATTGGAGTGGAAGAAGTTCAAAAAATTATCCCTAAATGAAATTCACAACCTTGGAAACAAGGTTATAGATTGTGAATTTCTCTATGAGTTGCAAATTTATTTTGAGCATCTAATTTTTATTATAATGGATGAAAAATAGCTTAGGCATGTTACCAAAACTGATTAACATCCTAGAAAAACTGGGTATCTACAAAATTTTGTTAGCCAAGTCTTTAAACAAAACCATTTTATGCATTCTCTAGAAGATTATAAATGACAACTAGTGTACTTGTAAAATAAACTTTATTTTCCACTTTGGGTGGATATAATTAGCATTAAAAATGAATTAGATAATTCTCCATATGCTTTGGTTTATTTAAAATAGGCTATTCTTTGGATCAATACAAAAATACCTTCAACCTACCTTCTCATTGACATTTACATGTTAGAAAAGGAGAACCCTCTTAAAGGTGGATGCTAAGAACCGATTAAAATTGAAGAGACAAGGGATGATACCAATATTTTTATTATAGTGAGAATTATTTGATTATGGAATAAAGAAAAATGGAACATTTGAGAAGGAAATCTAGTCTTGCAATGAGACAAAAAAAATGAAAGTCCTAGAGCATTTGATTATTTTTTGATCAAACCTTTCAAGGTAGATATATAGTAGGTAAAAATATTTTCTACCTTTATATGACGGTATTTATCTTAGGTTACCCTATGATTCAAAAATTTAAATATTTTTGATCAATAAGGTGATTAGATGAAACGACTTCATGTATAGATTAAAAAATGATGAATGAATGAAACAAAATATAATGATGAAAAATGGCAAAGGGTAATAAAGCAAATACAAATGAATAAGGCACTAGTTAATGAATTAGATATTCTAGTAGCAATAAAAAGATAATTTTTTTGAAAAAAGCAGATGGTTCTATTACTCAAGACTTAACAAAAATAAGAAAAGAGGCAGTAACTTATTTCAATTCTATCCTTGGTCAAGAATCACAGTGCAATGAGGAGGCCAAAGATATTCTCTTGCAATCCATTCCTAGCATAATAAATGAGGATATAAAACTTAAGCTTCTAGCTCCCTTTTCTGATGAGGAAATTAAGAAAGCCTTGTTTAGCATGGAGCTAGACAAAGCCCTAGGGCCTGACAGCTTTCCCCCTCATTTTTATCAGGCTTTTAGGGACATCATAAGTGAGGATGTAATTTCTACTATCAAAGAATTCAAAGCAAGTAATCATATCCCAAAAGGTATCAACTCTACTTATATTTCTCTAATTCCTAAGAAGGAAACCCCTGAATCTATGGCTGACTTTAGGCAAATCAGTCTATGTAATGTTTCTTACAATATCCTAACTAAAGCCATTGCAAATAGAATAAGAGATATTCTTCCACACATCATAGATCCATGCCAGGGAAGCTCTATCCAGGGCAGGTCAATCTTGGATGGAGTTATCATAGTTCATGAAGCTCTGCACTCTGCTCATAAGACTAACAAGTTTGTTTTTGCCCTCAAGCTTGATATGAACAAAGCATTTGATAGGCTAAATTGGGAATTTCTGATTGTTGTCCTCCTTAAGTTTGGTTTTCACCACCAATGGGTTAATTTTATCAAAGAATGTATTTCTAAAGCATGGTTATCAATTCTAGTTAATGGAACAACTACTGGTTACTTTCAAAGTCACAAAGGAATTCGACAGGGGGACCCTATCAGCCCCATGTTATTCATCATTGTGGTAGAAGATTTAGGCAGAACCATAAAAAATGCTTGCAGTTCAAGGCTAATATTGGGATCAAGGCAACATATCTCACTAGGGTTGTTTCTCACAAACAATTCGTCTTTGATACCCTTATATTGACTAAGGCATCAGTGGTTGAGGCCAAAATAATTAAATACATCCTGCAAATCTATGAGGACGCTGCTGGTCAAAAAGTTAATTTCAGTAAAAGCAAGTTATATTTCTTGAACACCCCTATTCAGAGGTAAGGAAGGATTGCAAAAATTTTAGGGTGTGATATAGCAAACCTCCCCACTTCTTAGCTTGGTCTTCCTCTTTTCATTGGTTCTCCGAGAGAGTCAATGTGGGACAAGGTTATTGAAAGAATTCAAAAAAACTTGCTGGATGGAAAGGTCATATTCTATCTCAAGCAAGAAAGATGACCCTCACTAAGGCCTCTCTTCAGAGAATTCCACTCTATTTCCTCTCCATTTTCAAATCCCTTGTGAAGGTTTTCCAGAAAATTGAGAAACTCCAAAAATAATTTTTATGGACTGGATTAGAGGAGAAAAAAAGGATACACCTTATAGGATGGACCAAAGTGTGTAGACCCAGGGAAAATGGGGGCTTAGGTCTGAGGATAATTGCTCATATAAATTTAGCTTTACTAGCTATGCAAGCGTGGCGTCTCATTTTTGGTGAAGAAAATGAATGGGAAGCTATCATCAAATGAAAGTATCTTCAAAATATGGAATTTCTAAGTGACTCAGTTCCAATCAGAGGTTCTGCTTTTTGGAAAGAAATTCTTAATTGTAAGGAAATAATAAAAAAAGGTTTAATATGGGTTTTAAGCAATGGTGAGAGGATAAATTGCTGGAATGACAGGTGGGCTGAGGATGAACCACTGACACAATATCCTAACTTGGAATGAATCAAAGATATCATAGAAGAACTCATTGGTAGAAAAGTCTCCAATTATATGGTTGAGGACAAAGGTAGAATGAAGTGGAAACAAATAAGAATTCAGGGATTTCAAGCGGAATCAAATGATATTTGTAACATTCTTGGGTAACAGTTTATCCCCATCAGACCCAAGGAAGATCAAGTGACCTGGGCTCCTACGGAAAATGGGCAGTTCATTCTTACAAGCTTCTGCTTGATGACAAAGACTTTATCCTCCAAAAGGACTTAGTTTGGATAAAAAATTTAATTCCAAAAATTGCAATATTTTCATGGCTAGTTATCCAAGGAATAATTCTAACCATTGATAATATGATGCGTAAAGGTATTTGTATCACTAATCGTTGTTATCTGTGTAGGGCTAATTAGGAGACCATTTATCACATTTTCCTTGAGTGCCCTTTTTCCTTGACTATCCTAAGTGGGGTTTTTCAGGCCTTCAATATTTCATGGGTTAAACCAGCCATCGTACTTGATTTTTTCATCCAGTGGCCTTGCCCCTTTTCAAGCCAAAGACTTAGATACATGTGGAAAATTTTTCTCAATCACTATCTTTGGCAGGTGTGGTTAGAAAGGAACCATAGAGTATTTAATGAGTCTATCCATGATCATCAAACTATCATTGCCAGGATCCTATCCTTTACCATTGAGAATGTGAACCTTATCCCTTTTGATAGTTGTAAACCTCATTTGTAGGAGACCACAATTGCTAAAGCTTTAATCTTAACCTTGTTAGATGAGTCTGTGCCTAGGGTAGTCAACCCTAGAGCCAATGTTAAGTGGTCTCTACCTCCTATAGGTTGGTTTAAGCTTAATTTTTATGGAGCAACTAAGGACAATATTGGTAGAGCAAGTGTTGGTGGCATTGTGTGAGATCATAATGGAAATATGATGCTTGCATTTTTTGAATATTTGGGAACAAGGACGAACAACAAAGCTAAATCTAGAGCTATGTGGAGAGGCCTTCAAATGACTCAAGACTTAGAAGGAAATTTGATCTTAGAAGGATACTCTATGCATGTTATAAATATCCTCAATAATTGGAAAACACCTCCTTGGAGGATTAAAAAAATTGTTGAAGAGGCTAGGATCCTTTTCCAGGGAAGATAGGACAAAAAAGCCCAACATGTCTTTTGGGAAGCTAACAAAATTGCTGATAAGCTGGCCAATTTGGGTGTTGATGGTGATGGACTTTTCAAATGGGAACACAATGTCCCGAGTGAAGTAGAGGAGCTTATTCAACAAGAATGCCAAGAATGATAGTCGAATTTACCAATAGGGAAGAAACTGTAAGTTCGAAGGCTAGGAATATTCCCATATCTTTTTTGAATTGGACTCACAATAAAAATTATCTAAGCTGTCAGTCTTCATGGATGCTGATTAGAAATACGACAGACTAATGGGGATAGTCACATATCAGATAACATGGCTCCTAGTCATCTTAGTAATTTGAGGTTGGTTGATAATCATAGGGAAGGAAAGAAATGACAATATAAGACTTTGAACCAAAGCCACGTGGACCACCAGATAGCCACCACCATAAATCTAGCTAGTAGGTTCAATTCTCCAAGGCTGATTGGCCAAGATAGTATGTGGTACCAAAGCATGTCATATATGGAATAAAGCAATTACCAAAGAATTATTAAGAGTAACTATCAATACAAATCTTGTGGGAGTTTTTTCAGTACTCTGCTATGTGTGTCTATAGCTTTTTGTTTCTCCATTGTCTCAAGGAAGGGATTTGTGTCTATTTATTTTTTGTAATTATGATGCATGTGTGTTTTCTCGGGGTATACCCAAAATGTTGTATGGGAAGTTTCTTTTTGATAACAGGCTATGTGCCTTACCGGATGTAATGGCTTTGGCGGCATGTAGATTTTACATATATAGGATCCTTAGTAAGGATATGTTCATCAATAGCCTTGGGTTGATTTTTGTAAAAGGTTTTGGGTCAACCTGTAAAACTCGGTATTAATGCTATAGTATCTTATCTACAATTTTTTTTTTATCAAGAATGATAATCATACCTAGATAAAGCTTGATGATGGTGCTAAAATAATCATCTTTCAAACATAATTTTTTTTAAACTTGAAATTTTTTATATAGAATTCTTTAAAAATGTTTTAAGTACCACTAGTGAATACTATTATTGGTGACATAAATCATTTGATCTATTGTTATAAGTTCTAAATGATCTCACTCTAAGTATATTAGATGCTATGCTACTACAATATATAATAAAAGAGGATGGTATAAATTGTGGAGTTGTATGAAACATTAAATGCATCCCCATGTAATATGATATATAAAAATAGATATGACAAAATAAGTTTCAAAAACTATGAAAGTAGTTTGGGCAAGATGTGAATGGGATGCTATGGATTCTAAAGGAGTAGCAAGGGGAATTCTAACTTGTTGGAATCCTTCTAGAACATCTTGTGTAACCATTTATAAAACTAGGTATTGGATAGCCTCTTTAGTCACTTGCTACTTTCCTAATATTCTCTTCATCCTTATTAATGTGTATGGTCCTAAAAATTAGTCAGGTAGATTAGAAGTATGGAGTGGGATTGAGGCCTTTATGAGAAGCAAAGATTAAGAAACTCATTTCATGATCATTGGAGATTTTAATGCCATTACCCAGTTGAATGAATTTTTTTTGGGAATTAGAAAATTGACCCAAAGTATGAAATATTTCTTAGATTTTATTCAAAATAGCAGTCTATGGGAAGTTGAGTTTGAAGAAGACAACTATACTTGGACCAAAAATAGGAGAGACCAGAACCTAATATCAGAAAATTTAGATAGATGCATTCTCTTAGGATGAAGGAATTTGTGCTAAAATTAATACCTTAACAAGGATTGGTTCAGATCACTGGCTAATAAGAGTTAAAATGGTGGTTAGTGAATTAAAAAAAAGATCATATCTTAAATATGAGCAGATGTGGGAAGACCATCCTCAATTTGTTGATATGATAGCTCAAACTTGGAATTATTTAGGTAATGGTGGGTTTTATGCTATTCCAAACCAAATTAAATCTATGACAAATAGATTAAAAGAATGGAACAAGAACACCTTTGGAAATATTTTTGAGAAGAAAGAAGAATTAAAAGATAAAATTTCAAAATTACAAAAAGGTGATGAAAGTAATACAAGCTCAGAGGAAAGGGAGTTGCTTAGTGAATATCATAATATTTTGAGTAAGAAAAGAAATTATGGATATTAAAATCAAGACAGACTTGGTTAAAATAAGGAGATAAAAATACAATTTTTTTTCATAGGATGGTTATAATGCAGAGATCTTATAGAATTGGTAGAATTAAATCATTGGAAGAGGTTTGGGTTGAGGATCAAATTGAAATTAGAAAAGAGGCTAAGTCATTTTATCAAAATATTCTAGGTTCAGAGGAGTCCAAAGTTCTTAAGGATAAACTTCTTCAAGATGTTCCTTCAGTTATAACAAATGAATAGAAGAAGTTTATTTAGCTCTTTTCTCTTTTAATAAGGATAAATTCCCTGGTCTAGATGAGCTCTCTGTAGATTTTTACCAACATAATTGGGATATAATGAAGGATTCTTTATTGGTGGTAGTGGAACAGTCTAGGGTAAAACAATACATTCCTTATAAAATAAATGCAACTTATCTTACCCTAATTTCAAAAAATAAGGATGTTGAATTGTTTAATTCTTTTAGACCCATAAGCCTATGTAATATGACTTATAAGATTAATTACAAAGTGATGGCAAATAGATTAAGGCCATTATTAGAAAAAATTATTTCAGAAGAGCACGAAGGTTTTGTTAAAGGGAGATAAATTTTGGATGGGATCATAGTAGCTCATGAAGTTATACATTCAAAAACTTCAATAAAAGAGAAAGCTATGATCTTAAAACTTGATATGAGTAAAGCCTATGATAGGGTTAAATGGATTTTTTTTTTTTGCAGTTTTAGATAAATTTAGTTTTGGGAAGAAATGGGTTAGATGGATTAAAGCTTGTGTCTCTATAATTTCTTATTCAGTGTTGGTCAATGGGTTAGTGATAGAATATTTTAAATCCAAGAGAGGCCTTAAACAAGGAGATCCTCTATATCCTTATTTATTCATTATTATGGCAAAAGTTTTGAGTAGGAACTTAAATAAGGCTTACAAATATGGGTTTATAAGTGGAATTAAGGTTAGTAATAACATAGATAACATAACCTATCAATAGGTATGAGGTGTAGACCAATTGGTTCATCTAAACCCCATAAGGGGGCGGAGGTCCAAGGTTCAAATCTCGAGCCTCGTTGGACTGGACGCTTTTCCCTTTCCTGGTGCTTTCAGTTGTGTAAAAGCTTTAAAATGATTGTGGCATGGTGGTTATAGGGGCGGACTGCATGAAGATCTGTGTGGCGGCTTCCAGGGTAGAAAACGTAGAATACTGTGGTAGCCATAAAAGTTGGACATGAAGAAAATGTAGAATACTGTGGCTACCGATTCCACCATGTAAATACCAAAAAAAAAAAAACATCACCCATCAATAGTTTGTAGATGATACAACCCTTTTTGGAAGGGCAAGGATAAATGAGGCCAGAGCTTTGAATAATTTTTTAAAAGAGTAAAAAATAGGTTCAGGGAAAAAAATTAATAAAACTAAATCCAAAATTTAATTTCTTAACACTCCTGCTAATATCAAAGCAAGAATTTGTAGGTTGCTTCAAATGGAGGAAGCAAATTTTCCAAGAACTTATCTAGGGATGCCTTTATTTTAGGGGAGAATGAGGATAGATTTATGGAATCTAGTTATTATTAAGGCTCAAAATAAACTTATAGCTTGGAAATATAGATGGTTATCTTTAGCAAGAAGAGTGTAGTTAATTAATTCAGTCTTACAAACCATTCCAACATATTATATGTCTTTGTATTCTATGCCAAAATTAGTTGAAAAAAGTTTAATCTTTATTATGCGATCCTTTTTATGGTCAGGTTTACATGATAAAAGGAAATTTTCTTTGATGAAATAGAGCAAGTTGTGTGATGACAAAACTAGGGGAGGTCTTGGTTTAAGAGATCTTACATATGCAAACTTAACTCTCAGGGGAAAAGTTATCTAGAGATTGTTCAAAGAGAGTCAAATACAATGAGCGAGAATTCTTCAAAGTATGTTGATCCCAATGACCCAAGTTTAATATTTACTACATTCTCTCTTCCAAATGGTTCTGCTCTTTGGAATGGTTTAAAAAAATCTATTGATCTTATAATTAAAGGTTTAAGATGGGTGGTGGGAACTAGAGAAAACAATTCTATTTAGATGGATACTTGGTGTGATAAAAAACCATTCAATTTAGATCCAATTTTGAAACCTTGTATGATATTGCTTCAAGATAAATATGGTGATAGGGTTTCAAACATTTTGTACAAGGATCGAGAATAAATATACAAATGGAAAAAAATATTTTTTACAAGTATACAAGACATTAATGCTAGGAGGCATTTGAGTAGAAATATAACAACTTTAATTATTCCGAGGGGTGCCAAGGATAAATTGATTTAGGAGTTGAATAGCTCAGGAGAATACACAACAAGAAGTGGATATAGTATTCAACACCAACATAATAGTAATATCACTAGAATTTGGAGAGATATTTGGGATAGCCCAAACATTCCTAAAGTTAAAATGTTTGTTTGGCTAGTAGGTCATAGAAGAATTTTATCTTGGGATAAAATTATGAAAAGGGGTTTTCATGGCCCCTCTAAATGTGTTTTCTGTAATAAGGAGGAGGAGAATATTGACCATCTCTTGGGACTTTGCTCAATAGTATGGAATGTATGACAATGGATTCTTAATATGTTTTGTAAATGCATGGTGATGAATAGCAGAATTGAATATTGGTTAAAGCAATGGCAGAGCACTTATAAAAGTGAGGCTTTACAGATAATATGGGATATATCAAAAGATACAATACTTTGGATTATATGGATAGAAAGAATAGAAAAATATTTAAAGGAAAGGAAAGCAGTTTAGAGGTAATGAAAAAGAAGATATGTTTAGCCATAGAGGAGTCTAAACCAACCTTATCAACTCACCCAATACCTAAATTGGAAACAGAGAGTCTTGATAGATGGAGTCAAGTCATTATATGGAATTATAATGTTGGGTACAAGAGAAGAAAAATAAGGTAAATAATATAAAGTGGAAACCACCAGATGTGGAGTGGGTTAAGTTGAATTTTTATGGAGCATCTAAAAGAAACCTAGGATCGACAGGAGGAGGAGGAATAATTAGAAATAATAGAGGAGACATTTTATCTCATTATGCTTTAAATTATGAATTTAAGATAAATAATGAAGCTGAAGCTTGGGCAGATTTAGAAGGGTTAAAAATATGTAAACAAATGAAATGGAAAAGAGTTTGGATGGAAGGTGATTCTCTCAGTAATAAATGAAACTTTGAGGAAAGCAAAGGCTCCATGGAACATACAAGAGATAATTGTGGAAATTCAAGATCTTTCTAAAGAGTTTGAAGAAATCAAGTTTACACATATATTAAGGGAAGAAAATAAATGTGTAGATAAGCTAGCCAATAGAGGGATTTTGGTTGAGGATCGTGAAGTTAATATCTCCTTTCCATGGTTAGAGGAAGTAGAAAGTTTATTTGAAGTTGGAAAAAATTTTAGATTTCCTAAATCAATTAATGATTAAGATTTACTTTAATGTTTTCCATTGGTAATATCTATTTTATTTTGTAACAATAATATGTGTTCATTTA
Source organism: Wollemia nobilis (assembly GCA_028583015.1). Classification (NCBI taxonomy): domain Eukaryota; kingdom Viridiplantae; phylum Streptophyta; class Pinopsida; order Araucariales; family Araucariaceae; genus Wollemia; species Wollemia nobilis. Next base: position 127,196 of record JAQPPZ010016981.1, on the reverse strand, counting down.
GACTATTTATTATATTTTTTGTGGTTGCACTTGTGTTTCAGGAAGGAAACTAGCAATCCAGGTTTGGTAAAGTGGACTATGTTAGTGCGATGTTTTGGATATATTACTCTACTAAGATGCAAGGCATAGATAGTAGAGGTGAATTTTTGGTATTGTGAAGGCTGCTATAGGAAAATGTCAAGAAATATGCTAAATTTTGGAGTAATTGTATTCATACAAATATTTGAAAAGATCCAGAAAATGAAAATCAAGAATTCAAACATTTTATGTAAAATGATGTAGGTTTCTATCTATATCATCTCAATTGAGATGAGAAGTGTATCTATTTGTAAACTCTCAAGATCTAAAGAAGAGATGTAATTTGTTAAGGGTGGGAGACCCGAGTACAACCCATTTTTATCAAGCAAAAAATAAAAAATAAAAATAGATAAATTCTAATTTTCCTAGTGTTGAATGATATATGGAAAAGAAAATATTATTATTTTAGCAGTATTTTTGAGGGGTATTCTTTAAAACATATGAAAGAAATCCAAAAAAAATAAAAATTAATTTATGGGTCATGGTTGCAAAAACACATTATAGTTCACTATACCAAACTACAAATATCATTCCATTATCGATGATTTATAGGTTTTAATTTTTTTTAGGGAGGCGCATTCATTAGGATGTATAATTTGGTGTCCATAAAATGTCCAAGTTCATCATAAACACTAGCTCTTATAGAAAAATTTCACATAATAATTTTTTCATAGGGAGGTCATTCCTTTTCAACATCTTGTTCACTTCTTATTTTATTGTCAAGTTGTTCCTTACACCTTGCACCTCTACATAAATTTCCTACATCATATCCACGATCTCTAAATACTCCATCGATGCCATTTTACTCTACTAAATGCTCCACCTACATCTGTTAATGTTCATGTACATGATATTAGTATGACAACTGTTATAAATATTAGGTATTTATAAATAGATAAGCCCCCATCCCCCAACAAAAAAACAAAAAAAAGAAAAAAAAATTACTTTCCAGAATGTAGGATTCAATGCGTGCACTCTATAATTTCTAGATAACCTAGTCTAAAAGCAATTTTATTCATTATGTTCAACTAGTCTATTTGATGATCTTATTAAACCTTACCACAAATATGGAATCCCTTGCAAACAAGTAAAATATCATATTTTTTTGGTAAGCTGGTTTTTATATTTATAAGTGGGTTTTTTAAGAGGATCCCAAAACCTTATAACAATATAGGCCGTGGCCTTTAACACCAGAATGAGCCTCCTGGGCTGTTACAACAAAAAATTTCATAATACTTACCAAAATATCAAAGAAGGCCTCGTGGGCTACAGGGGAGTCCATCCCATAGATGGAATGGTACGAGCTATAACAAAAAAATAATAGAAAAAGCCAATTCAGGCCTAACACGGACATACTAAACTCAAAAATGATACACTTCCAAGGATCCTCCATCATGCTTCAGGTTCCTCCTGGTCCTCCTAGGCCTGCCGCCCCTTGTAGCATTTCAGGATCCTCACCATCGCATTTGTGGCCGCCAAGATGTTAGTTGTCATATCCAGAAGAAGCTGATAAGACAAACCTTCCGCTTCACTCTCCGTATCTAAACTGATCTGCTGCGGTGGGTTCTCTTTCTCGATCTTGACCTTCTTCAAGCATTGAGAGGCCCGGGTAGGAGTAGGAATATCCCCAGTCACCCCACGCTTGGTTGGTCGACTACGAGAGGGCCCTTTGAATGGATATTGCTTGTCATATCCTGGAGAAGAGTTCTGGGATGGGCTGGAAACCCGCTCCTCATGCCCAACTGAAGGGTTAGCTGGGGCCTGGCCTGCCAGAGGCTGCACCACCTAGGGGGAGGACGGTTGGCAGAGACATGACGGTAAATCACAGCCATCAAACCCTGGTGAATGGGCATGCAAGATGACTTCCTACTCTTTTCTACAGCCAAACCCAGGGAATACGCTAGGTAATCAGGGATACAAACTTGCTTGGCATCTCTGAGGTGGTTTACAAAGCTGATATGGAAACTTCAGAGAGGTTTTTCAGGATCGTCACAAGTAATATACTACAATACAAGAATCATGGCGAGGTTCCAAGGCTCCGAAAGGTTTGACCGAAATAGGGCAGACTTATCCCAACCCAAATTATGCCCTTTGTCTAGGAATTGGTCCAATTCCTCAGCCCAGTTATGGCTATCACGCCGAATGATGCGACCAGTGGCCACCAGACCCGTGACCTCACAGAGTAGTTCGACAGAGATTCAAAAGTGTAATCCCTGGACAATGACTTCACCTTTATTCCAGGTATCAATAAAGCCACGGGTAATATCTTCCTCGGGTCCTTGGAATTTCTCAAGAAAAGGAACCAGACCCTTGGCTTTCATAAAGGTCAATGCTTCGTTACACAAGGAGAGCTCGACTGGTTCAATGAAGGGAGTGGCCATGGTAACAGAAAGGTTAGGCAGAGCCCCCGACGGAAGGAAGGGATGATGCACCAGAGAACAAGGATTGAGAACACAGACACCAACAATGAAAAAAGACCCGATGACAAGGGCAATTAAAAGGACCCAAGCCTTGGACGCTCGACAAGGATACACGTGATGGCATGCAGAGCAGCCCATAATTGTCCAAGGTGGTAATAAAAATGGAAATATGGCAGAGGAAAAGGCTGAGATGGCACTCTTCTCACACCGCTGCCATGTGTGCCCACACTCACTGTGCCCATTGATGATCTCACATGCGGGCTTGTTGAAAAAGGGAAATCGGATCCACCTCCCAATGGGCCCAGAGACCTGACCAATGAGCAGCCTCCTTCGGGCAAAAAAAATCTGATCGAGAATGCACAAATATTTGACAATCGAGCTGATTACAATCCCTTTCATGCCACGTTTGGGGATATCATTTCTAAAAGGGCTGGGCCATCCATCGATGAACCTTGGAACACATCCATCATTATCACCCTTACCTAACTCAGCCTCACAAAGGCATCCAACTGGAGATAAGATAGGTGGCATGGGGCGGGCTTTGCCACCTTCGATCGCCAACAATTTCCTCCTAGGTGGCTTCATGAACACAATCTTGGTTGGCGGCCCTCTCCACGTCCGCCGAGAAATTTTGATGCCACACGATGAGACAGGTAGATAGAAGCCCTTTGTTCACCATGTGGTCAGCAAGACCGTTACCCTCCCTGAAAGTGTGTCGGACATGAAAGAGGTTGCATCGGAGGAGGAGGTTCCTAGCCTCAGAGATGACGTTGGCCACCTTCTAGGATGGACTTTTGGAGTTAAGCATGTAATTGATAATATTCATCGAGTCCCCTTCAATCACCAGAGGATGAGGGTCCTCCGAGATGAGCTCAAGACCCCAAAGGATCCCCCTAGCTTTCGCAACATGATTGGTCTGGGTCCCCAAGGCTTCGCAATAGGTAAGGATTAGTCTCCCACTATGATCTCTTACAACACCACCTGCTCCCACTGGTCCTGGATTACCTCTAGCGGCTCCATAAAAATTTAGCTTTAACCACCCTCTAGGAGGCTGGACCCATCTAACCTCCTTCTTGGATGAAGTCGGATCCTCCTGGGGATCAGGATCCCCATCAAGCTTGAAAGTCCTGAAGATATCTGCCTCAAGACCACCTTTAGGAGTCGGAATGGGGATAAGCTTGGAGTTTTTGATAGCAAAGGCCATGGCTCTATGGGCAATGGAGGGAGGATCCCTAGGAGGACTTCCAAACACCCGACCATTACGCTCCAACCAAATCTGCCATATGAAATGGTGAAAACAAGCAATCCATAGGAAATGAAGCTTCAGGTTCCGGAAGGGATTGGTCCATTGGAAAAAGGCCTCCTTAATAGACTTGGGAGGAATCCATTGAATCTGGAAGGTGGAAAGAATGATGCCAATGACAGAACTGGTGAAGGAGCAATGCAGGAAAAGGTGGTCAGAAGACTCACAGGCTGACTTACACATGTAACACCTATTTGGGATGGCGAAGCCCCTCTTATGGAGGTTATCAATAGTGAGGGCTTTGTTTTGGAAAGTGATCCATGAGAAAAAATTTACCTTGGGGATCAGATGTTTTCTCCAGACCAGCTTGCATGGGAAATCTGCCTTAGGACCAGTACGCAGGAAGTCGTAAGCATACTTGACTGAGAAAGTTCCACTATCTGTTCCTCTCCAAATCATACGGTTAGGTCCTCCATTGGAAGGGATAATAGTCATTTGGAGGAGAGAGGAGAGAGCAGTGACCTCCTCAATATGCCCACCCACATCGATGTTCCTCCACTACGGGGATCCGTTCCTCCAAACAATGTAGTCAGCCACCTTCTGCTCATAGTTGGGATCCATCTGTTCTCTAAGATGACCCAGATCTGCCTGTTGGATGAGAGGGTCCTCCGAGATCCATCTGTCCTTCCAAAAATTTATACTCTGACCATCTCCAATGATCCACCTACCACCGTCCATAATCAACTGCCGCATTTGGATCATGACCTTCCAGAAAGCCAACCCTCCCATGGGAATACCATCATCGAGGAGAGAAAGGTTGGTCAAGTATTTCTTGTTGACAATTTTGATCCAATCCATCGTGTCATTAGTCATGATCCTCCAAGCATGCTTGGAAACCAATGCGAGGTTCATCATCCCCATCCTTCTTAGGCCAAGACCACCTTGTTCTTTGCTTTTGCACACCATTTCCCAGGCCACCAGGGGGATTTTGGACTTGTCATCATTTCTTGACCATAGAAACATCCTCTGAATCTACTCAATATTACGGTGGACCGAGGCTGGAAGCCTAAAAATAGACATGAAATAGGTCGAGATTCCTTGGAGGTAAGCCTTGGTGAGGGTAACCTTACCAGCTTGGGACAGAAACTTGCCTTTCTAGGTGGATAATTTTTTATGGATGCGTTCCATCACCATGTTCCACATACCCTCCTTGGTCCTACCACAAAATAGGGGGAGGTCGAGATAGGTTGTAGGAAGAGAATCGATAGAGCAACCCAGGATCCTGGCTATCCAAACCTGGTGCCTCACCAGGGTGTTGATGAAGAAAAGCTTGCTTTTAATGTAGTTCACCTTCTGATCGACCGCTCGTTCGTAGAGGGAGAGGATCCTCTTGATGTATCTAGCTTGAGCTACTGAAGCACTGGTGGACAAGAGAGTATCATCCATGAACTGTTGGTGGGTAATTGCTTCAATCCCCAAAGTGGGGAGGATGCCAGTTACCTTTCACCGCCGAAGCGCCTCCTTGAGAGCTCTCCCCAGGGCCTCTGCTAGAATGATGAAAATAGTAGGGGACAAGGGGTCTCCTTGATGAAGGCCCCTATCACTTTGGAAATATCCAGCTGGGGATCCATTAACCAGGATGGAGAAACAGGGGGTGGAGATGCAGTTGTGGATGAGGTCAACCCAGAGAGGGTGAAAACCAAACTTTAGGAGAATCACATAGAGGAACTCTCTATCCACTCTATCAAAGGCTTTATTCATATCGAGCTTGAGGAACAAAGCAACCTTTTTAGCCATGGAGGCCGAGTGAAGGGTCTCATGAACCATAATAACCCCATCTAGGATGTTCCTACCTTTCACCGAACTACCTTGGCATGGATCAATGAGAAGAGGGAGGATGGGCTTAAACCTATTAGCCATGGCCTTGGTCAGAATTTTGTAGAAAACATTACAGAGGCTTATGGGTCTGTAGTCAAAAAAGGTTCTACAAACAGAGGATTTCGAAATGAGAGCCAGAAAGGTGGAATTGAAACTACGATGGACAACTCTAGCCGATTGAATCTCTCTGATGGCTTTACACACGTCCTCCCCTACTACATCCCACATGGTTTGGTAAAAATGAGGTGGAAACCCATCCGACCCCGGGGCTTTGTCAGGTTGCATGGAAAAGAGGGCTTCCTTAATCTCCTGAGAGGAGAAAGGTTCCATGAGTTTGGTATTAGCCTCTTGAGAGACACTGCTTGGAATGTTGGCCAGGAGCTCAGCTTGGGCAAGCCGATCACTCTCGAGAGGGTTTCCCAGTAAATATTGGAAGAAAGTCACCACCTCGGCCCTTATCTCTACAATGTCCTTTGTGGTGGATCCATTATTGCAGTCAATCTCTCTAATTTTGTTGGATCCTCTATGCCGCATGGTGGAGGCATGGAAGAATTTAGTGTTAGAGTCACCTTCCTTGATCCAAATATCCCTGGACTTCTACCTCCAGAAGGTTTCTTCCCTTGCAATGATGTTATGATACTCTGCCAGGATGTTCCTCTCTTCTTCTCTAGTGGCCGCACAGTGATCTCCAGCTTCGATTCTTTTTTCTATCTCTTGAAGACGTTTCGAGATGGATTTTTTGCATTCAAAGATGTTCCCGAAGACTTCTTTGTTCCAGACTTTCAATTTTTCTTTTACTATCTTGAGCTTTTGGGCAAGCTACAGTGACGCTGATCCCCCACCCTTTTGTTGCTGCCACCAGGAAGTGACTTGACCTTTGAAATCCTTGTGGAGGATCCACATGGATTCGAACCTGAAGGGAGTTTTGAAAGAGGGAGCCTTATCTGATTCGAGGATGATGGGGTTGTGATCCAAACCAATCCTGGGCAAGGCAGACAGCGTTGCATCTCCAAAAAAGGGAATAGCTTCTTGAGAAATGAAAAATCTATCTAGCTTCACCTGAATGAGCCCGTTGCCAATCCTCCTGTTGCTCCAAGTGAAAGAGGACCCTTTGAGCTTGATGTCCATGAGCTCATTGGTGTTAACAAAGTTCCTGAAATTGTCCATGCTTCTATTGCACATATCTAGTCCTTTATTTTCAGACGGGTGCAGAGGATAGTTTAAATCCCCACCGATAATCCATGGAATGGTGCTGAAATTGCTCCTCATTTGAGTTACAGTTTCCCACATCTCAGCTCGCTCTACAGGAGAGTTTGGAGCATAGATGTTGGAGAGGATCCATGAGTGATTGGTAGTCTTGGAGTGGAATAAAATGTTAAGGATTCTGTTTGAGGAAGACAATAATCTTCCTTCAACCAGGGTAGGATCCCAAAGGCACATGAGCCCACCTGATGTACCTTGAGCAGGACTGAAGAGAGCCTCCCCTTTGGCCCAAATGGCCTTAGCTACCTTCTTGGAGGAGAACTCGTCACTTTTGGTTTCTTGAATGACAAAAATGGAGGGATTTGTCCTTTTCCTGAGGTCAGCAACCACCCTCTATTTGGCTACTCCATTCAGTCCTCTCACATTCCATGAGAGGACTTTCATCTCAAAAGTTTAGGGTTTTTCTTGCCTCCCTTCGCTATCTGGAAGGGGGGTTTGGATCCTTTTTTGTCATCCTTCTGAGTGTCGGACTCATCAAAAAATAGTGTTAGCTGAGTTTCATTGGTGATATTCTCCGTCGCTTCCTTGTTTCTCTGATCATTACCAGAGAGTCTTCCCCTTTTTCGTTCACTGCCAAAGTCGATCACTTGCTTTTTGCTCCTGGTGTTCCTAGGGCTTAGTCACCCAGAAGGACCTCCTTTTTTAGACACTGGAGATAAGGATGGCTCACCCCTCTCCACGTGGGGTGGGGATTTCCTATTTCCTACAAGATATTCCTCCAAGATGGAGTTTGAGGCACCAAAATCAGGGAAGGTGTGAACCTGAGTAATAGGATCCTCTACACGAGAACCATTTTGAGGTGAGGGTTTTGAGGGAACCTCTTGCTACTTCTGGATCGGTGAAAGAACTCCTTCTTCTTCATACTCCTACTCAGGCTGAGCCGAAGGTCCTTCTAGGCCCTCCACCTAGGCTGCCTGAAGGGCAGGGTTTTGCATGGCATACCTGGGACCCACCGACGGTTGCTTGTTGAGCAGAGGTTTCCCTTGGTTCCACTATAGTCCTTTATTATGCCCTTCCACTCTTTGATTCAGAGCCCTCAAGGCCTAGACATTGGGTCTGGAGGTGTCCCTGAGTGCGGTAATGAGTACAGAATATCGACTTGTTCTCATACTCAATAACTTGCCTCGTGATGAGGGTTGATCCTCTGTACAAATTAATGGTAGTAGGGAGCTCGGTATCCAGGTTGGCGGATACGCAGAACCTGGCTTGGACCATCCTAGAACGAACTTTGGTGGACGGGTCAATGGCGACCAACTCCCCAATGGAGCGAGCTATCCCTTTAATGACATTCTCATGCCAGCACTGGAAAGGAAGGTTCGGAAGCCTTACCCATATCGGAGCTATATTTATGTTTTGGGTCTCCGGGTTGAAATCCTCTCCCCATATCCAGAGAAAAATACTTTTGCACCCTAGAAACCAGGGTCCCCCAGCCAAAATGTTGTAGAAATCCTCTTGAGTGTTTAGTCGGATGGCAAAAAACCCCCGAGAGAGCGCCACAATCTCCATGTTACCATTGGTTCTCCATTTTCCAAAGGCCCATTTCTGGATGGTCTCCATGTCTGGTCGCCCTCCTAGAAACTTGCCAATCAGAGTAAACTTTTTGAGCTCCAGGAAACTCTCCATGAGGTCTTCAGGGATGACAAGGTCTTCGCCTGAAGGGATTAGCTCCTGGTTGAGGTGACTGTCTGGGGTTCCTGGCCTCACCGCATGAGCATAGGAACCTTTCAGGGTTGCACCACCTAAAGAAACCCCCTTGTCGGGAGGATCTTTCCCTTGCCCACTACGCCCACCCTCCTGGGCCCCTACAGCGTCAGAGTCTGCCTCGCCCGTACTGGTTCCACCTGGGCCCTCACCCATCACAGTCACCTCCGTCCTACCGCCTCCTGACGCTCGCTCACCCACTTCCCGCTTCCCATCCTCGCCTGCCTTCCCACCTCCCATCCTCCTCTATTGTTATCTTTGGCCTGTCGTAAAATATCATTTTCTTATTTTTATTTATTTTATGAGTTTCCAAGTTAGGGTTGTTCCTAGTCTTCCCTCTCATGAATAGGTCAATATCATATTTGTGTTGCAAAAAAATATATATTTATGTAATTTAGTATTTTTATTTAATTTCTTATTTTCCTCCATTCCCTTATATTTGTACATGTATAATTAAGTAAAGACCTTTCCTATAATTGTTTTCTATTCCTTATTTTGAGGCTTTCTTTATATCCTAAAGAGAAAGTTTATTTTAATTTTCATATTATGTGGTTTATTTTTGCACTTCTATGTTGTTGGGATGTTACATTTTGTTTATTTATCAACTATGTATGGTATTTTTCATTTCCTCATTAGTAAATGTATTTAAGTGTTGAGTAAACAAGCTTTATAGAGTTACACCTATGGATTGTTCCTTAAGTCAATTCATGGCCATTTTATATTAATTATCACTCATTCACCTACCTCTCACATGTTATTCTTCTTCACTTATAATTTTCCCAATTCCTACATGGGGAAAACTCATGGGAATTATCTTATAGGTATACATTATAAGCTCATGTCACTTTACTTGCATTTAGTTACATCCCTCACATCCTTCTTCAACAAAGAAAAAGTTTCCCAAGTTTAGTGTAAAAAATTCCATTAAACTTATCCTTATAGATATAATTGTCATGTTTGACCATATTTATTCTAAGTGTTAGTGATTACTTATGGCTCACAACACATATTATTCTCCATACATAATTTATTTGTTTGTTTGTTTGAATGTTATTCAAATAATGTTTTAATACTTATACTTGCTATTTTACCTCTTTAACATGCAAATTGCCTTGCTTGGTTTATGAATTAGAGAATTTACTCAACACACCAAATTTTTTAGAGTTTTATGTGGAAAGTGTTTGTGGGATTGAAATTTTATTTTGATTTAAGTATCAAGTGTTCTCTTATTTGTATCTCTTATCTCTTCCCATTGTTTGACATTCCATAGGGATTTATACTTGTGAATATGAATTGCTTTCATATATTTCTAAAGTCATTGCACTCTTACTTATTTGTATTCCCTATATTACATAAAGAAAAGGTACTTTGTCAATATTTTTTCCTAACCTTATTGTATTAAATTATTTTTTAGGTGGATCTAAGTTATTTAATGAGCACATCAATGTCTCTTAGAACACTATTTTCTCAAAAATATAAAATTCAAGTTTGAACCAATGGAATAAAGTGAGTTTTGAATTATTTAAGATAAACAACACATTTATGGCCACGGAGGATTTTGAACATCTAGCTAAGAATGTAACATTAAATACAAAATATTGGAAATTGATGAAATATGAAACAATAAAAATGTCCATATTTGAAGACACTTTAATTTATCTAGAAATGATTTTGCTTCATGCTAAGTAGTTATATCTTGATATGGGAATATCTATAATAATAAAGGGAGAATGTTTTATAGCATAGAACCACCATAAACCACTTCTATATTTGGACTTGGAGAACTAGTATAGGGTGCTATGGTCATAACAAAAATAAAGGCAAAAAACCTTTTCTAAGATAAGCTAAAAGAGTCCTTAAATTCATTAGTAAAAATAGCTAAAAATGCCAACGAAGAGGAAGTTTTATTAAATACTTAAGGCTCCAAAAGTGTATTTCATAGAAGAAGTCATATATGTTAATTTTTTTTTTGATAGAGTTAGAGGATAAAAGGAGTCATGACACTTCAATTCAGAGATATTCGTATTACTGATATTCATCTTCATAAATAAGAAAACTATAGATTATGAATTCTTGATTTATAATGAATTATTTTCTCATCTCTCTACTATTCAAATTATGAAGACATTCTATATAATTTCATACTTTGTATACATTCTCTTCACTTTTGTTCCTTATTTAATAAGTCTTGCTAGTAAAAAGAAAATTAATTGTGGATTGTTGTGCACCTTTGTTATAAAATCTTCCACATGAATAATTAGCACCAACCTGCGTCTTTCAATCATTCTTGGAAGGTGTAGCCTTTATGCAAGATTCACATAAATTTTATTTATTTGTTTTGATTCATTACTAGGGTATGAACTTTGCATAATGCAACTTGACCCAAAATACACTTTTGCTAATAAACATGTAAAGTAATGATAAATGCTTTTACCTTTGTTACAAATATCATGGATTTAGGTAACTCTAATCATCCCCTTGTATTTAAAATTACAATATCATTTACACTTAGGCTTCCAAATTGAGTTAATATATATTAGTTTAAAAATATTGTTCATACTTTAAACCTTTTCTCCATTCAAAATCACATTCATAAAAATTCTTATTCACATAGTTAAATCATAGTAATCAAATTGAATATCTAGTAATACATAATAAATTAATACTTTTAAATTTCAAGACTTCATATAGAAATTACATTTGATTCCATTGAAGTAACAATGAATATCATATACTTATTAATTTTTCTTTACACATCATATCCAATTATTCTAAACAACTAATCATCTAATCATAAACATTCCAATCATAATTATCAAAGATTTTGAGATTATTAAAAGGGTAAAAAATATGAACATTACATGACCCTTCCATGTAAATTCAAATCTTGTATACATGAGGCTAGCATATATTTTCCTAAATTGAGACTTCCCATGATGAGAACCATGACTTCAAAATATGTGGAGGTGATGGCTAGCTTAGATGTGATGTGGTAGTTCTGGGTCGGCCATATGGTGTGTCTATAGGAGGTCCTGATACTGGCTTCACAGGTCCTTCGGGAAGCCATGTGCCATAAAATAGTAAGTTGGAGGTTGGATATCATTCTCATGGCCCATAGTTTTTTGCTAAAAACTCAAGCCTCGACATTTCGTATGCTGTGGTGATGTCTAAAGGTACGAGGAAGACCTTCTCAAAAAATATTTGCAAAATATCCTCTATGGGAAATGCCATCAGCATCCTGAGTGAATTGGTTAAGTTCACCGTGGGTGATGGTGGTTGTGACCTTGTGGGAAGGTTCCAGGGGTGAGGCTAGACCTAGGTTCAATTTGAATATGGGCGCTAGCGAAGTGGAAACCTCTAGGTTTCATGGAAATTGTAGCAATTCCTAAATCCTTTTTATATCATATTAAACTACATGGAGGATGCAAATTGTATCCTAGGGAAGGCCCTTGGTTATATGGCAAAAGAGATCTATTTTTGTGAAATCTAGAACCTAATTTAAATCCTCATATGCAAAGGGTTAAATTTGTGCCTCTATGGATTTGTCTCCCTATCCTCCCTTACTATATTTAGCATGAAGATGTGTTGAGAGGTGTGGCCAAGGTTGTGGGGGATCTCCTTATTATCGATTTAGTAATTATTCCAAATAAATAATGGTGTACACAAGAATATGTCTTATGGTAGATCTGAATGTGGATCTTCCCTCTTATATCAAGCTTATATCATTCTTGGTTGCTTGGGACTAGCCAATTTTTTACAAAAATAGGTCAACCTGGTGCTCTAGCTATATAATATTGGGTCACCAGGTAAATCAATATTCCCTCAAGATACAGGTAGAGAAGGAAAAGAGATCTGCAAGAATGAAATAAATCTAGAAGGAGAACTCAGTCTGATTCCATTTGAAGTATTTGGGTGGTAATTACTCAAAGGTGGGGGAAGGAGAAGCTCAAACCTAGATGGACGAGGTTTAGAAGTTGGAGGCTTTGGTGGAGGAGATTTTTCAACCCTCAAAATTGACCTTAGCCAACATAGTGGTGATTGAGAAGTCATATAAGGAGAAGAACATAGCCTTGAAGCTTGGTGTTACTGAGGTATGTCAATCGAATATCATTTTTAAAACCATTGTTTCTAAGGCTCTTCTTCATATTTTATTTTATGGGATTTGTATTGATCCTACTCTTGAGAAGCCTGTGATTCAATTAATGACCCATGAGGTAGGGTCTTCGATTAGATTCCAAAAGACCTATCTAGAGAAAGGTTCTCTAGGTCCTAAAAATTAGAGATAAAGGAAGGGCAATGTGGATGTGGATTTTGAAAAGAATTTAGGAAAGACCTCTAACAATTCTGTGAGGAAAAGGGAAATAAATTTTGAGATCGTGAATGGATCTCAAGCTCTACTCAAACTTGAAAAATGGAAGGTTGTAGGAGTAAAATAGCTAAACTTGGAATATCATTACCAGAGTAACCATGGGGTGTCTAGAAAAAAGAAATATAACTCCAAATACTATAAATAAAGTGCCTCTCTTGGAATGTTAGAGGCCTAAATGGGCTTTCTAAATAATGGGTGGTTGCTTCCTTGTGTAAAGAATTTTTACCTGATAGTTTTTCTTGCAAGAAACCAAGTTGGATGGTCAGGATATAAAAGTTGTTGGAAGAAATATTTTGAAATAAGCCCATTTTGTTGCAAGCCCAACCAATGGTTTTTCTGGGGGACTCCCATATCTAGTATGCTAACAAGTTTTAGGGCTCTATAATTTCTTCCTCAAATAATATTATTAATATTATCTTTTACAACAAAGAAAGTAATAAAAGGTGGGTTATGACTAATGTGTATGCACTAAACTATGGGCCTAATAGAAACCTATTATGGGAAACTCTAAGTTCCATGAGAAATATTTTTTCTCAAGAATCTTGGTGCCTAGCAGGGGATTTTAATTCCCCTCTATTTTTTTCAGATAAAAAAAGAGGGAACTCTCAAATCTCAAAAAGCATGAAAGAGTTTGCAGGTTTTGTGAATGGAAATGAGATATTAGATGCTGAGTTGAAGGGTTCAAGGTATACTTGGAGCAACAGGAGAGTGGGTAACATTCTCATCCAAATTAGGTTGGACAAGGTTCTTATCTCTAAGGAGTGCCTTCCACTATTTGGAAACCCATCTCTCTATTCTCTATCCAAAATTGGCTCTGACCATAATCCCTTATGTTTTGAAGTGGAGCAAGAAGAAACTGGATCCCCCAAGCCATTTAGTTTTGAAGCAATGTAGTGTCTTCATCCTCAGTTGGAAGCTAAAATAAAAAAACTAGTGGTCGACAAGGGTCCAAGGCTTTGACCTTTCCAAAATTGTGATGAAGCTTAGAGTTGTTAAAAGTGACCCTAAATAATGGAATTAAAGTGTTATTTGGGAATATTTTGCAAAATAAGAAAGACCTAAAAATTCAACTAAAAGCTATTGAATCTAATATAGAACTTGGAAATCAATCTTAAGATATCAAATACAGAGAAAAGGAGGTGCTGGCCAAATTTCATAACAATATTGCTAAGGAGGAAAATTTGTGGAAACAGAATCTAGGGCACTTTGGCTAAAGTAGGGAGATAAAAATTCTAATTTTTTCCACATTACAACCTTTAAGCATAAAAGCACCACTAGGATTAAAGAAATTCAAAAGGCTGATGGATCTAGTGCTACTTACATTAAGAATATAAGAACTGAGGCTATGGTTTTTTATATAAATCTCATCAGGGTGGAAGAAGTTTGTAATGAGGAAGCCCAAAATAAGATGCTTGGTAGTATTCTTAGCCTTTTCATGATTGGTATGAAATAAGCCCTTGTCTTTCCATTCAATGATGAGGAAGTCAAAGCTGCTATCTTTGTGATGGAAGAAATGAAGGCTTTGGGTCTTGATGGTTTGCCCTCCTTTTTTTCTAGAAGTATTGGCATATTATGAGGAAGGATATTGTTGATGCCCTTTGGGAGGTCTAAACCACCAATATTATCCTGTTTGGAGTGAATCCTACATTTTTAACTCTGATCCCCAAGACTATTGGTGCAAAGGACTTGGGTGCCTTTAAAATCATTAGCTTATGTAACACTATTTATAAAATTTTGAAAAAGTCTACTTTTCAAAGCATTCCAACCTTCTTATTATCTATGTTCATAATTCCTAACAATATTTTATCAAAGATTGAAGATATTCAAAATTCTTTTCTTTGGTCCAATTTTGATGAGAAGAAACAATTTCACTTTGTTGGGAGCAAGTTTTTAGATCTAAAAAGGATGGTGGCTTAGGCCTCCATAATATTAGGTAAATGAATAAGGATATGGTTGCAAAATAAAGATGAAAGTTGGAAAATAAAATTGAAACTAGCTGGGTCAACATTATGTCGACCAAATACTTGAGATAGGAGAACTTTTTACTTGTTGATCCTTTGCCAACCTCTGGTTTAACCTTTTGGTTGAGTTTTCAAAATTCGAGGGTGCTAGTCTCCAAAGGTTGCAGGTGGAGGTTGGGTGATGAACTCAAGATTAATTTCTAGAAATATATTTGGATTATGGACCAGCCCCTTGCACAGATTCCAAATATGACATGTTTGGAGTCTAGGACCAGATTGGTATTTGGGTCCAAGATGGTTGAATTTATCAAGGTGGTCAATGGGATGAAGGTTTGGCAATCATTAGACCAGTCTATTCTCAACAATGCTGAACTTGAAGCTTGGATTCTAATTGCTAATAATTTGAAGTTTTAGGTAATTAAACAAAATAGGAAGAGGATGATATCTTCTAAATAGGGAAAAATAATAGATCCTTTTTAGTCAAGTCCACCTACAATCTCCTGGCTATTAGGACACCTCCATGGGTCCCACATTTCAAAGTTTGGCTTAAGGGTCTAACACCAAAGGTGAATATATTTTTCTAGTTGGCAACTCAAAATAATATTTTGACCATTAAAAATCGAAAAAAAAGAGGTTGGTCAATACCGAATAGATGTTTCCTTTATGGTACTAATGAGGAACAAACAAGCCATTTATTCTTTCAATGCTCGTTCTCTATGGAAATTTTTAACTTTATTTTTATTTTTTTGGACTGAGTTGGGTGGTACTGAGTTCAATTGTTGATGTTTGTGCTCAATGGTCATCTCCTTTTTACTCTCCAAGGATGAAACGTTTTTGGAACTTCTATTTTATATATATTTTCTAGCAAGTGTGGAAGGAGAGGAATAGTATAATTTTTAAAAACTTTGAAATAGATCCTACCTCTGTTTGTGCTAGAGCCTTGCACCCTAGAGAATGTGTCCTCTCTAGATTTGGAGGAGAGAATATTTGAAGAGGCTAATATTGAAAGGAAAATTGGATTTCAACATAGCAATAGGGTTGCTGGTCTTCCTAGTCCTAATCCCTAGGCTCTTATGAGGTGGGAACCTCCTCTAAGTTGGGTTAAATTGAAATTTTATGGACATTCAAAGGGTAATCTTGGTAATGTTAGCACTAGTGGGGTGCTTAGGGATGATAGAGGTGGGATTCTACTGGCATATCCCAAATTATTAGATATATAGATTTGCTATGTTGTGGAGGCCAGATCCCTTTACCAAGATCTCCTACTTGTGGAGAAGATGGGGTACCAAAAAGTTTGCATTGAAGGAGACTTGTTTAATATTATAAAATTGGTCAAAAATGATTCAATCCCAAGTTGGAACATTGAGGCTATGATTATAGAATCTAGGTAAATTATTTAGGCTAGAGAGGATAGGGAGATAAAAAATATCTTCATATGAAAAACCTAAGTATAAGTCTCAATGGTTTATCTATTTGGAGAGATAATTTTCCCAAAGGTCTTCTTCAATTGTATGTAGCGATGCATGCTTCTTGATGCTTCGTAAGATTTTAATTCTTATGAAGAAAGGTTTTGTGCATAGTTGTGTGGGAGTGTTGGTTGGTTGGGGGCTCACCAACACTATTGAATTTTTGTTTCTTGTATCAAGTTGTAGCTGGTTCACTTGGTGATGGGTTGCTAGTTATAGTGCTTTATAGTTGTTCTTGTTCTTATATTTCTAGTCTTAGGCTAAGTTTTGCAGGGCTTATCCTATTGTAAAAGGTTTGGGGACCCTTTAAAAACCCCTTCTATATATAATTAAAAAAATTAGAAACTTGAACATGATTTTGAGGTTTATTTTTAAAATTCTATTACTCCTTTCAAACCATTTTCAACAAATAATGACATCTTCAATCTTGTTGGAATATATTACATTATTTGGTACATTCTAATATACCACTGCGGATACATATTTATATTAGAAAAGTGTCTTATATTAGAATTAAAGTATTTAATTAATGAAATGTAATAAATGCAGAAGTGTGTAAAGTATTTTGGCAATGTAAATGTGCGTAGTTATCCACATGCACATGTATCATAGAATAGAAAGTTGAAGAGTCATAGGAAGAGGGAAGACCAAGAAAGCTCCATATGAAGAGTCACATTCCTTTGTATATATGTGTATATGAGGGTGTAAAAGAGAGAGCAAGATATAGAAATATATAGAGTGATTGATCATATACAATCACAATGGAGAGTGATGAAGTATGATGTATTTGAGGTCTTTATTCAATAAAGATCACATTTTTGTGAACATTTATTAGTGGCATTTATATGATTAATTTTTGAAGTTATTTTTTTTTTTTTGGTAAGTAGTGTTTGTATTTACAACGGGTTTTAACAAGGATCCCAAAACCTGATTACAAAAGCAATGGGCCTAGGGCATCAATCCCTTGAAACTGAACACCAAAATAGAAATCCCGCCTAGCGGTAATAGTAAGCATGAAACAATCCCTCTCAGCGGGAAACAAAAAAATAAGAAAGAAAGTAGTTTTGGAGATCCCGCCCAGCGGGGAGTAGCCAAAAACCACCATCGAGAAGATCTCGCCCAGCAGGAAGCAAAGAAAAATTGTTACAATAAAATCCCGCCTCGTGGGAAGTAGTCAAAACCACCACAAACAGTCCCGCCTAGCAGGAAGCAACAAGGAAATCCCACCATCTGGGAAACTAGAAAAAAAGAAAGGATCCTGCCTCGCAGGAAAAATGACAGATTTTGCGGATCCCGCCCTATGGAGAAACCAGCTGCCCATCGAGAAAACATTCCGTTCAATGAGAGCCATCTTGCAGGAAGCTGATAGCCAGCACAGAGAGGATCCAACCCATCAGGAAGTGACCAGAGAGTTGCACCACAAGGAACCCGCCTTGGGAAAACAAAAGAGGATCCCAGCAGCAGGGACCAAGAATCCCGTCCAAGCACAGAGCCTTTCGAGGATTCACAAGAAAAAAGGGGGAAGCTATCCAAACCCTAAACCGTCACCTCCATAGCATCGAGAAACGTAGGGGACCAGATCCACGCGAATAACCTACAAAAAACCCCAGGGGGAAGCCTGAGGGAAAAAGGGAAGGGATCCCCAACCAATCAGGGATCCCTGGGAAGCACCAGTCCAAAAAAACAACCAAGGAAACCCTAGCCGACTGGGAGGGGTGCAAATAGTGGAGAAGGATCTCCCCCTAGGAGATCATCTGCAAACAACCACTCCTCGGGAGGGATGACCTGGGTTGAGCCAGGGACTGGGCAGGAGCCAAGAGCCATGGGAGGGGGAGCAGGGGAGGGACCAGAGCCCTCCCCTCTCTACTTTCTTCCCTCACCATCTCCCGTTCAATTTTTGAAGTTATTTATGAGTTTTATATGCTTAATATATTATCATTATCATATATTTCATATTGCAACTTTATTTTAGATCTTGTGGTTACTTTATCTAGCTTCAAAAGCTAATAGTGGTATCAAAGCCACAACAAGATTTTATCTTGCATAAGTTTTTGGTTGCAAAGGATATTTATACTAGTTAAGGAGAGACCAATAAAGTTGAAGAAATTACCTCTGGAAAAGAAAACCAAAGAAGATAGGATTTCTCACTGTGTTGAAGGAAAACTAGTGAAAGTTGAAGATTTACCTATTCCAAGAGCAAATTTGGAATAGAAGAAGATTTACAAGTCTTGAAGATAGACCTTGACATTGAAGAGATTAAGAGACCCTTGAAGGAGGTCCTATTGAAAAGAGAGAAAAATATTCCAAATTAATTTTTGGCTAGAGTCTTTCCATAGGGTTGAAGGAAAACTCGTGAAGACTAGGACTCAACATAGATTTGATTCCACTAGTTTTGGGAATAGCTAGTGAAGATTATTGATTTTAGAATTTTGGAAATTTGAATATATTTGGTTATTATTGTCTAAGTTTTTGTTGCAAAATATTAGTTCTCAAAATTTGAGAAGCTTCCTACAATGGATAGAGAATAATTTCACCTTCGATTGCTTGAAAGTCTATGTGCTTTCCTCGTGCAAGGATTAACTCTTTGTTGTAGAAAAGTAGACATTGAAGATTAAGGAGGTCCAAGAAAGAAGGCCTCATTGAAGATTAAGGAGGTCCAAGAAAGAAGGTCCCATTGAAGATTGAGGAGAACCAAGAAGGAAGTCCTCATTGAAGATTGTAGACTACAAATTAAATATTGAAGAGACCCAAAAAAGAGGTCACATTGAAGAAATTCTAGATTTGGAAGATTGAAGATTGAATATTGAAGTTTGAAGACTGAAGATAAAGGAGGACTACAAAAGGTCCTATTGCAGAGTTGAGAAGCAACAAATTTTGGAGATCCAAGAAAAGAGATCTCATTGTAGAATTCCCATAATTGGAAGATTGAAGAAACCAAGGTAAGGTTTCATTAAAGAATTGATTAAGAAGATTTGAGTAGCTACAGGATTAGAAGACCCAAAATAAGAGGTCTCAAGAATATTTTGGAGAAGAAGAATAAGGCTAGAGAAAGCCTCATTGCAAAATTAGAAGACCCAAGAGAAGAGGTCTCAAGAATATTTTAGAAAAGAATAAGGCTAGAGAAAGCCTCATTGTAGAATTGAAGCAATGGCCATTGGAGGAGATTTGAAGAAAAGTTTGTGTCAGAATATTGCAAGTAGGAGAAGTTCTTGATAAAAGGAAGTTGGGATAATTATCACCATCCGAAAACAAGCCCAAAAAGGAAAAAGGATTTGGCAAAAAGTTTGCCAAATTTTGAGAAGGTTTTGAAGATCTCAAGACATCCAGATTCTTGAGGAAGAAGACAACGAACAAGATCATATTTGAAGTCAAAATTTGACAAGAAGATTGAAGAAAGAAGAAATATTGAAGAGGCCACAAATTTGAGAGATTTGAGAATAGCCACGAAGGTTTTGTAAGCTGATTTATAAAAGAGGAATTTGCTGATTTTCAAAGGAGAAGTTGAAAGGTCACATGACAACAAATTGAAGAAAGCATAGAGCTGCAATTTGGAGAAGCTTTGGAAAGATTTTGGAGTACTTTTGGATAGCCAATTAAAGGAAGGCTTGATAGTAAAAGAGAGCAGAAAATTTGAAGATTCGTGGACACCAAGGAATCAGATTTTGTAAGCAACGATTCAAGAGGTTTGAGCTGCAAATTTGGGCAGCATTGAAAGAGTAAAGCAAGCTGCATTTTGAAAGAGTCTAAGGACAGATTTGGAAAAGCTTTGAACAATAAAGCACAAGAATATTTTGATAACGCCTAAGAAGGATAATTATTGCAGATTTGGATAACAAGAGAGCAACATTTGTAGCTTCAAAATCTAGAAGGTGATAGCATACATTTGAGAGAAAATAAGAAGGAAAAGGTACAACAAGAAAGTAAAGTTTTGGGCAGCAACTTCAGCTGCAAGATAAATATTCTACAAATAGAAAAATAAGAGGAGTATTGTTGCAAATTCAAGATAACAAGCTATCAAGAAGAAAAGCTACAAAAGAGTTCATAAAAGGTGTGCAAAATTGATGCTATAAAAAGTATTATTTTACAAGTTTTGAAAGTAGATATTACAAGTTTCTAAAGCATCATTTTTAGAGCTATTTAAAGCTAGAAAAAAGGAGTTTTAGTATAGCCAAGAAAAAAGACACCATTGTCATTATAAAATCTGCAAATTATAACAACAAGAATTAAAGTTTGTAAAGTGCTAAAAGGAGTGATAAGAAAACTAGTATATGTTGTTTTTTATATAATAAAAAGGTAGATTTATTCTAAGTTATATTGAGGTCGAATAGTCCTCAAAATGAAGGCTGATTTAAGGTGTCAAAAGACACCAAGAAGAGCATCAAGCTTGCAGAATACATTGGTGAAGGAAACCACCAAAGAGGAGTGGTAAATCCACCACTCAAATCACCATCGAGTTGCACAGGTTGAGCACCATAGATAAGTGTAAAAGTGATAGTACAACATAGGGGCAAGTGCCCAAGCATTGTCTAGAAGAACAACCATAGAAAGTGCTCGAGCATTGTCTAGAAGAGCAACCATTGGATAGGAGAGGAGCCACCATCAAAAGGAAAGAACCACCATGGAAGAACCACCAGAAAGAAGCACCAAAGTGGAAGAGAAAGAGCCACCATTGGAGAAGTTGAAGCACCACCTGCAAATTCAAAAATATAAAACAGTGAAAGAAGATATTGGAAAGGCATTAAGGGAGACCAAAGGTCAAGTTCTTGCAACCACCAAGAAGGGAAACGAAGAGGAGTCTTACATAACATATTGTGCAATGTTGCACTAACTCATTACATGCACAACCAAGTGTCCAAAAGTAGAATGTAATGCAACCAAGGAAGACAAAGCATCAAAGAGCATTACAAATTCATCCATAAGGTTGGGGAATGATATATCTTAGCTTGTGCCACTTGTCACAATAAAGGAGTAATGTTACAAGTCATCCAAGAGTTACAGGTTACGTTGGTAGTACTTGTGCCATTTTTCACAAAAGAGGAGTGCTACACATCTTGAAGAAGCTACATGTTACGTTAAAGAGATAAAGGAAGCACTTCAGTGACACTTGTCACTCATCTTGCAAGAGATAAAATGTTACCAAGGAAGGTGAAACATTTTTGAGCACCCATTTAGTGCATGAGATGAATTTACTTTGGTAGTGTCTCATTAATTACAACAAGGAGTCATTTACGTTGAAGGTGAAGCACCTTGACCAGATTGAAGGAAGTTGACCAGAGGAGTAAGAGCACCCAGTTTTCAAGCAAGTCCAAGCATAACATTAAGGAGGGAGCACCTAGAATATTAAAGGTAATATTCATTACTTTTTGGAATTAATTTTATAAGTAGGAGTTATAAGGAGTAAAGGAATATATTATCTAAGGTTAAAGTTGAAAGTATTTTATTGGAGAGATAAGTATTATTTAAACCTTAGAAATCAGAATTTTGCAATTTGAAAGCTTTTACAAAATATTGAAGATTGATTTGAGAATTAAAGCATTAATTTTGAAGTTTTGTAAAATTGCACATTTGAGTTTACAAAACAAATTAGAATATTTGCAATTTGATAAGTTTGGAGAAATAAGGTATTCTACATCAAATTAGGAATACACAAAACTTGCAAATATTATTTTTAGAATTTCTAAATTTCTAAAGTTGGAGTTATAAGGAATCCAACATCAACATAGTTTTATGAAATTTAGAATTGGAAAATTATATTCTTAAATTTGGGAGATAAAAGGAATTCAACATAGAAGTACTTGACAAAGAAAAATTGCATTAATCTCTAATCCAAAATTATTAGAGATATAAATTTGAATATTTGCAATATTTAAATTGCATTCAAATCATTGATTGATAAGAGAAAAGTAAAGTTGCTATTTTTGAAGAATAGAAGTTGAAAAATTATATTGTCATTCATTAGGGAGATACAAGGAGTTCTACAAAATATAAAATTGAAAGAAATTGTATTGAAACTAGGGAGTCATAAGATAGACTACTTCAAAGGTTTTATCAAAAAATTATTCTCAAGGAATTATATTGATTAATCATATACTACAAGATTTGAAGAATTAAAGAATTTCAACTCAATATCTAGAAGTTGAAAAGTTTTTCAAGAAAGACAATATATTCAAAATTGAGAGATATAAGGCTTAAGTATTTGGAAGGTCAAGATTGGAAACTGTCCTTAGTCCATTATTCAAAGCTAAGGAGAAATAAAGAGTAGAAAATTTGAAATTGCTTCAAATACTTATTTGATAAATTAAACTAGGGAGTCATAAGGAAGTCAACCTCAAAAGTTTAAAAGGATTCTACTAAAGTTATCTTTTGAGACTCAAGAGTTACAAGGAAGTCTACATCAAAAGTAATATGGAAAGCATAATAAAAGAAGTATTTAATGAAAATAGTGAAGAAATGTTACAAGCACTCAAGTTCTACTCTCATAACTTAATATCAAACATTGATGGAGATCAAGTATTTGAGATTCTAAAAGATAAATTGAGTATATTTTTCAAGGAAGCCAAGGAAGGAAAATTTACTACTTTTATGGAATTTCTTCATGGAAAACTTTTTAGGTCCTCTTGGGAATCTCAAGACATTATTATTACTACAAAAGAATGTCTAACAATGTATCTTTCATTAGTTATTTTTGAACTCTTTCAAGAAAATATACAGGGTGAAAGAAATAATTCATATGATTATCTCAAGGAAAATTTATTGAATTCAATTCAATATTACTATGATGATTTACTAACTCATTTCACTAAGGATGTAGCACTAGTAGAAGTGCAGGAATAAATAAAGAAAATAAAAAGGAAAGAAATTAGATGAAGACTGAAACTGGAAAAGATGATTATTTGAAGCATTCAAGACAAGAAGCAGAGTTATATCACTATGGAGATATGCTAACACAAATCTTAGAAGGAAAATCATCAATGAAGATACAAAAACAATAAAAGAAGAAAAAAAGGGGTCACACCAAAAAAGTTAAACTGGAATCATTCTATACAAATCCAAATATTGATCTTATAGAGATAGATTGAAGAAAGAAGATGAAGATCCATATTGAAGACAAAAGTCTTCAATAACCAAATAATGTAATACATGGGGGTGTTGGAATATATTACATCATTTGGTTCATGCTAATGTACCACCTTGGGTACATATTTAGATTAGGAAAGTGTCTTAGATTAGAATGAAAGTATTTACTTTATGCAATGTAATAAATGCACAAGTGTGCAAAGTATTTTGGCAATGTAAATGTGCATAGTTGTCCACATGCACATGTGTCATAGAATAGGAAGATGAAGAGTCATAGGAAGAGTGAAGGCCAAGAAAGCTCCATATGAAGAGTCACATTCCTTTGTATATATGTGTATATGAGGGTGTGAAAGATATAGCAAGATATAGAAAGATATAGAGTGACTGGTCATATATAGTCATAATGGAGAGTGATGAAGTATGATGTATTTGAGGTCTTTATTCAATAAAGATCATATTTTTGTGAGCATTTATTAGTGGAATTTATATGATTCATTTTTGAAGTTATTTATGAGTTTTATATGCTTAATAGATTGCCATTATCATATATTTCATATTGCAACTTTATTTTAGATCTTGTGGTTACTTTATCTAGCTTCGAAAGCTAAAAAATCCTCCATAGAATGCATACTGCTTTAGATTTGAAATAAATACTTAAAAATTTCATAAAATATTTTGATGTTAATGGAGGAACCCTATATATTGTTATATTTTTAAAAAACTAGACCCAAATAGTGCAAGCAAAGGTACACCAAAGAAGTATATGATCTAATATTCCTATATCCTTCTTACATAAGGCACACATGAAAGGTCGATGACATCTTCTTCTTTATAATTTCTCAGCTATAAATATCTTACTTTAGAGTGCTAACCAAAGGAATGTTGATGTTTTAGGGAGGGTCTAGAGGGACAAAACTCTTAAATCTTATAGATAAAAATATTCTAATTTCTTTAAAGCCTTATATCCTAATTTGATAGAGCATCTACCATATTTTGATAAATTTCAAATTGACTTATCCTTTCATGCAAAAATAGGTAAATATAATTATTTAATATCATTTGAATATCATTCATTATTTTTTTCAAGATATATCCTTTGATGAGATTGTTGATAGAAATCAATGTTGTAGAGTTGTTACATTAGTAAAAAATTTGACCTTTCGAATATTTATGAGATAAATATGCTAAAGTTAGGGATTACCATTTTGGATTACAAATAAGAGTATAGGTTTTCAACTAAGCATGAAACTAAAAATTTATAGGACCCTCTTTTGATTAACCATCTAGTATATTTCTTGATCAATTGTAAATTATCTAATCCGAATTTCCATATTGTCGCATTTC
Source organism: Wollemia nobilis (assembly GCA_028583015.1). Taxonomy (NCBI): domain Eukaryota; kingdom Viridiplantae; phylum Streptophyta; class Pinopsida; order Araucariales; family Araucariaceae; genus Wollemia; species Wollemia nobilis. The sequence continues at coordinate 102,396 of JAQPPZ010016981.1, read as the reverse complement.
TAGATAGGGTCTATTTTCTAAATCATTTTGTAAGTAACCTTTTTTCAACTCTTTTCTTGATATTTGAATAACCTCTAGTTAGTTTTACCACTAATTCCAAGCTCATAAATTTACAATTTGGAAACTTACCCCTCTAATATTCTTTTTGTTGCAGTCCCTATCCCACTTACAAAGAGAAAACCTATTTTTTCTTACATCCTTTCCAAAGAAAATCTCCTAGAATTTTATCAAATTTGGATGTTATTCTTAATGGAAATATTGAAAGTAGCATCATATAAAGGAATAGATTGTAACATAGTATTTGTAAGTTGTAGTCTTAAAGTTATGTTTAAGAACTTACCATTTTGACTTATCAAATAGTGTTTTATTCTATTCAATATTGACTCTCTTCAAGACTTATTGTTTACTTTATCAAATGAAGGAATACCTACATATATTGATGGAAATAATTTCAACTTTAAACATTAAAATATTCATACTAATAAATTGTAGATCTAAGGAAATATTAATGAAAAAAGATCAACCTTCACATAACATGATAATATTATTTTATTTTAAACTCCATAGCCTTCATGACTGAGGGATAACCCAAAATAAAAGTATCAATAAAAAATTGAAGATAGTATTTAAAGAAACCATTTGTTGTGGATAAAGTACCTTTAGATTTTGCTCATATTTTTCCCATTAAGAAAGTTCTCATTGGTGGAAAAAATTATTCATTCATTGAAGCAAGAGCCTATTTAATACATGCTTTAGGGTTACAAATTGGAAGATTGATACTCTCAATTAGGAGACTGTTACATGCAAAAATTATTAAAATAATACCCTAGCTAATAATGCGTGATCTAATAACAATGTAATAAAATATCCCAAAATCACCCCTTATTACATTATTTAGGTTAACAAATATTAGGATCCCCTCTTAATTTAGAGGAGTCTAAGATCTTGCTTTCGGCTCTAGCTCTTGGATTTGGTTTTGGATCTTGGCTTTGGCTCTTGGCTCTAGCTTTGGGCTCTAGCTCTAGCTTTAGATCTTGAATTTGGCTCCTATATTTGGATCCTACCACTAGGGCCATCATTGGGTCAACCATTGAGCCTACTTATGGGTTTGCAACCTATAGTTCTTCCTATAGGTCTTGTCTATTGTTCTACCCCTAGGTATTTTGTCTATGGGTTTGCTACATCTAGGTATACCATTGGGTTTGCCACTTGGTTGACCATTGGGTCTCCACTTGGTCAACCATTGGGTATTCTACTTGGTCAACCATTGGGTCCACCTCTATGTATTCCTCTAGATCTATCACCTTTAGGTTTACCTCTATGTATACCTATGAATCTACCACTAGGTCTACCATTGGGTCAACATATAGGTCTTCCATTGGGTCTAACTCTAGGTTTTCTACCTTTGGGTCTACATTTAGGTATACCTTTGGGCATATTACCTCTAGGTCTACCATTGGAGTGGCCTCTAGGTTTAACATTGGGTCTACCTCTAGGTCCACCTTTGGGTTTTTTTCCTCTATATTTACCTCTAGGTATGCCTCTCAATCTACCACTAGATCTACCTCTTGGTTTATCTTTGATTCTACCTTTGGGTTTACCTCTAGGTCTTCCATTGGGTCTACCTATTAGATTTCCACCTTATTTTATAGAATATATTCAATATTACTTTCATATTATCCCATTGTGTGATATTTTTCTGTCCATAATAAATATGTACCTTGTTGGTCATTTTCTATTTGTGTTAATAGTTGGTTCTCAGAGTGGTATGAGATTTTGATTTTATGAACTTAGTGTTACTAGTTCTTGCTTGACTATCATAGCTAGTGCCTTCATCCTTTGGCATTATTCATGGTATTATGGTCTTTATTATGCCTTGGGCTATATTTTTTGAATCCTATGCCATTATAACCCATTGTGTTTCATTAGCTTGGAGTCAATTTATTTGGTGTGTCTTCCAAAGCACACAAGTTCTTGCTCATCATTATGGATTTTAAAACTAGTACTATTATCATCAATAGCATTCAGGTGATTAGTATCACAAGTTGAATCTATCTTAGTAATTGATTGCTTGTGTCATAATAGGTATTTTTCTATAAGGGCTTGAGGCCAATTATATTACAACAAACATCTACCACCATGGGTTTGATCTTTCATTGCTCCTTTATGTCCCCTTTCATTTTATGCTTACAAATTTCAAGTGTGATTAACACCATGTATACTATCCTTGCAACATCTATAGGGATTATAATACTAGTTTGAAGATATTTAGAACCATCAATGTCTCTAAGAATTATTTGCAAAAAATTTCTTAGAGTGATGAATTTTCCATCTTCATAAAGATCCTTACCTTTTGGGAAATAAAGAAATTTAAGACCTTTATTTGGTGTGGTACACACATGAACTTGTGGTGGATTTAGGGCTTGCTTTCTCATTGATTTTCCCATATTTTAAGGTGTCAGTCTCTACCAAAAATTCACCTTTTACAACCATTAAATTTTACACGAAGGGTGAAGGTGTTGATCTTTGCTAAAAATGAACCTTTTTATGATTGTTGAATTTTTACAAGAATGTTGAAGGTGTCGGTCTTTGTTGAAAATGCACTTTTTTTAAAGTCATTGAATTTTTACAAAAAGGGGGAAGGTGTCGAACTCCGATGATATTGCACCTCTTTAAAATAACAATGCTTGAGTAATTTTGTAAAATGTAATTTGAAATTGCACCATTTTTAATTGAAAAGAAGGCAAAAGAATACCAATCATAAACCCTTATACCTTTTAAATTCATTTAAAATTTAAGTGCATGAAAAAATTGCTTCATTTTTTTTAAATTAAAAAACATGCACATTATAAAAACAATTCCCTTTATTTTTTTAAATTAAAGTGTGCATTAAAAAATTCTCTCCCTAGGGAGGAGGATATGGAGGAGGTGAGAGATGGAGGGTTTGAGTGAATGCGAGGGTGTGAATGGGTTCCCCTACTTTGGGGATCTATTTTTGGGGTTGTGTTTGGCGTGCCAGTGGGCTTGGAGCCCATAGGGATTGGTGTGTCTTTGCTTTTGGCTATTTTGGTGATCATTGGGAAGTTTCCTATGGTTCTCCTAGCTTTGATGTTCCTCTTGGGTAGATTTAAGGTTTGTAAATTGATTGAGTCTTTTGGCCTTTATTTTTTGCAATAGGTTTGTTGGTTGCATGGGTGTCTCCTAAATGCATAGTTTGGTTGTGCACAAGATCTCACATGATCCTAGATCTAATTTACCTGTGAACACAGATCCTATTGTGGGTCCTTGGAGGTCCTTATAGGCTTTGATGTCTATCTTGGGTGGGATTGAAATTTGTCTCTTTGTCTAGTTTATGGGTTGACCTTTGATTTTTGGTAGGGACTTTGTTATTTGTAGGGGTATCTCCTGGATGCACAATTTATCTATGCATAGGATATCAAATCCTAGATCTATTTGGCCTAAAAATATGGATCTTGTCCTTATGGATCCACAAAATATTCTTATTGCTCTTACTTTTAACAAAATTGGAGCTGGATAGGAAAGTATTGCTTTTTTTCTTTGTTGATGTAAACAGGTTTTTAGTTGATTATTTCTTATCTTCTAGTACTAGAACTATTTTACCTAAGAACATGAATCTTACAGTGGATCCTTTGAGGATCTTACAGTTGATTAATCTTGATCCTGGGTATTTTGGATCTCTCAATTGGAGATTGTCTCCTAGTTGTTGCTATTTTCTATTGTTGTAGGTATTTTTTGGATCTTGGGAGATCTTGATATTTCTATTGAATATTGGTGTCTTGTTCCTACTATCATATCAATTTGTATCTCCTTCATATCCTCTCGCTTTTTTCTCTTGGGGTAATCTTTTTGAGGTTCATTTTTTCTATTAAAGGTTCAAGGACCCTCAAAAATCCTTTGTAAAATGTTTTGGGATCCTTTCAAAACCCCCTTTCCACCTAATAATAATAATAATAATAATAAAATCCCCTTTTTTCTAATAATAAAAACATGAACTGTAAAAAAAAATTAAAAAACATTTTTTTTTTAAAAGAAAAACAATGATTTTTTTTTTTTATTTCAAAAATTAAAAGAAAGCTTTTTTTAATTAATTAGTTTTTTAAAACCTGTAGTTTTCGATAAATTTTCCCTTTTAAAAATGAATGTTGATGTGGTTTTTTTTTTTTTTTCAAATCCCCCCTTAGAAGAAATTAATGAAAATACACCCATTTGTTTTAATATTACAAACCTTTGAGGGTTTCAATGTTGTTTTTACTAGATGCAAATTGGGCATGTGTTTTCACATATTTCTTATATCACTATGCAAATGGAGTACAAGCTCCTTGTACACAATTGTGCACCTTCGATAATATATGGGTTGTTCCAAAGCTCTTTTTTTTTGCAAAGAATGTAGTGTCAACCTTAGGTAGTTCTTTGAATTCTTTCTAAGCTGGTATTGAATTCAACTAGGGTGCACTTACATAGCATAATAGCAAAAAAACACTTTAGGAAGAGATTAGGTTACTCTGTCACCTATAGGTCAACATAAAAAACAAGAAATGGAAGGTAGTTTGATGCAAAACCATACACCATCAAGTTGGATTTGTGTAGTACCTCCTTGGACGCTTGCTTTTTTTTTTCAAAATAAGATGTTCCTTTTTATCTTTAAAAATAAGTGAGAAATTAAAAAAATCCCCTATTTATTTATTTATTTTATTAAAAAAGAAAACTCATGCAGATAAAGTTAGCACTTAAGGAATTTTGCAGTGCATTATTTAAAAAAAATTGATTAGGGCCTAGATTTTGGTCCAATTACCAAAATCCTTGTTGAGTTGTTTTTGAATATTAGAATGGATTTGGGGAATTTCCTTTGACTAGGTTGAGCCAAGAGTGATGTCATTTATAGGCTAGATGTAGGAAACCTTCTACATGTTGTCATCGACTTTGAACTTATTAGATTTAACTTGAATCAAGCTTTAGGCTAATTTATTTTGGGGGGGTCCACAATGAAGTCAATATTCAAATAAAAACCTACAACTATCAAACAAGGGTATGTCATTGTATGGTGATGATTGTCCCTTCTCTCTATATGATAAAATAGACCAGTTTAGTACTACAATTTTAGAGCATACTTGGATTACCCTGCTCTAATACCAATGATGGAAAAAAATAATTCATTAATTGAGGTAAGAGCCTATTTAATACTTGTTGTAAGGTTACAAACTAGAAGATCAATACTCTTGATTAGGAAATTATGACAAGCAAGAATTATTAAAATAATCTCCCACATAATAATGCAAGATAAAATAATAAGGTACAAGAATATCCTAACACTTACCAATGCCTTGAAAATAATAATAAATAGATAAGCAGATAATGCGTAAGCATAATAATGTCCATATGATTATTCAAAATATTAAGTGTGGGATACATTGATTGAAATATAATATTTTTTGAGTATGTTGACATCTAATCCATTCATACCATCCATGACCAAAGACAATTTTTCTATGAATATCATATAGAAAACTACAACCCTTATCATATAGTTTATTCATATTTAGTTTTAGAAGCATACCTATATTTATGGATACGAGAACTTATGCACTCTTGTGCAATAATTGTACCATTATGAATTTATTTATAATGAATAAAACCCTCTTATTCCTTTGAAATAACACAATATAGAATGATTTTTAATATATTTTCCTAAGTTCTTTTAAATTATCTTATAAATTTATATTACAAAATTGTAATGGATGAAAATGATTAAAATATTTTATTTTTACTTTCTTCAAAACTAATGTAATAAAGGTGTTTGATATAAATTATTGTAGGATTATTTTTCCTCACCTCAATCACATACATGTCATTGTTCAAAAAATCCTAAAAATTTGAATGAAAATTATAAGAAATCCATTCGAGCTAGGTGCATTGGGTGGATTGAAAAAAATACATCCAATGGCTTATCCTGTCATGAGCCTCCCTTGGCCAAATTTGTCATATAAAGGATTTATGAATTATTATGTTATTGCAATGATAGAGTTTATGGAATTATGATATTTATTTATTTTTGGTTACATAGGGGAGTTGGTTGCAACCACTATCTTTAGTAACTAGCAAGCCCAGGGTTCAAACCATAGGGTTTTTTCCCAAAAACCTATTAATCTCATTATTTTTTATCTAAAATGAGATGGAAAACACTGATTGCTCGGGGTCATAACGTCATCGTCGGTCTGGTGCACACTTAGAGGATTCAAAACAAACTACTACCTTTGCTAAATCTGGTAGTGTGCCCCCAAGGTTTGAACCTAGGTCTCTTCTTGGCAAGTACTTGGCTAGTCAAGCCTTTGCCAATCCACCTAGACCTTGGGGGTAACTTATGATGTTTTAATTACAAATGATATGTTACTAATAGACTTGTTTGTGACACCTCCACAAGTGGGTTGAGAACGGTTGGCTAAAAAATATTTGATATATGATATATCTAATTTGGATCCAGTTCTTATCTTTGCTATTTTTCATGTCATTTATACATTTGCATGTTAGTTGGTATTAAATGGACATTTCTAATGTGTTAAATTATGGACTATGATAAGGAGGTTTAATATTGCTTTATTAAAAATAAAATATTTAATAGTAGGAAGAAAAAAAAAATCAAGAGCTAAACTTTAGAATAAATGAAATAAAGATATTTATGAAATAATGATGATATTAGCTTCAAATTAAAAAAAAAAGAACCCAAACAGAGCCCTATGAAACCTAGTTCATCCCAAACCACACCTCAATCTTCTTGTACTCCAAGGTTGTCTGCCAAAAAGCAAAAAATTATTAAAAATGTCTGAGAGTTAAGAAAGAGACCAAGAAGTGCTTCACTTGAACTTGAGAGTGAGATTGAACAAAAACCCTTACGCTCCTCTGCATGATTGAAGAACAAATCTATGCAAAAAGAGTCACTGGTATTTGAGTCTAAAGATGAAGAAAAGGATAGCCTTTATCGCTGCATGCAGATGTTCATCATCCAGTCTGTAATAAATTGCATTATCCATTTGGTTTATTTGCATAATACCCTTAACTTATGGTTTTTTAAGAAGCCTTTGACTAAAAGCGTGGAAGAAGTTCCTACTAAAAAACTGAAGAAGGTGACTGTTAAAACTAAGGACATCCTTGCCAAGGACAACACTACTGATATGGATACCCTAAATTTTGCAATCCAAAATGATGAGGTCAATCCTGATATTGAAGGCTAAGGGCACCCACTCTAGTTTAGAGGGTTGTTGTTCAAAATTTGATGCTTTTTGTTCTATGTATCCATTTTTTCTGATTTATTGGTTTCTGGTGCTGGTTGAGGATAGCCTTATTGCTTGTTCCTCTTTGGTTAGTTCTGTTCTTATCTATTATTCTAGCCATGGATGGCTTTTTGTATACAAGTTTTGGGGCCCTGTCAAAACCCGCTTGATATATAAATTTTAATCTATTTAACTGATAAAAAAAAAGTAATACCAGGTAGTTATGAATTCGTTGCCTTGAGCAGATTCCTTCAAATGTTTCCTTAAAACCCTATTGGGAAATAAGGTAGGGTGTTGCTAGTTGTTTTTGGATATCACAAAGAACATATGATTTTTTTTAGAGAGTTTTCCTTTTTGCACACCATAGGAGCGGATGATTGCTTTGGGATCAAGTGGAACATGGCATCAAGCATTACACCACTGAAGGACACTTGAATAGATTGATAATTTGAATCACTTCATAATAATGTACTCTCTACACATTATATTTTTAAAGAGAGTCTCTGTATTGTGTGCATTCAATTCAATCTATAGTTCACTCTCTACTAGACTAATTTTTGCTTTGAAGTGCATCCTTTTTTTATTCAAATGATGGATTTCTTATATGCTTCATAAAGTCTCTAGAAGATATAATTGAACACTTATGTTTGGTTCTCCTTTTTTAATGTCTATTAAAAAATGCACTGTAGCAAACAAAAATGAAACTAAGGCTTCTAAAACCTTATGTTTCTCCTGACCCTACATGGGATTGCGTGTCTGGTTTGTGAGTAATGTCTATAGTGAAAAAGCTACATTCACTAGTCAAGCATAGGCAGATGAACATTGTTCACATTAAGTAGAATGGAAAGGAATAAGTAGAACCTAAAATAAAATAAATAAAAAAATACTTTGTTTATTGATTGTTCCAAAAAATGCACAGTAAAAAACAACAATGAAAATATGGCTTCTAAAACCTTATGTTTCTCTTGACCCCACATGGGATTGTGTAATGTCGGTAGTGAATATGCTATATTCACTAGTTGAGTGCATGCAGGTGAATGTTGTGGAGAATGGACAAGAATTCATAGAACCTAAAACAAAATAAAGAAAAAAATTACTTTGTTTTATATTAAAGTTTATACCTTATGTTATAAAAATCCTTCATTTGTCATTTTTAGAGTGCCACATGTTTAGTTGGTAATGGGCTGATCGAGCACAATTTTCAACACATCCACTATGGTTTTGTCAACCTTTTATGAACCTTTGTTAGAGCAGTGTATGTATTTGAGGGAGACTTTGATTATATTTTGTTTATGATAGCATAAAGGTCCTTAATAATGTTTAATTAAAGGGGGGCCACGCTGCAACTTTGGGTAACAAGTTGATTTTTGACTTAGGATATAGAATAAAATATAAAATGAAGTTATTTTATTCAGATGCCTCTCCCTTTGGTATCCACATGTTTTTGAAGATTTGCTTTATATTATTTTCTAAAAAAAAAAAGTAAAGTAGGGTTTGCTATTATAAATGAAGGATATCATGAAAAATACTTTGATAATAGAATTTTATTTCCAAAGGATATGTATGGTAATATGGCATCTATTTATTTATGTTCATTTTTTTTTTTTAAATTGAAAGTTTAGATAGGGAAGAATATGATTAATCTAAATTAGAATTAAAAGAACAAAATCATTGGATTAATATTAAATAATTTTTAATTTAAAAATGATTTGGTCTTTATGTTATGATTTATCTTTATTGAAATAAGTTAATGAGAGACTTATATAGTTGTGATAATCCTTAGTTGATTAAAGGATTAGTTTTTCTAAAAAGAAAAATAAAGAGATAGTAATATATATGTTAGAGTAGAAAGGAGTTATTGAATTAAATTAAAAGGGTATATTTTTACAATCATGATAATATTAAATGATTAAAGAATGTATCTTTCTTTAGTAAGATTATATTATGGATTTGGGAAGGACTAGTGATGTTTTGATGACTTTGCAAAAAAAACTAATTTATTATTTGAAAATGAATAGCTAGGTTTGATTTACTGAATATAATTATGAACTATTTACGATATGAATATTTGGATATTTATGTGAAATTGGTATTCTTTTTATGAAAAGAGAAATATATTGTTTTATGTAAATGAATGATGAATTGGGCATGGGGCCCATTAAAAAGAAAATAACTTATGGGAGTTCCATAGTTACTCTTTTGTAAGAAATTACTCAAGGAGAGGACTCTTGAGTATTATAAGATTGATGAATGAATGGGGTTTAATGAGAGGGAATTACGAGGTTACCTCTCTTTGTAAAAAGGAATTTACAAAATTCTTGTTATGAAAGGACATAAGAATTGTGAATATTCTTATGCATTATATTGAAACTATGATAAAAGGAATGATGGATTCCTTTTTGTAAGATTAGCTAATAGAATTGAAATGAAAATAAATATGGACTATTTAAGGTTGGGTTTTCATCGAAAGGGTTTCCTAGGATGTACGACATGTCAATTGTGTATATTTTGTAGAACTTGTTATGGAACAATATTAAGCATTTATAGATATATTTCTATAAATTGTAAATGAAGAAGAAATGGATTTGTTTATTTTATTATGCTTTTTAGGGAAAGTAACATTGTAAAGAAAGGTAAATGATTAGCTTTCCTTTATCTCTTGCAATAGAATATGAATTATGCAATTGTGGCTTTTAAATTTGAAATGAATAAAGTTATTCTTAGGTTCACCTTAGGGATTGGGGATCCTTCCTTAAGAGGATTTGACCATAGAATTCCAACCTAATATAAATAGTGTATACACCTAAAACATGTCATGTTCAGGGAGACTACTCACATGGGCACATTATTAGGTCATGTGACTAAATGTTGGGACCTTCCAAGTATCAAAAGTGATTCCTACCACTCATCTATGGCATTTTTCAGCCCATCCAAGCCTAGCCGCTATGGACCAGAGTGTCTGGATTCTAGATGTTGAAGCTCTAGATGTTGAAGCTCAGAGTGACCAAACCTTAGCCACTACAGATGACAGTGGCTAAACCTTAAATGCATTTTGTCACCAATATAGCCTAATCTTGGATAGAAGTGGTAGTCTGCATGTAATAATGTCGAGTGGGGACAACTTTGCATTCCTCCTCACAACTAGTCTACATGAAAGACTCAAGTCAGGATTTAGACATCAATTAACTACCCCTTAGGGGTAGATTAAATCTAAAATTCTCATGCTAACCTCTAGTGTGCATGAGGGATTTAGTCCTAGGGTTTGAACATTGACCTAGGGCTTCAAACACTTTATAAGGAGTAAACCTAAAAGCACTAAGGGACCTTATTTTATGAACCAAGAGAGAGAGAGAACATCACATATCACATATCACATATCACATATCACATATCACATATCACATATCACATATCACATATCACATATCACATATCACATATCACATATCACATATCACATATCACATATCACATATCACATATCACATGTCACATATCACATATCACATATCACATATCACATATCACATATCACATATCACATATCACATATCAGAACTTTGAATAGGTTGGATCATTGAGGAGAGCTTCTAGAGACTTGAAGAGTTTCCTTTGAAGATCATTTCTATGGCGAAGCCTTGTCAGATTGGAGAGTGAATCTAAGAACCCTTGAGGAGCAACAAAGTGCTAGCCAACTAAGAGGTAATCATCCATGCACATACAATATTCATTCAACATTAATAGCAGAATTAAGCCCATAGCCATTGGATCAATAGAGAAAAAATTCACCTTAGCGGCTGTTGTCCCGAATAGTGGCCCACAACCTAGTCTAGGGTTGTTGATGATAGTTACTTTTATTCTACTTTCTCCATGTTTTCATGTCATTAGCATAAGCTTTATTTTAGTTATTTGCGTTCATAGTACTAGTTTTATTGCACTTATTTTCATTATGCTAAAAACCTTATCCAGGGAGGTAATATCGGACATCTAAGCATGTGTTGTTGTTTCATTTATTGCAGGGCTACAGGTTCATTGGATAAATTTGCAACAGACGAGAGCAAGTGGATCCCTCTAGGAATCATACCTAGAGAAGGAGACATTTGTAATCCCTCACACAGTTTCATGTACGTCACTGGGAAGCCTGTAAAAGCACATCACCCATTTCTAGGGGATATTTTATACGTCTACTACCCTCTTTGTGTAAAATCATGTATCAAATGAAGGGTATCCCATAGAGGTATTTCTATGTAACCGGATATTGGAAATATCAATACAAAGCATTAATTAATTTATTTCTTTGCACTTTGGCTACTCCTTTATTTTATGTTTTTTCATTTAATGCATGTTAAACGTTAAAATATTTATTAATAATAATCACAAATAGAGTGAGTGGATGGTGCACCACTTCCCCAGGGTCACTACAGATGGAAATCACGATGGGACCCCTACCTAGTTTTTATTTTCTACCACTTTACTAATTCATGTTTTTGTGTGCATGTTTAGACGCTTTGGTCTACAATGGCTAGAAATCAACCACTCTAGTCTACAATGATCAGGAGTCAGCCACTTTACTCTACATTGGCCAGAAATCAGTCACTCTGGTCAACAATGAACATAATTGGAGTACAAAAGAGGTTAAAATATTGGTTCTCTAAGCTGGATTAGAGGTTGGTACATATTTTTTGATGATTTATGTTCTTTTATATGCTTCTATTTTCCTAAAATAGTGAACATTAAGACACATTTTAATTTGGGAAATCAAGGAATGTGAAGGAAAGAACTTGTATATTATGCATCTTAGAGTTTTTTTAGATTTCCACTAGGCATTGCTAGGAACAATGACTTATGCTTGCAAAGTCCACCCTAGAATCTAGCGTGCTAGAAATTGTGTGTTTTTTTACTTGCTTTGAGGCCCTACTAGAGGCCATATTTGCACAAAATAGAGTGCATCCATGAATCTCATATTATTTTATGCATCTTTCTAAAAATCAAAATGTCATTTGTATTAGGCATATAGGAAAGATACATTTATTTTGTATGATGCATTTTAATTTATGTAAAATTAAAATGAACCCCACACACACACACACACACATGTTTTAAATATTGGGGAGTTGGATTTCATCACCAACCTTCAATTCAGTCTGGTGACATTGGCATTCATCTCCTTCCACCGGCTTACCCCTTAGATCTTCTTAGAATAGAATTGGGAACTTTTTTATAGTGGTACTAAGTTACTCATGTTCAAACTATCTCCCACTATTGGAACAGTTGGTTCAAAGTGGAAGAGCTAGGTGAACCCCCCAATGGGATTTAAGTGGTGTATCGTAGTCTATTTTTGAGAAAAACATGTTTGGCATGGGTGTTATTGATTCCCACTATGGATGAGTCTCCTTATTCTAAATCCAAAACAAGAGCAAGAAAACAAGAACAACATATCAAAGACACATCAAACTATTTAAGGCATACATAAATTGGTAACCAAGATAAACACTTGTTTGATATTGTTTGGTTATCTCTAAATTGCAATCCAAAAAAATAATTCATAAACACAATGGTCAAAACTAGAAGTAAACATCCTCGATCCAATACCGATGGAGAATCTGAATCAACTACTCATAGATGAAGTCGTAGTAACATTGAACCACATGCTCATAAAATAGTGAGATGTAGTTCTGCAAGTCTAAGTGGTGATAATTCAAACCTTGGGGGCTCTCCTGTAGAAAATCCAAATAGAGAGTCAAATCATGGAACTATATCACAACAAAAAAAAGAGGTCTCATGGCCATCATCATCAAGGAGATATGAGGAAGCCTCAAGGCCTTCCTCTAAACATACAAAAACTTCTCAAATACATGATGAGGCTTCCAGAGCTTCCTCCCCACATGGACATAGAAAGGGTTCTAGACCCCATTATTCATAGAGGTATGATGAGGTTTCCCCATATCCATCCTCATGGAGGGTAGATAGGGCCACACAACCCTCATCACCAAAAACACACACAAGAGTCACAACACCTCAAATTTCACATGAGACATTGAGAACATGTCTGCCTACTAAAGGGAAAGAAACTAGAGCTACATCCAGTCATAGACATCAAAAAAATTTACCCTTCACACAAGAGGAAGGATTCCAATAGACCATGCCATCATTGGAGTAAATGGCACCCCAAGGGATCAACCATGGAAAACAAGACAGTTGGATGAGTTGGATCGATTTCATTTGAGGCCACCTTCCAGAACTGTAGCCACAAAAAATTATGCATCTGGAAGTTCATGAACATTTACTTCTAAGCTCACCTCTCAATCTGGGGATGCTTCAGAGTGACTCCGCAAGTATCATATAGAGTCTGACCATAGAGATACTTATCAACACATGAAAAAAATTATAGTAGCTAGCAAGAGCAAAGAAACTACAAAGACCTCTTCAAGAAATTTGTGAATCAAAACCACAAGAACAAAATTAGACAAACATGAGCCCTTTTTAACAGTGCAATATGACCACATGCGATAGTTAGAGAATGCATTGTGCAAAGAGTGAGAGCTAGTGAAAGCTCTTGATTATGAGAAACAAAGATAAATGCTTTTGCACCAACATGAGTAGCACTTAAGAGAATAAGCTAAGCAACTAGCTCATATTGATTTACAAGCCAATGACAATGATCATCAAAGAGATAAACACGCTGAATCACCAATAGGAGGGTGCAACAGACAAGAATAAAACCCACAAAAAAATCACCACTCAAATCATGAACAATGACAAACTAGTGGAGAAAGGGTAAACATGATAAATCAGGATCAAACACATCCTGAATCCCCTCGTAGGAGGGAAGAGAAAAGAACAAGTCAAGTGCACATAGTGTTACCTCCATTACCACCACAAGGGGGCCTGCAATAAGAGGAACTTGTCACCTCAAAGGCATTCTAGGAACTTGCTAAAAATATGAAGTCCTTCTAGAAACAAGAAATGATAGGGAACTAACCAACATTGAGTAAAATACACAACCAACCATTATGCCCATCAATCCCTAGCCCTGCATATCCTACGCATTTTGAGATGCCTAGGTTAGAAAAGTTTAAAGGTGAAGAGGATCCATAAGAGCATGTTACCAATTTCATCAATGCATGTTTTCATCTTGAAGACAATGATGCTCTTATGCTAAGGACTTTCATTATGACATTTTTGGGCGCTGCCACTCAATGGTTCAACTATCTACCCAAGCACAACATATCCAGTTTTGAATAACTAGCAAGCACATTCCTAAAGATTTTCTACCTTGGTGCTAAAATAAAGGTGAACCTTTCAGACCTGGCCAACCTAAAACATTATGACGATGATCCAGTATTAGAATATGGGGATAGATGGAGAAAAGTCATGGTGAAGTTATCATTCTCCATCCCCATAGAAGAGATTGTATGCATGTTCACCAATATTTGTTCTAAACACATCTCCCTCTTGCTACAAATTCAACAATATCCTTCATTTTAGGAAGCCTTGGCATAGGCCAAACATATTAAGGACATAAAAGTAGATAATGGAACCATCAAGCTCCGAAATAAGGAGTGGAACAAAAATGGCAAGAATGACAAGTAAAAGCAGAAGTAGACAAGCCCTGCTCTAGTTAATCAAGTAGTATTGGCTACACCTAAATATGGGGCTACAAAGCAACCCTAGAATTATCAAGCACATCACCCACCAGCCAATTATGATCAAAATAACAATCGGGGATGAAACAGAGAATGCAAGCCACCTCACTATTTTACACCTCTATCAGAGTCAATGCAATCAATTTTCAACCAAATGAGTGAGGCTTGGAAGATCAAATTTCCTAATATAACTCTCATACATCCAAACCATCCTAAGCAAAAAGGATATAGGAAAGATCAATTTTACCCTTATCACAAGATACCAAGGTATAAAATTGAAGTTTGCATTGGTTTCAAGCACCAGATGCAAAACATGATTGAGGTGGGAGAACTTAAAGTTGGCAACCCATTTGATCCTAATAATAGAGATATGGGCATATACAAAAACTCCATACCAAACCATGAGGTCCCTTGAGGGCAAGGTGCCCAAGTCAATCAGGTCTTAATTGATACACCTACCCATGGGTACATTGGGATGGTTGAAATTGTCAATATAGCTACTATGACTAGATGATATGGTCAACCATAGCCTCATGTAGCTACTTTGAACATTACCATTGGCATAGCTATGGTCTTGGTATATATGAGAAGGGGTGTAGGTGGCAATTCAATCCAAAATACTAGCTTCCCTCTGATAATTTTGGGTTAGGCTATCACATCATAGGTTGATATGACTCTCTAGCAATAGCCTTGGACAGATTAATCTTGGGATTAGGAGAAGAAATCATTTTTATTCCTTATCACCCACAAAATACAAAATATTTGATCAAGAGATAAGTGGTTGTGGTAAGAATACCACCACCAGATACTTATCATCCAAGCTTCACAATTTATGCCATCCCAATATGTTACAACTCATGGGATTAAGAGCAAGAAGAAAATGGATATGAGGTAAGTGATGATGAAGTACAAACCAACTTAGCCTATCATGGGCCTCACTATTTACAAAGCCTTGCCTGGTCTAGTCACAATGAGAGTGGGTACATATCGGATGAAAGTGGCTATGAGTTAGAGGACTCAACATAGAGAGCCTGCCTAGGGGCAAGGAAATAGCCCCTTAACTTGGGGCAACATACTAATGTAAATGACATCTTCATAAGTGACGAAGAATATGAGGATGAAACAGATATGGCCTACTTAAGGCCAAGATGTGCATGCATTTTTATAGGACCACATACCAATGCTAATAGTTTTTGGATAAGTGATGATGATTTTGATGATGATACTAAGATGGCTTATATTGGGCCTCACCACTTACGACAAGTCAATATTTTTGTAGGAAGAGAAGCAGCACTTCGTGCCTGAAATTTTTGGGGAGACTTGTCAACTTAAATGCCATTTATCATGTGGTCAATCCCCCTCCACCTATGTTCAAAGAGCTCTTAGAACCCAATGATCCTATTATCTAGCCTGATCATGGACTAGATCTAGAGATTCCTTTTCCTCCAGAGCCTCATTGCGAGTATAGAGGGGAAACCTTTGAGACAAGATTTTACCCATGTGGTCTTGGATATTTCATTCCATCCATCAATATGATATCCATTGATTTGACCACTCCACTCCATAACCTAGTGGATCCTACTAAACCAATGTGTATTGATATAGAGGCTATTGATTGGGATCATGTTGATTCACCCATAGATCCTAAAGATATTTTTCCTAGTGAAGAGGTGTTACAATCATTTAATTTTGCACCAAGTTGTGCATATGACATATTCCATGCCCATTTGGATCTTGAATCAATAGGACATATAAATCCTGCCGATGAAATTTATTTGATACCCATGCCTCATCAGTTGGAGGATGGGTCACATATGGCTATAGAAGTTACTTTTGATATGGACATCAGTGATGATCCTACTCAACCAAAGAAAGTCAAGTTTGGAGAAAGTATGTCTCCCAAGGAACAAACCATCATAATTCATCTCCTTGAAGAGAGGCAAAATATTTTTGCTTGGACATACAAAGAAATTCTAGGGATTGATCCAAAGTTAGTTGTTCACAATATTTCATTGGATCCCATGAAGAAGTCGATCAAGAAAAAATTGAGAAAAATGCATCCAACCATTCCTTTGATGGTGAAGAACGAGTTAAAAAAATTATTGGATGCAATTTTCATAGTTCCCATTGACTACCTTGAATGGGTCTTGAACATGGTGCCCATGGGAAAACCAGATGAAAGATTCTACATTTGCATAGATTTCAGAGACTTGAATAGAGCAACTCCAAAGGATTCATTCCCATTGCCAAACATAGATTCTCTTGTTGATGCCACTATAGGTCATGAGATGCTCTCTCTAATGGATGGGTTTTTTGGATACAATAAAATATGAATCAAACCCGAAGACCAGCACAAGACTACTTTCATTACTCCATGGGGGACATTTTGTTACAAGGTGATGCCATTCGACCTAAAGAATGCTGGTGCCACATATCAAAGGGCCATGACATATATCTTCCATGATTATATGCACACAATCCTAGAGGACTACATGGATGACTTGCTAGCCAAGTCTCTAGTGCGGCAAGAGCACACTAAAATCCTTGAGAAAGTCTTCGATTGCCTCATTGAGCACAACATCATATTGAACCCTAATAAGTGTATGCTTGGCATAATTTTTGGTAAGATTTTAGGGTTCATCATTTCTAAGAGAGGCATCGAAGTTGATCCTGCAAAGGTAAAGGCTATAATGGAAATGGCCACCCCTACCAACATTAGGGAGTTAAGGACCCTACAAGGCAAGGTAGCATCCATCAAATGGTTCATTGATCAATTATCAGATAAGTGTCAACCCATGAACCAATTGCTATAAAAGGATGTCCCATACAATACACATACTGCAAAGTGGATCATGCTATTGATAGATTTTGATCTAGAGTTCATAAGCTAGAAGTCCATCAAGGGATAAGTCATAATATATCAATTAGTAGAGGCACCTCTTCAAGATAGCAAGCCTCTCACCATAGAATTTCATGATGATGCGGTCTTCACATTATCAGATCCACTTGAACTCAAAGAACCTGAGAAATAAAGAGACATGGCATTGTTATTCTATGGTTAGAAGTGCGAGCAAGGGGGAGGCATAGGGATAGTCTTTATTACACCGTAGGGTGCTCTATTACCCTTATAATTAAATCTAGAATTCACTTGCATGAACAATAACATAGATTATGAGACCCTGATATTGGGACTACAAGCAGCTATTGCAATGGGCATTAAAAGATTGAATATATTTGGTGACTCTTTGCTCATAGTTAATCTAGTCAAAGGATTGTTCCAAAGAAGGTGCCCACTCCTGAAAGCTTATAAGGAGCTTGTTGAAACTTACCTATATCGACTGGAATGGTATGACATCGAGGCAATACCTCACATGTCAAACAAATTTATAGACACCATGGCATCTTTGGGATCCTTAATCCCTCAGAATTCATCTGCTGATTTAAAAAATATTCATGTTAAAGTGTTTGCACCCTCAACAATACAACGTGAGGCTATGGAAAATCAAGAGTTAGTCAACATGATCCAAACCAAACCTAATCAGGATTGGTCCTTTAGAGCTAGGGCTTTCTTGCAAACGACACCTTGGGAATATTTGATCTCTCAAGGTCCTGGGAAGAGTGGTACGAACATTCACCATATGATTATTTCTCAATCTGTGTTCTTAGATTCTAGATCACAGGAGGAGCATGCCATTTTATCCATAGAGGATGTGGCTTATTAGGATTGGCTTTACCAATTTTAGGATTTCCTAAAAATTGAAATGGTATCGCAAGTCTTGTCGCATGTCAAAGACGAGCATTTAAATAGAAGGTGATGAGGTACATCTTGCTAGGAGATATCCTTTATATATGAGGCTATGATGGAATGCTCCTTCATTGTATTGAGCCCCAAGAAGCTCCTTGGGCAATTTTACAAGCCCACAATGGCACGTGTGGTGGTCACTTCAGTGGCATGGCCATCGTTAAGCGCATCTTGAGAATGGGTTACTATTGACCCACTATGGAAAAGGACTATTGCGAGTATGTCAAGAAATGCGTTAAATGCTAGCACCTTGCAAACCTCACTCACTTGCCATCACAAGCCTTGCAATACATCTAGGAAGCATGGCCCTTCTCACAATGGGGACTAGACTTAGTGGGGAAGATCTCACCCCCATCCTCAGGCCGACACACTTTCATCATAATGACCATTGAGTATTTCACAAAATGGGTCGAAGTGATCCCCTTGACATCGACAATTGGACCAAGGATTTCGGAGTTTATACTCCACAATATCATAAGTCATTTTGGGGTCCCTTCAAAGATAATATCAGATAATGGGCCATATTTCAAGAACAAAAATGTGCATGCTTTAATGAACAAATATCACATTCAATACAATTTTTCATCACCCTATTATCTGCAAGAAAATGGGTAAGAAGAATCCTAAAAAAAATAATAGTCTCCATCTTGAGGAAGACGGTAAAATATAATCATAAGGACTAGCATTTGCAATTTCCTCTGGCATTGTGGGCATATAGGACTAGTGTGTGGGCGCCCACTAGGGCAACATCGTTTTCACTTGTATATGGCACTACAATAATCATGCCCCTAGATTTGGAAATTCCAACCCTGCACATAGTGTTGAAGTATTTCATAGATGATGACACCACATGACAAGCCCACCTTTATCAGTTAAAACTTCTTGATGAATGTCGAGTCAATGCCTTGGAGCATCTTTGCGTTTATCAAGATTGCCTTGCGTGAGCTTACAATAGTAAATTCCACTTGAGAGAATTCAAAGTTGGGGATCTTGTGCTTAAAGAAAACCAATAGAACTCAAATCTGCCGCTGCACCTACGAGAAAAATTTACAGAAAAATGGATAGGCCCCTACATGATTTCAGAGAAGGTTGGGCCTGGGGCATATCACCTCACATTATTGGATGGATTTGAGGAGCCTGAGCCTCTCAATATCATTCATTTGAAGATATTTTATACATAAAATACAAAAACATTCAAATATACATAAAATACAAAAACATTCAAAAATGTCAAAAATACAAAAACAAACAAATTCAAAAAATGTAAAAATTCAAAATTCAATAAAAAATGCTCCAAGGGTAAACCATACCGCTTGGTCAAAATTCAATAAAAAATGCTCCAAGGGTATCTTCACGCCGCTTGGTCAAACTCTAAAAACCCCAAAGGCACAATAAGCCCTTTGGTCAAAATACAATCAAAAATACAAAAACAATGCAAAAATAAAAATACAAAAACAATGCAAAATCAAAAATACAAAAATAGTTGCATCTCACATCTACATCCATATAGTTGCATAACATCAAACATGCATATCCATTGCATTTGCATATATTATGATCACATTCTTGCAAACGATGCCACAATTTGTATCGCAACCACAAATACACAAGTCCACCTTCATCCATTCATCCATGTGTGTAACTATGTTTTTCAACACAACCATATCATGTTGCTATAAGGAATAGGCTAATATTTTCTAGTCATTCAACCATATCTAGTGGTCTTATCAGCTTTTGTGGAAAGCCATCTTGATTAGTAGAGAGTGAGGTCTAGTCGTGATAATGCCTTAGATATTCAGGATCCCATCACTAATTGAAACACTAAAATCCTAGTTGGTACAAGGGAAATATGAAAGCTAAAAAATTGTTCTAGGTTACCTTAATAAAAAAAGGATCTTCCTTTCTTATCCTCCTGTGTGACCGATTCAAAGGTGCTGAGAATTGGCAAAAGGATAAGTTACGCCCTACCCAAAAATGAGTGATTATAATCACTTCATAAATCCCTTACTTTCATTAAAAAAAGCAAAAATCCTAAAACAAAGCACAAATTCAAAATCCTAGTTTCCAAAGTCATAAGTTCAAAGTACCAAAAAGCATAAAAACCAAAACAAACAAGTGATTTTCATCCTTACATCAGTCCCTTGCTCAAGAAAAAAAATCAGTAAAAAATAAACAGTGATTTTCATCACTAATCATGAACAAGTATCCCAAATGAAATGAAGAAAATAAGGGAACGGAACTTGAATCCCTAGAATTCTCAGCATTGTACAAAATCGGAAGGTGATCCCCATTATAGGTTGGTGTACAACCATGCCTGACAATAGTGATAACCTTACACATGTTAATATGTCTATCACAATAGCATTTTACATTTGTGTAGACCAATGTTTGCATGTGGATGAGCTAGCTTTAGGTAACCCAACGCTACCTAGTAGTATAGTCCAACTAAGTCCAACACAGGATAAGATGAACAATTGAGGATCCATGATATTAGAAATGGGTTGAAATAATCCCGCCTAACATCGGAGGAAATGCTTGAGTTCTATCTAAATATATTCATTTGCACACACAGGGATAATGAATCTCTAGGTCCATGATGAAAGCTTTGCTTTTCAAAAGTCTTGTATGGTCAGTACGTAGTTATTGATAGGGTAACTAGAGTGTTTGAGTCTTAGGAAGAGCTTCAAAAATTCCTACATAGCAACAAATCATGTCATTCATCACATCATCAATTTTATTTATGAATTTTTGTAAATTAAGGGGTATTAACAAAATAGGTTAGATACCGGATAGACGTTAGAAATAATATCTACACGGCCACTAACTATTTTGAATCTTTTAAATTACATAAGCTTTATCAAGAAAAGTACATACATTCCATGCCATTACATTTCACATATGAATGCCTAAGTAATTAGTTCTTATGATAAGAATGATTATTTACATTCATGATTGTTATACTTTTTGTGGTATCACCCATTTAGATTGTTGAAATCATATCATATGCATTCCTTATGTTTTAAGTGATTAAAGCATATAGGTTCATTCACATTAGAATAAACATCATATAAATGGTACATGACATATTGCATTTACCATATCGTAACATAAGTTAGATGCATACAATTAAGTCAAAATTAAACATTCATCTAATGAAAACATTGCATCCATAAATACATAATTTCATAAAGCATCCATCCATATCTAAGATCACATCATTACATCCACCCATACATAGAATCATAAATCCATCATAAAATTAACTCATGCTACATCACATCATGTCACAATAATCAAAATCATGTAAGCATCTACATAAACATATACATAAGTATCCATCTCAAATATCCATATCATCATAAATATCACCTATCATCTAACACATATATCAACTCATCATAATGCCATCAACACATCACATAAGAAAAAAAAAACATAAGAAATAAATGACACACATAATGAAGCATAATGCAAATATCTCATAAATATGTGTGTCTCAAAAGGTGTCTCAAAATGTGTATCTCAAAGTACATGGATATACAAAAATTCCCAAAGGCTACAGTCATATAGGTTAGCTGACCTCAAAAATAAAAGCCAAATGCATCATCAATCAAACACTGGGTATGTACCCCCTGTAGTTCCATCCCCTATAAATGGATCATGGGTGGAGTGGTGTGAGCCCACTGGCCTCTCTGTGCGAGTCCGGGTCCTATGACTAGGCTAGATAGAAGACTGCCCTGAAGTAGAGCACCCACTAGCCTATGATCTGTCTGCACCTACCCTCTCTCTAGGAGTGGCTCCTAGCATTCTTATCTACATCTCAATAGAAGCAATGTGGCCTACATGACCGATAACCTCTACCTCATACTCATCCAATAGAGTCTGCATCCACCTAATATCTACCCTTAGATCTGTACCTATAGATCCCTGAGGTGTGGAAGGATCAATGACAACTTGTATCGTAGAAGCACAGCCCTTGATAGCAGCCTGCAAAGCCTGTATCTGAGCCATGAGCTACTCTATAGTAGCATCCCATTGGGCAATGATAGCATCATATTGATGTATACCTGGATCTTGGTCTATTGGAGCTCGACCTCTACATCATGCAAATATGCTCTTAGAGGAGAATATCTCTCCTCGGGATCCAACTCCTCATCCTCCTCCTTAGGAGCCTCCTGCTCCTCCACTACCACTTGCTCTGTCGACTGGACCCATACCTCAGTCCTAGCTCAAACTCTATGCTCTAATGGATCTACATCACCATATCTACCATCACCCTAATGGCCTAGACTACCATCACCATGCCACATCCGGTCACCCCACCACTATGCAAATGCATCTGTGACTCTCCTAGTGACTCGTGGGTCAATTACTGGGGCATCCTCCTCATCAACCAACTCTATGATATGTGGGGGAGGGAGGTATATCTCTACTCTGATGTGCCTGTATAAGAATGGGATAAGTGGCACATCCTGCTATAACCCGTACTGATGAAGAACATAGGAGTAGAAGAAATATTCCCTGATGCCGACCTTGTGGCAAATGAGCCACTGCTCACATCACATCCTAGCTATAAATCTGGGCGGATCATCCCAAACCAAACACTCATAATATGGACACCACATGATGGCCTTGGCCTATAGCCCAGTGAAAGTAGTAGTATAATGGGGGAGCTCCCCTACATTAGGGCGGCTCTTGCACTCCTCGTGCTCTCAAGCCCACCTGGCAGCATAACACTACATATTAGCATCAATAACTATAATATTAGTGGGGAGTCCTCTGGGATGATCCATGCTGATATGCTCCCATCCCCATACCTAAAGGATCAAGCTACAACCAATGTTGATGCAGCCCCATCGACGAATGTGATACAACTCATCATAACACTGTGCTAGCAGGGACCTCCCCCTTGCATAGATGATGGGCTCCTCACTGTCCAACAAATCTTAAACCATTGCAAGGAGGTTCCATGGGAACCTCAAGCCTGAGCAATATAGAATGAGAATTTTGTTGATGACCATTAGCAATATCACATGCCTCTCCAAGAAGACACGCTCCCTGTACCAATGTATAATAGATACACCTCTAGACTTGGTGTCCTTGAAGGCAGCCATCGCATGCCCCCTGAACACCCGAAGAAAAATTGCATCACGATCATTAGTGGCCAAAGAGACGATGGCCACTCCATCAAAGGGGATACAAAAAATCTTGTACACATCCTCTAGTGTGATAGTCATCTCATTGATAGGAAGATGGAAGTTGTTCATCCTAGGGTCCCATCGGTGAACCATGGCAGTGAGGTAGGCCTGATACGACATAATCTAAGGCAGCAGGGCTGATACATACTATAGTTCGTGGACCTTAAGCCAGGCCTAGTTCGTATCATCCAGGAGTGGGAGGAGGTCATTTAGGAGCTTCGAATCCCAAGATCGAGCAATGAGAATCTAAGAGCAAAAATAAAAGGCATAACTACAATGCATCTAAGGCATAAATCATAGTAAAACATGAAAAACGAGTGCAAATAATGATAAACTATCCTAAGTCTAAGTGAAAGAGGAATAAATGCACCTAATCAAGCAGCATAGTACAAAAAAGCAGCCCAAAAATTCAAAAAAATTAGATAATCATCTCACAAAATCCAAAAAAAAAAATTACAAAATTTAACTAAGGTTCTTGGCCACTGTCGCCTACAGCGACCAGAAACTGGCAGCTAAGGACAAAAGTGGCCAAAACCCAATGATAAAATTTTTGACCATTGGGATTCAAAGCTAGCCACTATAAGTGACAATGGCCAAATTATAGGCCAAAACAACAAACATGTATGCCCTAGGCTGAAAATGCCAAAAAAAGCAAACATGATGGCTTTGAGCGACAGCGGTCGATGGACGACACAAAAAACATGTATGCCCTAGGCCAAAAATGACAAAAAATTTGAAAAAATTAAAATAGGGGCAAGCCCACCAAAACAAAGCCTAACCTAAACCTATCTATGGATTCGGTTCATTGCCAGCAAGTTTAGTGAGGTTCATTTACCGATTACTTAATGAGGTTCAATTTTACCCAAAAAGAGAAAGCAGGGTTAAGGTTTGAGAGAATACTCGAGAAGCTCTGGCTCCTCCACTCGTTGATGTCTCTCCCTACGTAGCCATAGTCTCCAATGCAACAACACTCCAAGTTGCAAATGTCGCTTTCTCATCAAAGCTCTGGAAAGCAAATTGCCAACTGGAAAATGAAAAGTCAAAACCCTAGATTCCCTTTTGTACTTCTCAAGTTATTCCTCGACTATTGATGATGTTAGTGGCCTGAAATTTTTGGCTACTCAAGGCGATAGTGGCCACAGGCAAGGACTTAGCAGTCCTTGGATCTGATAGTGGTTGGATGCACAAGAAAAATTAAGAAGATTCCCTCTAGGAGGAATAGCAAAAAAATCAAATAAGCACATTTTGATGGTCCCTAATCATCATAATAATAAAAATAACAAAAAAATAAATCTCATAAAAAAAATCTCAAGTAAGCTTTGTATTCAGTTACTTACTTTATCAACTCAGCGGTTGTAGTGATTTGCACTCCATGCAACTTGGTGAGATGAGTAAGTTACCATAGAGCTACTTGGGGAAAATTACTCATTTTGGAATTATGATGTATCACCTCAACCCTAAAGAATATCAAGATGATCGGACTGCTCCACGGGTATGAGGGAATCATCCTAATTCTCTTATGACACCAAAAACACTGAGCCAAGTGATGCAATACAAGAATAAATATAATTGCTCATCCTAACTCCCTAAGAAGGCTATTTGTGGCTAGACCACTCCCCAGGATAGGGATGAGTGATCATCATAAAAAAATTGGAATCACACTTGGATGGGGGTTTGCCCATTAAAAGAACAAACACTAGAAAGAAACCAAAACTATTCAGATTGGTCAAGCGATTTGTCACTTCATTCATTTCCTTTCCCTCATTGATTCATTTGTGTGAGGGGGTAGTTCAAATATTCAAATAATCATAATCAAAGTCGACCAAAGATCACTCAATCATATCAAAATAGCGCTCGTCCTATGAATCATTACATACAACTCTTACAAAAATCTCCCTGTTTTCTTGGTTCATAAGCAAATATGACATCTTTAACTTGTAGCTCTCCTCCGGTCGGTTCTATTGTAGCAACATAAGTTACCCGATTGTGTTTGAGGAATGAGTGCAAGTGGACATGTACAAGCCCTGTGCTAAATTAAGCCTTCAATCAGGTTGAAGCAATGATTCAAGGATGCATGTCATCTTGCGTGATTGGACCATCCAGCATTGATTAGATCAATGATAATCATACACCCTAAAAACATAGCAGCCTACATTTTTGTTTTGCTCTATGTTTTCCACTCAGTGCATCACAAAAAGGGGTATCTGTAGACACCTAAAACATGTCATGTTCAGGGAGACTACTCACATGGGCACATTCCTAGGTCATGTGACTAAACCTTGGGACCTTCCAAGTATCAAACGTGGTTCTACCACTCATCTGGGGTATTTTTCAGCCCATACAAGCCTGGACGCTATGGACCAAAGTGGTTGGATTCTAGCCGCTGAATATCAGAGCAACAAAACCTTAGCCATTACAGATGATAGTGGACAAAATTTAAATGCATTTTTCTGCCAATCTAGCCTAATATCAGGTGGAAGTGGCAGTCTGCATGCAATAAGGCTGAGCAGGGATAAATTTGCATTCCTCCTCACAACTAGTCTACATGAAAGACTCAAGTCTAGATTTAGACATCAGTTAACTACCCCTCAAGGGTAGATAAAAGCTCAAATTCTCATGCTAACCTCCAGTGCGCATGAGGGATTTAGTCCTAGGGTTTGAACATTGACCTAGGGCTTCAAACACTTTATAAGGAGTAAACCTAAAAGCACTAGGGGACCTTATTTTATGAATTAAGAGAGAGAGAGAACATCACATATCACATATTAGAACTTTGAACATGTTGGATCATTGAAGAGATCTTCTAGAGACTTGGAGAGCTTCCTTTGGAGATCATTTCTATGGTGAATCCCTATCATATTGGAGAGTGAATATGAGCACCCTTGAGGAGGTGCTAGCCAACTGATAGGTAATCATCCATGCACATACAATAATCATTCAACATTAATAGTAGACTTAAGCCCATAGCCTTTGGATCAATAGAGACAAATTTCACCTTAGCGGCCGCTGTCCTGGATAGTGGCCCACAACCTAGTCTAGGGTTTTTGGTGATAGTTTCTTTTATTATGCTTTCTCCATGTTTTCATGTCATTAGCATAAGATTTATTTTAGTTATTTGTGTTCATAGTACTAGTTTTATTGCACTTATTTTTATTATGCTAACAACCTCATCCAGGGAGGCAATATCGGACATCTAAGCATGTGTTGTTGTTTCATTGATTGTAGGGCTACAGGTTCATTGGATAAATATGCAACATACGAGAGCAAGAGGATCCCTCTAGGAATAAGACCTAGAGAAGGAGGCATCTGTAAGCCCTCATACAATTCTGTGTGCATCACCGAGAAGCCTATAAAAGTGCATCATCCCTTGCTAGGGGATATTTTATACATCTGCTACCCTCTTTGTGTAAAATCATGTATCAAATGAAGGGTATCCCATAGAGGGATTTCTATGTAATCAGATCTTGGAAATATCAATACAAGGCATTCATTCATTTATTTCTTTGCACTTTGACTACACCTTTCTTTTATGCTTTTCATTTAATGCATGTTAAACGTTAAAAGATTTAATAATAATAATCACAAATAGAGTGAGTGGATGGTGCACTGCTTCCCCGGGGTCACTAAAAATAGACCTCTAAGGTTAAAACCAGAACTAAGGAAGATGTGATGTGATAATCCCTTAGGGTTATAATAGGCACTTTAATAAAATACCATTGACCTATGCTTCGAGATACGACAAGCGTAGAATTCCATTGTAACTAAATTCTTGTGATGGTATCTCCAGTAGATAATGAGATACCCATGTGAGATATCTCATGCAAATGATAGTCATAGGAACCCAAATTATTGTGGAAGAATTCCTATGGGGGATGTCATTTGGTGTAGTAGTCATTGGAAACCTTAATTGAATTATGGGTGACCAAATGAGGGATGCCAAACGGGTGATAGTCACCTCCATTAAGCTATCAAGGGAATGGTTGAATGGTGCACAGTAGTTTTATACTAAATTAAGTGTATGTAAAACTATAAGAATCTTGTGCCTTAGTACTAGTAAGGAATTATTGACACTAGTAAGAGAATTGACATCCTTTTTCTAAAACAATCGAGATAGGGTTAACCCACATATTATGGTCAAAATTTCCTTCAAAAGAGAGAAAGGAAATGGGATGACCACTCAAAAGTATCCTTTATGTTGTATGGGCAATGTACAAGGTAAACCATTGAATTGATGCAAGAGTTTGGCCACTCTTGTCCACTTGAGGGGTGCTGCAGCATCTGGAACTTAGAATGTGGTAAAATCGTATGTGGAATTTATCTATATTATCTTGGTTAAACTTGAACCTTACTTTTTTTGGGTTAGATTTTAGGATTGTTACAGTTGGTATCAGAGCATGGTCATAGGACTTTAAGCTTCCCTCCAATAAACTCTAGGTTGTAGAAAAAATATACCTTGGAAATAACCTAGCTATGACTAGGTTTGATGTGCAACTTAGAAAGAATGGAAACTTCCCATGGGCATGGTAGTTTACATGGAGTAAAATTGGCTATTAATCGAATGAATGAATATACTCTTTGTAGGGCACCTTATGTGGAGTAAGTGTGACCAATGATATTATCAAAAGACTGATAATACTCTTGAAATAACACCTCATATAGAGGTAAGTGATATTATTGATATCATCAATGGATGATGATACTAGTCATTAGTTTATATGAAGGATATAACTAACTAGTGGTTACAAGTGCAATTCGAGGATGAAATTGTAACCTAACTTAACTTCCTTTGTGGATAAGAAAAACATGGTACTTTGCAAGATGGGACAAGCGAGACCCTGATCATCATCAACTAAGTGATAATGATCCTATTAGATATGGTACCTTATGGGTAGATAAATGTAACCATAATTATTATTTGATGAATGATGATGACCATCATAGAGGTGGTATCTTATGGCAAGACAAGTATGGCCATGATTTCTATCAAGAAGTGATAATGGTCTAAGTTAGTCCATGGGAAAATAAAACTAACTGATGATAAGTGCAATTTGGAACCATTCTCATGGATAAGAGATGATACTTGTTTGAAAAATTATCATTCAAAAAGGTAGGGTTAACTACATGAGAGAGAGTTGTAGTATATTTCCAAAATAAATTTGTAAGAATAAGAAATTCTAGTGATAAAAGAGGAAGAGCAATGGACCTAGTAATAAGTCTAGAAGGACAATAGACTCAAAGGAAATAGGTTCTAGTGAGAGTATGGAAAACCTCTCTTACATAGTTAAGTTGCTTCAAGAGAAGATGGAGCAACAACAAAATATGTTGATAAGGGAATTAGAATCAAAAAATTTAGAAGGTTGTCAAGAAGGTAATCTTGTTGATAGAATTTCTAAAGGATAATTTAATCTATGAAACAAATTGACTCAATCCAAAGAAAGAATATGAATTGTAGCACCATAAAATTGGCACAGTTAAACCTTAGTAAAAAGATAAAAATTCAAATTTTAACCTTAAACTGCCCGTTAACTGCCTGTTACCCGCTCCCCTTGTTTTTCATGCCATTTTTAGGATTTGTTTTGATTGTTGGACGATATCATACCAAATCTGATGAATTCGTCTCAAACAAAATGTCCAGATGATTTTGTCCCAAAACCGAATTTTCATACTTAGCTTCTGTTCTAATAGCCTCTCTAACCTGGGCAGAAAGCGTGTCTACGTAGTTAGAGTCTCCCTCATTGGAGATCTCCCAAATTGGGATGATCTCCAACCTCCTAACCTCTCCCTAATCCAATATAAACTAATATTTTCTTAGTTTATCCCCCTAAACCCCACTGAATCCCCGACTCTCTACCTAAAACTCTGCTTAAACTCCCTGAGCTTCCACGCACCTCAGAGCATCCTCACACCATTATTTGCATTCTATATTTCATGTTTTCTTGCAGGAACTTTACTGTTTTTCAGTCGAAGCTAGCTCGGATCATTGTAAGTGATTCCAAGTGATTTCGGATGATCCCATAGAGGAGCACAGATGATCTCATACGATTGGAGGCAATCCTGACTGTAGTCTGGATTGGGGGCAATCAGAGTCTAGAGTTTGCATCTCTTTATTTTTTTTGGCATTTCTTTATACATTATTTTAGTTATTATATTCATGCATATTGGAGTTCACCTCATTTAGTATAACCACATGATAAAGTTAAAATAAATCATTAAATCTACTGCATTTCTCTTATTTGTTATTTGAATCTAATATTTAGGCTTGTTTTCTATTATTTATATCATTCTCCTTTGCTTTTGCAGTTGCATCTTTGGTATTTTATATCTATTCTTGTGATTGCAAGTTTTTGATGAATTCGTCTGACGAATTCGTCAGATTGATGATGATATAGTCTAATCTCAGATGATTACATACGAGTTGAGATGATCTGGACTACTACAAAACTTAGAATCTTCATCAAACATCCAAAATCAGGTATGTATTGTTCTAGTTAGCAAATTCTATGTGTTTAGCATTCATTCCTATTTTTTGTTTTCATATAAATCTGTATTGGCATATAGAATAGTTTAGATTCATCTTGGAAAAACCTAGGAATTGAATGAATAAAGTGCAAAATGAACACATCAAACTTACTATCAACCTAGGTGTGGAAACTGCCACTCAAAAGTTTCTTGGTGAACCCACCATCCATCAAAAATTCACCCTTATACCCCTCCCCTGAGAGTTGGGACCTTCAAAGGGCCTCTCAGTCCTAGGTATTGTCCCATCCTTCTCGCATCCCCCTTCTAGGAGTGGATCCTATAGCTTGAAGGTAAGGATGCAAAAAATTTGGAGAAATACATTTTTGGTGAACCTGACGTGAAAAACTAAAAACCTTTTAAAAATAATCCAAAAAAAAAAACACAAAACATAAATGCATTTAGAATCAAAGATTGCATATCACATTTAGATGGTAGATTATAATAAAATATGTGCTGTCACCATTAATATTGAGAATCAATTAGCAGCTATAGAGATTACTTCTGTGCTTAGAGTGCCTCAAACAAATAGGGTTCAACCTTTATGGGACAAACTTGATAGGAGATTGGGTATCATTGGATCTAGGGCAAAATAACTTAGGCAAATCAAGAGGTTTGTCCTAGATAGAATCCTGGATGCTGATCAAGTGGCCTTATATCATGAACTTCAAAGAGCTTGCCATAGGTGGTTAGTAGATAAAAGAGCCCATGTGTCTTCAGAGTTGTACACCTTTGAGGAATACCTTGAGAATGCAGTTGTAGTACATAAATTTCTATCTCATATAGAGGATCAAGAGGTCATTCTTATAGATAGAAAAATATGGAATAGAATTCCTAGAGCTATGTTATATCGAGAGTATTGCCACAAACTTTATTTCTACCAGTCAGAGTCTGAAACAGATAATATCACTATAGCACACTTTATCAAGTTCTTGAAAAACCATTTCCAATTTGAAGAGGAGCATTTCATGACTCCTGATGAACTTGATCCTATCAATGAAATCTATAAACTATTTATAGAAAACTAAGCTATTCCTTTATTATTGTTATTTCTTGCATTCAGTGTGTTGTGTGTTGTCTTTATAAGCAAAAAAACAAACAAAAACAAAAATAAATAAATAAATAAAATAAAAACAAAACAAAATCATAACAAAAATCAAAACATTTTCTTTTAAGTATTATAGTAGGTATAAAATATATATACCTCCTAAATTTGTTGCAAATATATTAATATATATTTGCTAAAATCTAAATTTAGACATAATGACTAGAATCAGGAATGGAAAACAGACTGAAGTAGAAGAAGATTGGTTAAGAAAACTAGGAAATAACCCAGATGTCCTTCCTGAAGACCCAATTCAGGAAGAAGGAACATTTTATCAACAAGAAGAAGAATTTGTTGTAGGAAATGAACAAAAAGAAAATGATAGAGAGGAAGGATCCTCATCCCCTAAAATATCTCTAGAAGGAGTTGTTACTTTTGAGAACATGGAACATTTCTGGAGGTTCCTCAATACTAATATGGGCACTCTTAATAGAGCAGTCCATATGGACAAAGATCAAATTAGTGACACTCAAGCAACCCTAGAAGAAATATATCACACATGCACTAATCCATTGTACTTTGTTGATCAAGAAAGTGATCAAGCTGGACCATCCAATTTGGATATGGCCGCTATAATCCAGAACATGCAACAACAACAGGTTACCCAACTACCTAGAGTGCCTGTTACCAAGCCTAGGGTTATTCCCACACAAAAGAAACCTTAATTCACTGCTCTATTTCGTCAAGCTATTGATCAATATAAATCAAATAAAAAAAAGCCTAAAACAAAACCAAATACCAATTTCCAACAATCTGGGATACAACATAATGCTACAACAAATATTCTTCATAATACTTTTCCTACCAACCATTTGCATAAAAGCAATATAGCATCTAATCCTTATGTCACGCCAGCATACGCTCATAAATACCATACTAATATACCACCAAACCAATATGGTGGGCAAACTGGTAATCTGGAAGCCATGGTGAAATAGTTAGTCTCCCGCATGGACCAGATAGATCCCTAGCATCCCTCATACAATTATCGAGAGATGTGTAGTCAGCCTCTAGATCCTATAGTTGTAGCACAACCATATCCCAAACACTTTCCTATGCCTGTCCTACCTATATACAAAGGAACTAAAGATCCCATAAAGCATCTTCGTATTTTTAGGATAACATGTCATGATATATCACATTATGATTTTTTATTACTAAATATGTTCCCAAAAAGTTTAGGAGGGATGGCATTGGAGTGGTATTATCAACTACCCACTCATTCTTTGAGAAATTTCGAAGAGACCATCGAGTCTTTTGTGCATCAATTTAGTGCCTACATTGAAAGGCATGTAACTATTAAAGATTTGTACAACCTAAAACAAGACAAAGATGAGTGTTTTGCTGACTTCTTAGCTCGATGGAGGTAGTTGATAGGAAAATTACACTTTGTGTTACCTTATCAAGAAATGTTGGATATCTTTATCAATAATTTACAAGAATAGTTATCCTATGAGTTATCAACTGCTACCTTGACCACCTTTGATCAAGCTATATATTTAGCCCGAAGAGTGGAAGATGCTCTTATTAGGAGAGGTCAGCTTAAAAATAAAGATGATGAGAAAACATCTAGAAATAAATATAAAAATAAACAAGTTGTGGGTGATGGAGTCACTGATAGCAGAAACGTTGTTAATTTTAATAATGCGAAAACAACAAAGAAGTTCATATTGAAACCTCTTGATAAACCACCCCGAGAATTTACTAGGTTAAATCAACCCTTATCAACCATTCTCCCACAACTATTAGCATGAGTTTAGATTCAGTTACAAAATATCTGGGAACCTGATCCAACTATACCTGGATACAGAGCTGATTTACATTGTGATTTCCATAGAGGACCCGGACATGCTACCAACTCTTGTAGAAGATTAAAAAATAAAATACAAGACCTGATTGATAACAATGAGATGGAGGTGCAAGCCTTTCAACCTAAACAAAATCCTTCTAATAATGCTCAAAATAACATCCCTCAAAATTAGAATCAAAATGCCAATCGATCCATTGGACATATTTCAACATCCTTTACCAAAGCATGGTAAAGAGGTGGCTAATCAAATTGAGCATCATAATGTTCCCCCTCCTACCCGATATGTAGGAACTATTAGTGGACATTCACCTCCTCATGATGTGGAAGTATTTGACATGAATTTATCCATGGTTATGACCAGACCTATATATAATATTCGGACCCCTGATCTTAGTGATATCGAATATGAGACTGAAAGTGACATGGAAATCACATCAAATCAATAGAATAGCTCTAAAGATGAATCAGATCCTATTCAACCTATCACAAGTTTTATGGTTCCAGAAGAACCATTTCCTAGAAGAGTCACTACTAGACCATCTTCTCACCAATTACTTTCTAATGAACAAGCCATAAACGCTAGAACAAGACCTATTCATCATCCTCAAAATAATATTGTAGGTACCATCAGAGCTGTTACTCGACAACAGGATCAAAAATCTCAACAAAATCCAACTCAGAAGGATGGATCAGCTCCATTTATTTTGAAAAATCCCAATAAAGGGAATCATGCGCCCAATGTTCAACCTAAGCCTCCTTATAATATTAATGAACAATTATCAAATACTATAGCTAGAATTTCCATTTTGGACCTTTTAAGATCTCCTACCCATAGGGATGAATTAATGCTCACATTAAGCCAAATTATGGTACCACAAAATATTCAACCTGAAGCCATGTCCAATACTATCATAACTCGAGAAGTTGATTGTATTGAATTTCAAGATAGATATATACCATAACATAGTTTACATAAGGATAAACCCTTATATATTACTGCCCTAATTGGGGATGTAGCAATTAAATGAGTCTTTATTGATAATGGTTCATCTTTAAACATATGCACTTTTGAATTCTACCAAATATTTGGGTTTAGAATTGATGAAATGAAAAGAACTGATATGATCATAAAATCCTTCAATGACGAAACACAAGAAATGTGTGGAGTTATACTATCCCCTTGCAAGTTGGTCCGAGAACCTTGGACATGACCGTGTTTATTGTACATTGCCCTGCATCGTACAATATACTTTTGGGTCGCCCTTGGATCAATGCAATGCGAGCTGTTTCCTCAACTTTACATCAATGTGTTAAATTTGAATTTAAAAATCAGTTGGTTACCATTCATAGTGATCCTAGATCCTTTGATATGTGTGCGTTGGTAGAACCTATCGGAGTTCAATTTTGCCCTGCTCTGTCATCCACACATCCTAATTCTCATTATCCATCTAAACATGTGAAACACACACCCATAACATCATCTACTCTTTCCCCATCAACTACACCTCTACATATAGCTCAACCATATTCCAAACAAACCACAGTAGGATATCAAAAATATCATAAAACTACAACCAATGCTTCTTGTTTTACTCCTATAACTTCCATACCTATAGACTCATCCATCGATATCTCTACAACATCTACATCCACTACAGGCACAATTTCCACATCCGACGATGTAGGAAATGTTCCTTCTACCTCTTATGCTCTTACTGATGAGCTCTTGCCCGATTTATCTAAAATTCTTATATTAGAAAAAACAAACACTACCATGCAAGATTCCCTTATTTTAAACAAACTCCCACCCTCTCCTTGTACCTTGGGCCTCCCACAGCCTATGGGCAATATTTACCAAGTCGGGAGTTGTGCTTTTATTTATAAGGGATATGACTGGGGAAGAATACCTAGAAACATCAAGACACATTGTTATGGATATGCTAGATGCTATTTTGCTAATGAGTATATTAAAGCTAAGCCCATAATGCTTAAATTGGGATATAAAGGGAAAGTTTTGGGACCTTTCCAGAATGGTATGAAAGAACCTTTTGAGGTAGAACCATGGCCTACCCGATGTGGTGTGGGCCTATTTCCTAGTAAAGGTCAGCCCTTCCCATTTGAGGATGATGACCACCTCATATGTTACCAAGATTATCTGGATAAATGGGATGTCTTGCATTTTAATCCTCTTACATGTAATATGTTATCCATAGCTTACAATGAGTTGGAGGGGGATATCTTTCATGACGTATCCATTGAGGAATTGTTACATAACAAATTTTATTTCAATGGCTCTATACCTAGTATAGCCCAGCTTGAGGCCACGACTCGTCAAGATGAATTATCCAAGCTAACCTTGGAAGAATTACAAGAATTAGGTGTTTCACCCGCCCCACCTAACCTTGGAAGAATTACAAGAATTAGGTGTTTCACCCGCCCCACCTAATTTTGAGAGAGATCTACACATGGAAGTAGAAAACATCATAAAAATTAACATTGGAACCAAATATAACCCTCACATAATCAACATTGGATCAGAATTGAGTCAAGAAAAACAAGATAAATACATTGCATTCCTTAAACAATATGAAGACGTCTTTGCTTGGACATATGAAGATATGCCAGGATTAGACCCTTCTGTAGTTATGCATCACATAGTAGTCCATTCGGATGCTAAACCTGTTAAACAAAAACTTAGAAAAATGCATCCTAAATTGGCCTTACTAGTCAAAGGAGAATTAGAAAAACTCTTAAATGTTATTTTTATACAAGCCATTGATTATGCTGAATGGATCTCGAATGTAGTTCCAAGTAACTAAGAAATAAGCCACTAAATTTAGGGTTTGCACAGACTTCAGAGATATTAATGTTGCATGCCCTAAATATGATTTTCCTCTTTCCAACATGGATCAGATCATTGACTTTACCACTGGGAGTGGAATGATATCCCTAATGGATGGATTTTATGGTTATAATCAGATCAGGATAGATCCTGAAGATCAGGCTAAAACAACCTTTATTACCCCTTGGGGGACCTTTTGTTGGAAAGTGATGCCATTCGGTTTAAAGAATGTAGGTGCAACATATCAACGAGCCATGACTTATATATTTCATGATATGATGCATGATATTCTACATGATTATGTAGATGATATTATAGCTCATTCCATCAAAGAAGATGCTCATTTAGATGACTTGAGAAAAGTGTTTGATTGGTTAAGGCAGTATCTTATCCGATTGAATCCAGCTAAATGTATATTCAGAGTTAAGTCCGGTAAATTATTAGGGGTTATAGTTTCTTTACGTGGCATTGAAATTGACCCTCTCAAGATCGCGGCTATCACTGATATGCCTGCACCCACAAATATATCGAATTACGAAGTCTACAAGGTAAGCTTCAAGCTATTCGTTGCTTTATTGATAAGTTGGCAGACAAAACCGGACCTTTTCTTAAGCTTCTTAAGAAAGATGTCTCTTTTCATTGGGACAAAAAATGTCAGGAAGCCTTCGAACTCCTCAAACAATATTTCCTTAAACTACTGATGCTTTCACTACCTAGATCTGATCGTCCATTTATTTTGTACATTTT
The DNA here is from genome assembly GCA_028583015.1 of Wollemia nobilis. Lineage (NCBI taxonomy): Eukaryota > Viridiplantae > Streptophyta > Pinopsida > Araucariales > Araucariaceae > Wollemia > Wollemia nobilis. The sequence goes on along the minus strand of JAQPPZ010016981.1, from coordinate 65,444 downwards.
TGCTTTTGATTTTGCCTTAGGTGCTATGTTAGCTCAACTTGACGATGAGAAGAAAGAATGTGCTAATTATTACATTAGTAGAACCTTAATCAGTTATGAAACTCACTATACCGTATTAGAAAAGTTATGTGTAGCAGTCGTATTTTCTACACAAAAACTACAACATTATATGCTCAGCCAAAAAATGTATGTTATTGCTAAATTCGACCCTTTGCGATATCTCATGAGTCGACCGTACTTATTTGGTTGCACAACAAAGTGGGTTCTTGCGCTAAGCAATTTTGAACTCACATTTATAGGACAAAAGTCTATTAAGGGTCAAATCATAGCAGATCAATTAGCTGCTGCACCCTTAGAGTCTACCCATCCCCTCATCATTGAGTTTCCTGATGAATGCCTTAAACTAGAGGCATACCATCTAGAGCAATGGTCCCTATACTTTGACAGAGTCTGATGTATGAGAGGGGCTAGTGCAGGTATTATTTTAATATCTCCATAGAAACATCTTATACCTCTATCCTTCAAACTAATATTTTCTTGTACTAATAACACTACTGAATATGAAGCTCTTATCCTTGGATTACGAGCTGCTTTAGTGCTACAAATTAAAAATCTATTGGTTTTGGTGACTCTCAACTTATCATAAATCAAATCAATGATGTTTATCAAACTTGAGATGATAAATTGCATCCATACAAAGCATATGTCTTACAATTATTATCTTTGTTTGATCAAGTTACCTTGGAAACTATTCCTCAAACTAACAACCATGCGACTGACGCTATGGCTATAGCTGCATCTCTTTTGCCCTTGGAGTTAGATGAGGAATATGCTACCATCATTATTCGTCGACTCTAGGAACCCACTTCAAGCAAATCATGCTTAGAACCTTTGGATGTGTTTCTAATCAATGAAACTATTCTTGAACATTGGTACACTGATCTATTTAATTTTCTTCAAAATGGGACCTTTCCTGAAGGTTGTAATAGCAACCAGTGCAGGTTATTATGTTGACGAGCAAGTCGCTTCATGATTATTGGTAATACCTTGTATAGGAGATCTTTTGAAGGCATCTTATTGAGATGTTTGAATCTAGCAAAATATAGATAAGCTTTGAGTGAAGCCCACAATGGATCTTGTGGGGGGCATTTTAGTGGTAGTGCCATTTCTAAGAAGCTCCTTAGGATAGGATATTTTTGGCCTACCATGGATAATGATGCACATGCTTATGTGCGTCATTGCGACAAGTGCCAGAAACACGCTAACCTTTTCCATGCGCCTGCACAAGAGCTGCAGGATATTTCATCTCCTTGGCCCTTTTCAAAATGGGGCTTAGACATTATTGGGAAAATCAATCCTGTGTCATCTAATGGACACAAATTTATCATAACCGCCACTGAGTATTTCATGAAGTGGGTTGAAGCTATGCCATTAGCTTATTGTACTGGAACCCAAGTTTCCAAGTTTATTTTTAATCAAATTATTTGTAGGTTCAGAATCCCTACAAATATCATCTCAGATAATGGAACTTGTTTTAAAAATAAAGACATTAAGAAATTATGTCAAAAGTATAAAATTCAACATCGTTGGTCCACTCCTTATTATCCTCAGGGTAATGGCCAAGCAGAAGAATCTAATAAAACATTAATCAAAATCCTTAAAAAATTGGTCAACAAATCTGGCCGAGATTGGCATATTCAATTATATCCTGCTTTGTGGTCCTATCAAACTAGCGTTCGTACTCCCACAGGCACTTCCCCCTTTGTTTTGGTCTATGGTGTTGAAGCAGTTTTTCCCTTTGAATTAGAAGTTTCTTCTTTGGCTCTGCTACTTCAATATACTGAAGTAGGAGATGAATATCATGCTGGTAGACTTAGTCAGCTGGAAATCCTAGATGAAAAGCGCATCAATGCTTTGGATCATCTTCGTGCCTACCAAAACAAGCTTAAACGAGCATACCTCAAGAAAGTTCATCAACGATCGTTTGAGATCAGGGACCTTGTCTTAAAAGAAAATCAAAAAAATACTAATGCAACTAAAGACTTTGAAGGTAAATTTGAGCCCAAATGGCTTGGACCATATGTCATCACTGCTAAATTTGGATCGGAAGCATATCGACTAGCTACATTTTATGGTAAAGATATTAAAGAACCTATAAAAATTATGCATCTTAAGTGTTATTATGCATAACATTTGGTCCTTTTTCATCATTTATATATATTGTATTTTGCATATTGTTTCATTTTAGTAAAATTAAAAAAAAAAATAGTAATAGTATTTCTTCTTGCAATTCATCAATCAAAATTAAAATATAACAAAACATCAAAATCGTCAAAATCTTCAAAAACATATTTTATTTTCATACCTGTCAATTCTTGAAAGTATTGCAGTTATATTTTCAGTTATTTTGGATAAATTAGCATTTATTTGGAATCCCGCACTTTCACATTCACATGAATAAATATATTGATTTTATTTTGTATGATTATTAATATCTCTTATATCAAAGTCCATAGTTGAATTAAATAAAGTTTTGAGCATAGAGAATTGATCTTGTTATTTACTTGAACCAAATATATCTTTTCACATTAAAATGATTTCATTGCAAATTCAATATCATGCTACATAGTAAAAGTGGTTTCTTGAGTGAAAAGTTTCCCCTGCTATCCTATCATGCACATGGTCTAGAATCTTTGAGAATTGACAAAAGGAAAAGCTCACCCCTACATAGAATAAAAATCCCTTGCTCTATAGCTAATCCGAGCAAGTATCCCTAGCATAGGAAGAAAAAGAAAAGTCAAAGAAAATGAGAAAAAGAAAAATATCGTTTTGTACCATCGCAGCAATATTTCAGCATTATCTCAAGTTCCAAGCAAAATACAAAAAAAAAAAAAAAAGAGAGAAAAGGCAAAAGCAAAATGCAATAAATCCCTTTCCCTACCCCTTGAAAAGAAAATAAGGGTGAATGAGCTTGAATCCCTGGAATTATTAATTATTCGAAAACTATGAGGCAAGCCCCATAACAGGTGGTTTGTGCCCAACCCGCTTGGCCTTGAGTAATCCCTAGCGTGGTGATATGTCTGTCACATTAGCAACCTTCTTTTATACAGACCTATGTCGGCTTATGGATTAGCTAGCTCTTGATAACCTGACTTACATAGTAGTCTGGTACGGTTACATGCATATAAATCATGGTCAACAAACATTCATTTGGTTAATTCAAATTACTTGTATCAAATTATCTTGCTCAAAATTGGTGAAAGAACAATACAATTGCACACACATTTGTATTTGAGAGATTCTCTATCATTATGATAAATTAAGATCAAAAATGAACTCACATATGCACATGAGCGTTCCTTATAAATCTACATTTGTCTTTGAGATAATTTAAAATATTTCTGCAACTCTTTTGGAATAAATTTTATTCTTATTTCAGAACATCTGTTTAGTATAAAAACAATTACATACATTATTTTCAAAAATCCAAAACTTCTTTCAAAACTTGCAATAAAGTCACATTCCTTTATATATTTGACTTCCACAACGATGGTATACTTCCAAAACCTAAAATGAAATTTTATGCCTAGCGCAAGTCCTCATCTTATATATTTTCTATTTATCTCAAAATCAAAAATCAATCATGCAATAAAACTAAAAATATCAATTTCTTCTTTGGATTTCGCGATGATGGTATAAGTCTGTACCTATGCCTACAGCAAACCATTGCTCTAATTTTATTTTTCCATTCATTTTAATTTATAAAAACATATGGCTTACATCATTATGTTACACAATTGTGCTTTCAAAAGAACGCAAATTATTCTATTTCATGTCATTATGTCAACATTCAATTTTGCAACCATGGTATAATTTCTAAGGAATTGTTCAAAATTTTATCACACTTAGGAATTTATGCCTAGCAAAATCATATTTTAGTATTTCATGCATAATATTTTTATGAGAATCTGAAAACAAATCATCATCATCACAACACAAAGTCTTAAGACAGTCTCTTAAGCATTCTTTTACTTTTAGCAATATTTCTATATTGGGATTAGCTTGATGATCGAGCGAGCGGTGACTCCATGAATGGTCTATAACAGCGACAATGTCCTTTGAAATTATTTTTAGAAGTCCCTTTTATTTTTCATCAAATCTATTATTTTATGTAAATAAATGATGGATTGGGCATGGGGCCCAATAAATAGAAAGGAACTTATGGGGGTTCCACAATTACTCTTTTGTAAGAAGTTACTCAAGGAGAGTACTCTTGAGTATTAGTAGATTGATGAATGAATGGGGTTTAATGAGAGGGAATTACAGGGTTCCCTTGCTTTGTAAAAATAAATCTACAAAATTCTTGTAATGAAGGGACATAAGAATTGTGAAGATTCTTATGCATTATATTGAAACTATGATAAAAATAAATAATGAATTCCTTTTTGTAATATTGGCTAATAGAATTGCAATGAAAATAAATAAGGACTATTTAAGGTTTGATTTTTCCCGAAAGGGTTTCCCAGGATATACGACGTGTCAATTTTATATCTTTTGTAGAACTTGATATGGAATTATATTAAACATTTATAGATCTACTACTATGTATTGTAAATTAATAAGAAATCGATTTGTTTATTTTATTATGTTTTTTATGGAAAGTAACATTGTAAAGAAAGGTAAATGATTAGCTTTCCTTTATCTCTTGCAATAGAATATGGATTATGCAATTGTGGCTTTTAAATTTGAAATGAATAAAGTTATTCTTAGAATTGACTTAGGGATTAGGGATCCTTCCTTAAGAATATTTGATCATAGAATACCTACCTAATCTAAATAGAACCCTAAGGTTAGAACTAGAACTAAGGGAGATGTGATGTGATAATACCTTAGGATTACAATGGGAACTTTATTAAGATATCAATGAAGTGTACTCCAAGAGATGGTGAGCTTAGAATTCCATTGTAACTAAATTCTTGTAATGGTATCTCTAGTAGAAAATGAGATACCCATGTGAGATATGTCATGCAAATGATAGTCATAAGAACCCGAATGACTATCGAAGAATTCTTATGTGGGATGTAATTTGGTGTGGTAGTCATTGGAAACCCAGATTGATTAATGGGTGACTAGATGGGGGATGTCACATGGGTTATAGTAACCTCCATTAATCTATTAAGGGGATAGTTTAATGGTGCATAATAGTTTTATACTAAATGAAGTGTGTAAAAATATAAGAAGCTTACACCTAAGTACTAGTAAGGAATGATTGACACTAGTAAAGTAATTGATGTTCCTTTTCTCAAACGATCAAGATAGGGTTAACCCACATGTTGTGATCAAAATGTCCTTCAAAAGAGAGAATGGAAATTGGGTGACCACTCAAATGTGTCCTTTAAGATGTATGGGTAGTGTACAAGGTAAACCCCAAAATTGATGTGGGATTTTGGCCACTCCTGTCCACTTGAGGGATGCTGTAGCATCTATAACTCAAAATTTGGTAAAATATTTTGTGGAATTTATCTAGATTGTCTTGGTTAAGCTTGAACCTAAAAAAAAAATAGGTTAGATTTTAGGGTTGTCATACATCCATAAAGATCTTCATCATCAAGCTTTCATTCTATCCTTAGGTGATAATTGATAACATATTTTATAAATATTACATTGAGCCATCTAATCTTGCCTAAAAAATGATAGAATATTTTTAAAGTGATTAATAGCTTCCTTTCTAATATATTATTCTTTGTCAATACTTCTTTCATAAGGTGTTGAAATATATTTAATTCAATGAAAAGATAAATATATTTTGACTATAACATGAAAATTTAGTATTTTTGTCTTGTTTCTTAAGCCACCTCTCCATAGAATTTTGGGACTAATATGATTATTCTTCTTTAAATACATTATGATAATCATGATATAATCATTTTTATTGCATATATGTATCTTGGTTCATTCCATTAAGTTCTACTATCTCTTAAAATTTTTTGACGTTGAATTAAATTCCTCTTTTATTTTAAATATGTTACCAAAATATTTGATATTTGAAATATTCATTTATTCCAAGATATTTCATATTTTGAATAAACCTATACATATATTATCCTTCAAATCTTGTTTCATCGAAGCATAACATGGCCATATGGAAGAAACTAGGATCTTAGAACAATGTAGACTAAAATCAAAATGGATTTAAATACTCATTATTGAGTAGATCACATTTCTAGAGGATAGGTTTATGATCTTATCCTGCTTGAAGATATTTTATACTCTATCTACAATCAACTATTAGATAATAAAAACAATTGTCCATTATTTTTGCAATCTTAGTTTTCTTAATTCATTTATTATTCCATGTATACTAAAATCCTAAAATAATATCATGATTCCAAAGGCCATGTAGATTAATAAATAAAAAAACCACCATTTTTTAGACCATCCAAGAGTTCCAAACATCTATTATAAGGAGATAAAACTGTATTAAAGTCTCCCAAAGAATCCATAGATCACAATTATGAATCATCATTAAACTTGACATAAATAAACTAAGGTCCTTACAACATATTTCCATGATATTTCATAAGGATTAGCTATAGTTCAAGCACACACATTTACTAACTTTGATAATTTTCTCTTTCCTACAAAGAAGACCGACCCAACTACTTTTTTTCTTTTGGCCATTGTTTGCTCTATTTGTGTTTATCCCATATTTTGTTTATTTTATATTGTTGCAATACCTCATAAAGCTCCTATAGTAGAAACTATTGGAGAATTCCCATCTTCCAAATCCTCTTGAATTCATCTTTATGATTCTCAACATGCATTTTTGTTTCTTGTAATAAAATAAAATTTTAGTTATAACAACTTATTAATTTCCTAATATCTATTTTTTATGGGGCTTGTTCGAACCTATAACAGTTTGAGATACCATTTTTCATGATTACTTTTCATTTTTATTTATGGTATTACCCCACTTCTTGTTAATACTTGCAATATTTATTATTATTTTTTCATATTGATATCCCTCTAAGGTTTATTTTCCTTTTGTTACATTAAAGATATTCAAATCCTTTTTCCCTTTCCCATTAATGCTTTTATTTTTATTAACCTTTTTGATTTTTCCACATTATTCATAGTCAAAATTTCTATCTTTAGGTGTATGCTACCCTAGGTAATTTTAAGTGTAAGGAATAGTCTCAAAAGTATTTTATTATTTATGTTTCCATGGAAAACCTAAATTATAAGGCTAAGTATATATAGTGATTACTTTCTTATATTGTCATTGAAACCCTGAATTATCATGGATCTCATCCATAATTATTTCTTAAAAACCTAAAGTGTAAATAAACTATACAATGCTTTAATTTTTATTACAAGGGAAGGATATTATACTACTTGAGAATAATTAAGATAATTTACTTAGATTAAACTCAACCTCTTATGTCTCCTTTGTTTTAAAATTTTCCTCCACAAATTTATTTGCATATTTGATTCCATTTGAATTTAAACTTGTACATTGTCCTTCCTCATATCTTGTATCATTATTTATTTATTATAATGGTTTATAAGAGTGAACTATGATGGCCTTCATCATATGATGATATAAAAAGCTCTCTTTATCACTTTTTTAAGAGTGGAAAGCGCTTGATGTAATTTGACTTCTACTTCTTATTGGACTGTGGATCATAACCAAGCTTTTTCACCACTTACTCCATCATATTTGCTTTGTAATATGTTGCTATGTGTCCAGTCTCATAATATTTATTGCATAAAAGTATAATATTTTATAATCCATTTTTTGATCTCATTCTCTTGAATTGGACTTAATGTTAATTGATTATGGAAAATGTTCTAACATATCCAAGACAATACATATGCTAGTATATTTGCTCCTTAGGAATTATTCCCTCTTGATGAAATCCCCTAGAGTATGGTTAGTATTATTTAAAATTTTCTTATTTACAAGATGATATAGAAATCCCAAAATTCTAAATAACACTAGAACACTTTTAATAGTTTTTGTCTCTAAAAAAGTTTTTAATTACAGAAAAACTATTAGAGGTATCTCTCCCCCTAAACTATTAGACACCACCCATTATTTTATCTATAATTTTTGAAGTGGATAAGATGATGAGGAAATTTATTTTGGAAGAAAATTTATGGAATAACTTGAATCTGCACTTCCACTTGATCCAATTTTTAATCTCTAAAATATGTATCTAGTATCCATGAAATTTAAATATTAAACCTCTACTATTAAGAACCATTATGTCATGCTTGATTATATCATCCTTGGTAATCACTTCTAATGTAAGAGGTATTTCCTATATTGGGCTTTCATAGATTCACTCTTCATATTATCCCAAATTGAGGCATCTGTACCATTAGCTAGGGCATCCTTACTTCTAGCTAGGGATTTTTAAGATGATTTTCCTTTTATGATAGCTAGCTTTTCCTCATAAAAAACCTTTATTTTTCCCTAAATATTTGGAACATGAAAAGGCAAGGTTATTTCTTATCTTGCATTTGCTTCCTTTTCACACTCACTTTTTAAAATAGCTTGCTTTGTACTCACACAAATGCTATCTACATTTTCTAATATATGTAGAACTTTTATCAACAACATAATTTTTATTTTATTGGAAACAATTCTTCCTTAAATTTAGTTTTGTTAACTCTATTAGTTTCAACTATTTGTATTGTGTATTTCAATTTTTATTATAAATAAGCATTAGAGTGCTTGCTATCTTTCATTTCTAACCTTCATATGCTTAATTACCTTCAATTTTACAACAATGAAATTTTACTTTATTTTAGTCCACCCTCCTTTACTTAAAATTTTGTTAATACTTTTCTTTTATAGTTGATTTTGAACATATTAGTCATGAGTGCTATATTATACTTGTATTCATGGTTTTTTACCTCTATATGCATATGGATTCCTTTTGTTCCCTCTTGTAAAGAATTTCATTGCATTAATTGTTTAAATGTCTACATGAAAATCTTAAAATTTCTCACTTTTCCCCCTCTTATAAAGAATATCATTGCATTCTCTCTTTAAATGCCCAAATAAAGCTCTTAGAATTTATTTTCCATTAAACCATTAACAAAAAACCATTTTAAAATGTAATTTACATGATAAAGAAAAACAATCTTCAGATTTAGAAAGCATAATTGTTTAAAAAAATCCATAAATGAATTTCTTGTAGCTATTAGCTTAAGGCACAATTTAAATAATAATTCTTAGATTAAAAGAATTTAAACACAAATAAGATATTTTCACAAAATATTATTCACATATGATACATATGTTCTCATAGGTATATTCTTTATTTCTAGCTATTATTTTATAGATAATGGAGCCTCTTCTTATCTTTTGACCTTCATCTTCAATTATCTCTTCATATCCTCTAAATATCTCAAGATATGTCTCTTTAATTTTACATGTGAGAAATATTTATATACTCCTAGTAATTAAAATTATGAAATGATTACAAAATTACAAAAGTATAAAATGCCAAATAATGTAATATTCTCCAACACCCTCCTATATTACATTATTTGGTATAATGATCAAGCTCTATATTTGGCTTTGTCTCTTGCTCTCTAGCTCTAGCTTTACTGGATATATGTAACCTCCACTAGATAAACCTCTATGAACTATTTAGGTTTGCATTTGGATCAATACATTTGGGTCTCTACTTTAAGATATGTTGGACACAAATCTGCCTAAGTACAAGATTTCATCACTTGTGCGCCCTAGACTCGGCCAACATTGAAAGGCCGAGAGAAAGAGAAGTCTCCCGGGCCAATATCTAGAGAGGGTTGGCTCCCAAACTAATCTAAACTGGTTTCAAGATAAGGGTGCAGGAAAGAAATGGGAAAATGCCGAAAGAAAGGGAAATAACAGAAAGAGATGTAAATATGGCCGAAGCCGATAGTTGATGGGGAGAACAACCTCAAACAACAAATAACCTCAACAAAATCCTAAAGCTAAGCAACAACTGACTCTTAGAATGCATATACAGAAATTGGATCAAGCATTAGCCGTAAGTTCACTTCCAATTGTACTCCAAACGTTCAAATGCAAATACAGCCAAATCCAGAACAACAGAATTTAACTTATATTTTAACACTGGACTAACAGAAGTGACTCAGACAGAAAGCAAAACTTGAACAACAGTTTGGATCACCAACTCCAAAAGACACTAAGAATAGAGCAAAATGCATCTAGGATTTTTGCTTCAATTTCTGCAAAAAGGTCCTCCTCCTTTTGCTTGAGATTTTACATTGGTATTTATAGAGGTCTTTCCTCTTTCTTTCGCATTACAACATTTAATACATAAAACAAATTTTGAAGGGGGGTCCACAAAATGGAAGAGAAACAATCCCCCTTAATATGCCTCGGAGAAATGACAGTCCCTGTTTTCATGGATCAAAACTAAAAATTAAACAGAAACAAGGGACCATATTTCTTCATTAAATGACCATTATCGGGGCAAGATGGAAGTTGTTAGGAGATCACGAACAGGAGCTTTTAATATTGGAGGCATCTTTAATTTTGGTGGCATCAAAAACTGCCTCATGTTCTTCCATCTTGCGCACATAGGTAAACAACAACATTTAATATTTGAGCCTCTTTGACCACGATCTCAAAATCAGTTGGAGAGCTTTTATTTGATCCTTATCTTCTCCTCACATTCTCCTATGCAATTTTGAAGGAAAAATGTAGACTGAACTATATCGGGCCTTTGTTGTTGCTTCTATCGTGAAAATGAGACAGGTCACGAAAATGCGACATGTCACGAAATCGTGACACTTTTACCTTACTGCTTCCTGTTTCGCCACCAGTCACGAAAATGCGACATGTCTCGAAATCATGAAAATTTCCTCTATTCAGCTTTGTCTCCATGACATGTCATGAAATCGTGACATTCTCCTCTGTTTAGGATTTTTTGCTACTCCTTATCGCGAAAATGTAACATGTCACGAAATCGTGACATCTTCCTCTCGACGCTGTCTTGTCTACTTTATCATCGCAAAAACATGACAGGTCACGAAATCATGATGATTTCCTTTTGCCTTGTACTTTTCACTTTTCTTCCATGAAAATGTGACAGGTCGCGAAAATGCGACATGTCACGATATCATGACGTTTTCTCCGTTTTGTCCTTTCATCTTCAACATGTCGTGAAATCGTGACATTTTCTGTCTTCTTGCACTTTGCTGCTTTTTGGCTATGAAAATTTGTCATGTCACGAAATCGTGACATTCCGTACTATCTGGGTGCTTCTACACTTTCTCCTCGTGAAAATGCGACATGTCACGAAATCATGACATTTCTCCGTGCTTTGCCCTTCCGCCCTGACATGTCACGAAATCATGACAATTTCTTGTCTTCTCCTTCGTTGCCGCTTCTTGTCGCGATATCGTGACAAGTTTCTCTGCTTGGCCTCATTTCCAAAAATGTCATGATATCACGACATCTTTCATCCACCTTGTGTTTATCTTCAGCCCTTCCGCGATAACGCGACATGTCGCGATATCGTGCCATTCCGTACCATTTGCTCCTTTTCTATTTTTCTGTCGTGATATCACGACAAGTTTCTCTGGCGCTCTTCTTTGCTGTTGTATGTCGCGATATCATGACATTTTCCCATCACTTTGCTCTGTTGCCACTACAAGTCACGAAAATGCGACATGTCATGATATCGCGACAACTTTGCCGTTACTGCTTCCTTTTGTTGCTCCTAGCACGAAAATCCAACATGTCACGATATCGCGATAGTTTTACTCCCTTGCTTCCTTTGGCTGCTTTTAGCCACGAAAACGTGACAGGTCGTGAAAATGCGACATGTCGCGATATCGCGACATTTTCTACACTTAGCTGATTTCTGCATTTGGACACCGCGAAACTACAATAGGTCGTGATATCGCGACATCTTTCATTTACTTTGCTCTAACACAAAACTTGTAGAGATTTTTGTATTTTCCCTTTCAAAGTGCTTGGAGGGACAAATAGAGGAGTTATCTCTACAACTTGTGCATTCTCTTACATGAATAGTAACAACAAAAACAATGTGGCAAAAATGCCAACATTCTTGGCGGCTCGTGGGGTATACAGTTCTGTTGTATGCACGAACCCTAGGCCTTTATCCATTGGGCAACAGAGTCAAGAAGCTGGAGGAGCAGGAAAAGTAAGTGCTAGTTGATGCTGGAAGTCTCTGCTACTGCAACAAGCTCTTGCTCTCGGCACTCAAAAATAGGACCTTCAACAGAAATTTATGGAAGAGCAGAACTTCCCTTATTTCTTTAACTACTGCATAAAAAGAAACACACACAAACTAAACAAAAACTATACCTAAGCTCCTAAGCAACACTTAGTGCCCTCGGCACTTTATTTACTAGCCGGGCTATTTACAATATGTACACAAAATTTTGCGACATGATTGGCATGCCGCCACCACAAACCCAGCTTCGGGTGTCTATCCGATGAACCTGTAGTGTCCAGACCAGATCTGATCGTACTTGAGTTGGTCCTTGAAGTTTGGATGACCTCCCAAAGTTCTCCATGTTGTGAACAGGGTGCAACATGGCAAGTTATCATGCATGCCAGTACCCACACAGTTGACGAATAATGTAGCAAAGAGATTTGCCACATGGAGGGCTCCTTTGGGTACCAGTTGTAGTAATGGCTGAAGCCAATACCACCATTTTGAAGAGTCCACCGGTTGTGGACCGAGTACAGGTTCCTCCAACCCCTTGATGCGACAACAGGAATTTTCCGATGATAGGCCTTTTTCCAGGATCTCCTTAGGCTCAACTTCTTGATGAGGCATGTTTATTGGGTTCTGGTCGAACACTTGCATGCTATGCTCTGGGACACAAAAAGAGTGCAAAAATGTGCCCTCTTTGCTCTCAGGTTCTGCCACTTGAGCTTGTTCTTCTCCTCCTTCGCTCATCTCCTGATGGAAACTACAAGCAACCATATTATCTATTGTCGGGACAAGGCTTGCCGATTCCCATCATGGGACTTGGATGAAATCTGCCTCTTGAGCTCCACACAGCTGCATCTCAGGTCTCTGCTCAGTATGAGGAATCTTCCATGGTGAATACTGCGTAGGGTAGACAGGAGCGGTGACTACCGGGGAAAGTGATGGAGTTTCTCCCCACTGCCACTTTCCTGATAGGAGCAAAAGTTGTTCCGCTTGCACTGCTTCCTCAAATATTTGAGGGAACCTTCGTTCACCTGATTGCAGCAAGAGGAGGCTTATGTCCGGGTGAAAGGCATGAACATAGAAGAGGTGGGCTTGGGTGGGTGTCGATTGGATCTCCCTTGGAATTCTCTTCCAACTTCTATAGAATCGGACATTGAAGTCTGTGATGCTCTCCAGAGGTGCTCTCGTGATGGTGGAGAAGTGCATCAAGAGCTGGAAGGGATCCTGAGAGCCGTCGAATGTTCTGATTAGTGCTCCCGCTAAGTCATCCCATGAGCAGATGCTTTTATGCCCGAGCAGTCTGTACCACTGCAATGCCCTTCCTTCCAAAGACTGAACCAGAAGTCTGATCATGACATCTTCATGGATTATGTCATGGAGGATTGCCAAAGTAGCAACATCTTCAATATGCTCTTGGGCCATTCCCTTAGTGCCATTGTATTTCGTCAATGTCTTCAAGGCACTTTTGGGAATCTCATGCCGACTTTGGAGATTCAGAGGGCCAAGATCATTCCAGCTAGGACAACTTACACTTGCCATTATAGCAATGGTCTGCAGAGATCATGGTTATCGCCACTAAGTCGGAGTCACCAGGTGCACATAATTTTCTCCGCTTGTGAGGTCAAGGCTGCTCACCAAACCTTGGTTCCTCCGGGGTGTCTTCTTTTAGATTCAAAAGGGATCTACGATCAAGAAATCTGGATCTTCAGCTCAGCAGAGTCACCAGATGAACTTACAATCTCCGCTTTGAGGTCAAGACAGTTCATCAAAAAATCTTGATTCCTCCGGGTGTCAAAAAAAATGGGAGTGCCAAAAACTGTTGGCACAGGTGGGTTTGTCAACTTGGAATAGTACTTGTCCCACCGATTATGGATCTTTCTGAGATAGAAATAGTCTGTCCCATCGGGCATGCCAAAAACTATTGGACACAAATCTACCTAAGTACAATATTTCATCACTTGTGCACCCTAGACTCGGCCAACATTGAAAGGCTGAGAGAAAGAGAAGTCTCCCGAGCCAATCTCTAGAGAGGGCTGGCTCCCAAACTAATCTAAACTGGTTTCAAGATAAGGGTGCAGGAAAGAAATGGGAAAATGTCGAAAGAAAGGGAAATAATAGAAAGAGATGTAAATATGGCCGAAGCCGATAGTTGATGGGGAGAACAACCTCAAATAGCAAATAACCTCAACAAAATATTGAAGCTAAGTAGCAACTGACTCTTAGAATGCATATACAGAAATTGGATCAAGCATTAGCCGTAAGTTCGCTTCCAATTGTACTCCAAACGTTCAAATGCAAATATAGCCAAATCCAGAACAACAAAATTTAACTTATATTTTAACACTGGACTAACATAAGTGACTCAGACAGAAAGCAAAACTTGAACAATAGTTTGGATCACCAACTCCAAAAGACACTAAGAATAGAGCAAAATGCATCTAGGATTTCTGCTTCAATTTCTGCAAAAAGGTCCTCCTCCTTTTGCTTGAGATTTTACATTGGTATTTATAGAGGTCTTTCCTCTTTCTTTCGCATTACAACATTTAATACATAAAATAGATTTTGAAGAAACAATCCCCCTTAATCTGCCTCGGAGAAATGATAGTCCCTATTTTCATGGATCAAAACTAAAAATTAAACAGAAACAAGGGACCATATTTCTTCATTAAATGACCATTATCGGGGCAAGCCGGAAGTTGTTAGGAGATCACGAACAAGAGCTTTTAATATTGGAGGTGTCTTTAATTTTGGTGGCATCAAAAACTGCCTCATGTTCTTCCATCTTGCGCACATAGGTAAACAACAACATTTAATCTTTGAGCCTCTTTGACCACGATCTCTAAATCAGTTGGAGAGCTTTTATTTGATCCTTATCTTCTCCTCACGTTCTCCTATGCAATTTTGAAGGAAAAATGCAGACTGAACTGTATCGGGCCTTTGTTGTTGCTTCTGTCATGAAAATGAGACAGGTCACGAAAATGCGACATGTCACAAAATCGCGACACTTTTACCTTACTGCTTCCTATTTTTGCCACCAGTCATGAAAATGCGACATGTCATGAAATCATGACAATTTCCTCTGTTCAGCTTTGTCTCCATGACATGTCATGAAATCATGACATTCTCCTCTGTTTAGGCTTTTTTGCTACTCCTTATCACAAAAATGTAACATGTCACGAAATCGCGACATCTTCCTCTCAATGTTGTCTTGTCTACTTTATCATCGTGAAAACGCGACAGGTCATGAAATCGTGACAATTTCCTTCTGCCTTGTACTTTTCACTTTTGTTTCACAAAATGCGATAGGTCACAAAAATGCGACATGTCATGATATCGCGATGTTTTCTTTGTTTTGTCCTTTCATCTTCAACATGTCACAAAATCGTGACATTTTCTGTCTTCTTGCACTTTGCTGCTTTTTGGCTACAAAAATTCGTCATGTCGTGAAATCGTGACATTCCGTACTATCTGGGTGCTTCTGCACTTTCTCCTCACGAAAACGTGACATGTCATGAAATCATGACATTTCTCCACGCTTTGCCCTTCTGCCCTGACATGTCACGAAATCGTGACAATTTCTTGTCTTCTCCTTCGTTGCCGCTTCTTGTCGCGATATCGCGACAAGTTTCTCTTCTTGGCCTCATTTCCAAAAATGTCACGATATCGCGACATCGTTCATCCACCTTGTGTTTATCTTTAGCCCTTCCGCGATAACGTGACATGTCACGATATCACGCCATTCCGTACCATTTGCTCCTTTTCTATTTTTCTGTCATGATATCATGACAAGTTTCTCTAGCGCTCTTCTTTGCTGTTGTATGTCGCGATATCATGACATTTTCCCATCACTCTGCTTTGTTGCCACTGCAAGTCATGAAAATGCGACATGTCATGATATCGCGACAACTTTGCCATTACTGCTTCCTTTTGTTGCTCCTAGCACGAAAATCCAACATGTCACGATATCGCGACAGTTTTACTCCCTTGCTTCCTTTGGCTACTTTTAGCCACGAAAACACGACAGGTCACGAAAATGTGACATGTCGCGATATCGTGACATTTTCTATACTTAGCTGATTTTTGCATTTGGACACCGTGAAACTGCAACGACATGTCGCGATATCGCGACATCTTTCATTTACTTTGCTCTAACACGAAACTTGTAGAGATTTTTGTATTTTCCCTTTCAAAGTGCTTGGAGGGACAAATAGAGGAGTTATCTTTGGACGATATCATCGCAGATTAGATGAAATCATCCCAGATCTGACGAATTCATCTGGAACAGAACGTCCAGACGATTTCATCCCAAAACTAAATTTTCATACTTAGCTTCTGTTCCAATAGCCTCTCTAACCTAGGTAGAAAGCGTGTCTAGTAGTTAGAGTCTCCCCCATTGGAGATCTCCCAAATTGGGATGATCTCCAACCTCCTAACCTCTCCCTAATCCTATATAAACTGAGATTTTCTCAGTTTATCCCCCTGACCCTTGACTCTCTGCCTGAAACTCTGCTTAAACCCCCTAAATTTCCATGCACCTCAGAGCATCCTCACACCATTATTTGCATTCTGTATTTCATGTTTTCTTGCAGGAACTTTACTGTTTTTCAGTCGAAGCTAGCTCGGATCGTCGCAAGCGATTCCAGGCGATTTCGGACGATCCTGTCGAGAAGCGTAGACGATCTCGTACGATTGGAGGCGATCCCGACTGTAGTCCAGATTGGGGGCAATCAGAGTCCAGAGTTTGCATCTTTTTATTGTTTTTTGCATTTCTTTATACATTATTTTAGTTATTATATTTATGCATCTTGGAGTTCACCTCATTTAGTATAACCGCATGATAAAGTTAAAATCAATCATTAAATCTACTGCATTTCTCTTATTTGTTATTTGAATTTATTATTTAGGCCTGTTTGTTATTATTTCTATCATTCTCCTTTGCTTTTGCAGTTGCATCTTTGGTATTTTGTATCTATTCTTGTGATTGCAGGTTTTTGATGAATTCATCAGATTGATGATGATCTCGTCTGATCTCAGATGATTACGTACGAGTTGAGACGATCTGGACTGCTACAAAACTTAGAATCTTCATCAGACATCCGAAATCAGGTATGTACTATTCTAGTTAGCATATTCTCTGTGTTTAGCATTCATTCTTATTTTTTGTATTCATCTAAATCTGTATTGGCATATAGAATAGTTTAGATTCATCTTGGCCAAACCTAGGAATTGAATGATTAAAGTACAAAATGAACACATCAAACTTACTATCAACCTAGGTGTGGAAACTGCCACTCAAAAGTTTCTTGGTGAACCCACCATCCATCGAAAATTCACCCTTATACTCCTCCCCCAAGAGGCGGGACCTTCAAAGGGCCTCTTAGTCCGAGGTATTGTCCCATCCTTCTCGCATCCCCCTTCCGGGCATGGATCCTATAGCTTGAAGGTAAGGATGCAAAAAATTTGGAGCGATACATTTTGGTGAACCCGACGTGAAAACTAAAAACCTTTTGAAAACAATCCAAAAAAAAAACAAAACATAAATGCATTTAGAATCAAAGATTGCATATCATATTTAGATGGTAGATTATAATAAAAGACGAGTTGTCACCATTAATGTTGAGAATCAATTAGCAGCTATAGAGATTACTTCTGTGCTTAGAGTACCTTACACAAATAGGGTTCAACCTTTATGGGACGAACTTGATAAGAGATTGGGTATCATTGGATCTAGGGCAATAGAACTTAGGCAAATTAAGAGGTTTGTCCTAGATAGAATCCTGGATCCTGATCAAGTGACCTTATATCATGAACTTCAGAGAGCTTATCATAGGTGGTTAGCGAGATAAAAGAGCCCTTGTGTCTTCAGAGTTGTACACCTTTGAGGAATACCTCGAGAATGCAGTTGTAGTACATAAATTTCTATCTCGTATAGAGGATCAAGAGGTCGTTCTTACGGATAGAAAAATATGGAATAGAGTTCCTAGAGCTGTGTTATATCGAGAGTATTGCCATGAAATCTATTTTTACAAATCAGAGTCTGAAACAGATAATATCACTATAGCACACTTTATCAAGTTCTTGAAAAACCATTTCCAATTTGAAGAGGAGCATTTCATGACTCTTGATGAACTTGATCCTATCAATGACATCTATAAACTATTTATAGAAAACTAAGCTATTCTTTTATTATTGTTATTTCTTGCATTCAGTGTGTTGTTTGTTGTCTTTATAAGCAAAAAAAAAAAAAAATAAAATAAATAAATAAATAAAAATAAAAACAAAACAAAATCATAACAAAAATCAAAACATTTTCTTTTAAGTATTATAGTAGGTATATAGTTAAAATATATACCTCCCAAATTTGTTGCAAATATATTAATATATATTTGCTAAAATCTAAAT
The DNA here is from genome assembly GCA_028583015.1 of Wollemia nobilis. Classification (NCBI taxonomy): domain Eukaryota; kingdom Viridiplantae; phylum Streptophyta; class Pinopsida; order Araucariales; family Araucariaceae; genus Wollemia; species Wollemia nobilis. Next base: position 46,824 of record JAQPPZ010016981.1, on the reverse strand, counting down.
TTAGACATAATGACTAGACTCAGGAATGGAAAACAGACTGAAGTAGAAGAAGATTGGTTAAGAAAACCAGGAAATAACCCAGATGTCCTTCTTGAAGACCCAATTCAGGAAGAAGGAACCTTTGATCAACAAGAAGAAGAATTTGTTGTAGGAAATGAACAAAAAGAAAATGATAGAGAGGAAGGATCCTCATCCCCTAAAATATCTCCGGAAGGAGCTGTTACTTTTGAGAACATGGAACATTTCTGGAGGTTCCTCAATACTAATATGGGCACTCTTAATAGAGCAGTCCATATGGACAAAGATCAAATTAGTGACACTCAAGCAACCCTAGAAGACATATATCACACATGCACTAATCCCTTGTCCTTCGTTGATCAAGAAAGTGATCAAGCTGGACCATCCAATTTGGATATGGCCGCTATAATCTAGAACATGCAACAACAACAGGTTACCCAACCACCTAGAGTGCCTATTACCAAGCCTAGGGTTATTCCCACACAAAAGAAACCTTCATTCACTGCTCTATTTCGCCAAGCTATTGATCAATATACCTCAAATCAACAAAAGCCTAAAACAAAACCAAATACCAATTTCCAACAATCCGGGATACAACATAATGCTACAACAAATCTTCTTCATAATACTCTTCCTACCAACCATTTGCATAACAACAATATAGCATCTAATCCTTATGTCACGCCTTCCTACGCTCACAAATCCCATACTCATGTACCACCGAACCAATATGGTGGGCAAACTGGTAATCTGGAAGCCATGGTGAAACAATTAGTCTCTCGCATGGACCAGATAGATCCCTACCATCCCTCGTACAATTATCGAGAGATGTGTAGTCAGCCTCTAGATCCTATAGTTGTAGCACAACCATATCCCAAACACTTTCCTATGCCTGTCCTACCTATATACAAAGGAACTGAAGATCCCATAGAGCATCTTCGTATGTTTAGGATAGCATGTCATGATATATCACATGATGACTTGTTATTACTAAAGATGTTCCCAAAAAGTTTAGGAGGGATGGCATTGGAGTGGTATTATCAATTACCCACTCATTCTTTGAGAAATTTCGAAGAGACCGCTGAGTCTTTTGTGCATCAATTTAGTGCCTATATTGAAAGGCATGTAACTATTAAAGATTTGTACAACCTAAAACAAGACAAAGATGAGTGTTTTGCTGACTTCTTAGCTCGATGGAGGCGAGTTGATAGGAAAATTACACTTTGTGTTACCTTATCGAGAAATGTTGGATATCTTTATCAATAATTTACAAGAACAATTATCCTATGAGTTATCAACTTGCTACCTTGACCACCTTCGATCAAGCTATAGATTTAGCCCGAAGAGTGGAAGATGCTCTTATTAGGAGAGGTCAGCTTAAAAAGAAAGATGATGAGAAAACATCCAGAAATCAATATAAAAATAAACAAGTTGTGGGTGATGGAGTCACTGATAGCAGAAATGTTGCTACTGTTAATGTTGCGAAAACAACAGAGAAATTTATACTAAAACCTCCTGATAAACCACCTCGAGAATTTACTAGGTTAAATCAACCCTTATCAACCATTCTCCCGCAACTATTAGCATGAGGTTTGATTCAGTTACCAAATATCCGGGAACCTGATCCAACTATACCCGGATACAGAGCTGATTTACATTGTGATTTCCATAGAGGACCTGGACACGCTACCAATTCTTGTAAAATATTAAAACATAAAATACAAGACCTGATTGATAACAATGAGATGGAGGTGCAAGCCTTTCAACCTAAACAAAATCCTTCTAATAATGCTCAAAAGAACATCCCTCAAAATCAGAATCAGAATGCCAATCAGTCATTGGACATATTTCAACATCCTTTACCAAAGCATGGTAAAGAGGTGGCTAATCAAATTGAGCATCATAATGTTCCCCCTCCTACCCGATATGTAGGAACTATTAGTGGACATTCACCTACTCATGATGTGGAAGTATTTGACACAACTTTATCCATGGTTACGACCAGACCTCTATATAATATTCGGACCCCTGATCTTAGTGATACCGAATATGAGACTGAAAGTGACATGGAAATCACCTCAAATCAATCGAATAGCTCTGAAGATGAATCAGATCCTATTCAACCTATCACAAGTTTTATGGTTCCAGAAGAACCATTTCCTAGAAGAGTCACTACTAGACCATCTTCTCACCAATTACTTTCTAATGAACAAGCCATAAATGCTAGACCAAGACCCATTCATCATCCTCAAAATAATATTGTAGGTACCATCGGAGCCGTTACCAGACAACAGGCTCAAAACTCTCAACAGGATCAAACTCAGAATGATGGATCAGCTCCATTTGTTTTGAAAAATCCCAATAAAGGGAATCATGCGCCTAATGTTCAACCTAAGCCTCCTTATAATATTAATGAACAATTATCAAATACTACAACTAGAATTTCCCTTTTGGACCTTTTAAGATCTTCTCCTACCCATAGGGATGAATTAATGCTCACATTAAGCCAAATGATGGTACCACAAAATATTCAACCTTGAAGCCATGTCCAATACTATCATAACTCGAGAAGTCGATTGTATTGACTTTCGGGATAGAGATATACCACAACATAGTTTACATAAGGATAACCCCTTATATATTACTGCCCTAATTGGGGATGTAGCCGTTAAACGAGTCTTGATTGATAATGGTTCATCTTTAAACATATGCACTTTTGACTTCTACCAAATATTTGGGTTTAGAAGTGATGAAATGAAAAGAACTGATATGATCATAAAAGCCTTCAATGACGAAACACAAGAAACGTGTGGAGTTATTACTATCCCCTTGCAAGTTGGTCCGAGAACCTTGGACACGACCGTGTTTATTGTACATTGCCCTGCATCGTACAATATACTTTTGGGTCACCCTTGGATCAACGCAATGCGAGTTGTTCCCTCAACTTTACATCAGTGTGTTAAATTCGAATTTAAAAATCAGTTGGTTACCATTCATGGTGATCCTAGACCCTTTGATATGTGTGCTTTGGCAGAACCGGTTGGAGTTCAATTTTGCCTTGCTCTGTCATCCACACATCCTAATTCTCATCAACCAACCAAACGTGTGAAACACACACCCATAACATCATCTACTTTTTCCCCATCAACTACACCTCTACATATAGCTCAACCATCTTCCGAACAAACCACATTAGGACCTCGAAAAGATCATAAAACTACAACCAATGCTTCTTGTTTTACTCCTATAACTTCCATACCTATAGACTCATCCATCGATATCTCTATAACATCTACATCCACTACAGGCATACTTTCCACATCCGACGATGTAGGAAATGTTCCTTCTACCTCTTATGCTCTTACTGATGAGCTCTTGCCCGATTTATCTAAAATTCTTATATAAAAAAAAACAAACACTGCCATGCAAGATTCCCTTATTTTAAATAAACTCCCACCCTCTCCTCGTACCTTGGGCCTCCCACAGCCTATGGGAAGTATTTACCAAGTCGGGAGTTGTGCTTTTATTTATAAGGGATATGACTAGGGAAGAATACCTAGAAACATCAAGACACATTGTGATGGATATGCTAGATGCTATTTTGCTAATGAGTATATTAAAGCTAAGCCCATAATGCTTAAATTGGGATATAAAGGGAAAGGTTTGGGACCTTTCCAGAATGGTATGAAAGAACCTTTTGAGGTAGAACCATGGCCTGCCCGATGTGGTGTGGGCCTATTTCCTAGTAAAGGTCAGCCCTTCCCATTCGAGGATGATGACCACCTCATATGTTACCAAGATTATCTGGATAAATGGGATGTCTTGCATTTTAAGCCTCTTACATGTAATATGTTATCCATAGCTTACCCTGAGATGATTTCCGAATCCGATGATGAGTTGGAGGGGGATATCTTTCATGATGTCTCCATTGAGGAATTGTTACATAACGGATTTTATTTCGATGGCTCTATACCTAGTATAGCCCAGCTTGAGGCCACGACTCCTCAAGATGAATTATCCAAGCTAACCTTGGAAGAATTACAAGAATTAGGCGTTTCACCCGCCCCACCTAATTTTGAGAGAGATCTACACATGGAAGTAGAAAACATCATAAAAATTAACATTGGAACCAAAGATAACCCTCACATAATCAACATTGGATCAGAATTGAGTCAAGAAAAACAAGATAAATACATTGCATTCCTTAAACAATATGAAGACGTCTTTGCTTGGACATATGAAGATATGCCAGGATTAGACCCTTCTGTAGTTATGCATCACCTAGTAGTCCATCCGGATGCTAAACCTGTTAAACAAAAACTTAGAAAAATGCATCCTAAAGTGGCCTTACTAGTCAAAGGAGAATTAGAAAAACTCTTAAATGTTATTTTTATACAAGCCATTGATTATGCTGAATGGATCTCGAATGTAGTTCCAGTAACTAAGAAAGAAGCCACTAAAGTTAGGGTTTGCACAGACTTCAGAGATATTAATGTTGCATGCCCTAAAGACGATTTTCCTCTTCCCAACATGGATCAGATCATTGACTTTACTGCTGGGAGTGGAATGATATCCCTAATGGATGGATTTTCTGGTTATAATCAGATCAGGATAGCTCTTGAAGATCAAGCTAAAACAACCTTTATTACCCCTTGGGGAACCTTTTGTTGGAAAGTGATGCCATTCGGTTTAAAGAATGCAGTGTGCAACATATCAACGAGCCATGACTTATATCTTTCATGATATGATGCATGATATTCTACATGATTATGTAGATGATATTATAGCTCGTTCCATCAAAGAAGATGATCATTTAGATGACTTGAGAAAAGTATTTGATCGGTTAAGGGAGTATCTTATCCGATTGAATCTAGCTAAATGTATATTCGAAGTTAAGTCCGATAAATTATTAGGGGTTATAGTTTCTTTACGTGGCATTGAAATTGACCCTCTCAAGATCATGGCTATCACTGATATGCCCACACCCACAAATATATCAAAATTACGAAGTCTACAAGGTAAGCTTCAAGCTATTCACCGCTTTATTGATAAGTTGGCAGACAAAACCGGACCTTTTCTTAAGCTTCTTAAGAAAGATGTCTCTTTTCATTGGGACGACGAATGTCAGGAAGCATTCGAACTCCTCAAACAATATCTCCTTAAACCATCGGTGCTTTCACCACCTAGATCTGATCGTCCATTTATTTTGTACATTTCTACTTCTAATTTGCCTTAGGAGCTATGTTAGCTCAACTTGACGATGAGAAGAAAGAACGTGCTAATTATTACATTAGCAGAACCTTAATCAGTTATGAAACTCGCTATACCGTATTAGAGAAGTTATGTCTAGCAATCGTATTTTCTACACAGAAACTACGACATTATATGCTCAGCCAGAAAACGTATGTTATTGCTAAATTCGACCCTTTGCGATATCTCATGAGTCGACCGTACTTATCTGGTCGCACAACAAAGTGGGTTCTTGCGCTAAGCGAGTTTGAACTCACGTTTATAGGACAAAAGTCTGTTAAGGGTCAAATCATAGCAGATCAATTAGCTGCTGCACCCTTAGAGTCTACCCATCCCCTCATCATTGAGTTTCTTGAATGCCTTAAACTAGAGGCAGACCATCCAGAGCAATGGTCCCTATACTTTGATGGAGCCCGATGTATGAGTGGGGCTGGTGCAGGTATTATTTTAATATCTCCTTAGAAACATCTTATACCTCTGTCCTTCAAACTAACATTTGCTTGTACTAATAACACTCGCTGAATATGAAGCTCTTATCCTTGGATTACGAGCTGCTTTAGCGCTACAAATTAAAAATCTATTGGTTTTTGGTGACTCTCAACTTGTCATAAATCAAATCAATGATGTTTATCAAACCCGAGATGATAAATTGCATCCATACAAAGCATATGTCTTACAATTATTATCTTTGTTTGATCAAGTTACCTTGGAAGCTATTCCTCGAACTAACAACCATGCGGTTGATGCTATGGCTGCAGTTGCATCTCTTTTGCCCTTGGAGTTAGATGACGAATATGCTACCATCATTATTCATCGACTCCAGGAACCCGCTTCAAGCAAATCATGCTTAGAACCTTTGGATGTGTTTCTAATCAACGAAACTACTCCTGAACATTGGTACACTGATCTATTTAATTTTCTTCAAAATGGGACCTTTCTTGAAGGTTGTAATAGCAACCAGCGTAGGTTATTACGTAGACGAGCAAGTCGCTTCATGATTATTGGTAATACCTTGTATAGGAGATCTTTTGAAGGCATCCTATTGAGATGTTTGAATCTAGCAGAATCTAGATCAGCTTTGAGTGAAGCCCACAATGGATCTTGTGGGGGGCATTTTAGTGGTAGCGCCATTGCTAAAAAGCTCCTTAGGATAGGATATTTTTGGCCTACCATGGAGAATGATGCACATGCTTATGTGCATCATTGCGACAAGTGCCAAAAACATGCTGACCTTGTCCATGCACTCGCACAAGAGCTGCAGGGCTATTTCATCTCCTTGGCCCTTTTCAAAATGGGGCTTAGACATCATTGGAAAAATCAACCCTGTGTCATCTGATGGACACAAATTTATCATAACCGCCATTGAGTATTTCATGAAGTGGGTTGAAGCTATGCCATTAGCTTCTTGTACTAGGAACCCAAGTTTCCAAGTTTATTTTTAATCAAATTATTTGTAGGTTCGGAATCCCTGCAAATCTCATTTCAGATAATGGAACTTGTTTTAAAAATAAATATGTTAAGAAATTATGTCAAAAGTATAAAATTCAACATCGTTGGTCCACTCCCTATTATCCTCAGGGTAATGGCCAAGCAGAAGCATCTAATAAAACATTAATCAAAATCCTTAAAATACTGGTCAACAAATCTGGCCGAGATTGGCATATTCAATTATATCCTGCTTTGTGGGCTTATCGAACTAGCGTTCGTACTCCCACAAGCACTTCCCCCTTTGTTTTGGTCTATGGCGTTGAAGCAGTTTTTCCCTTTGAATTAGAAGTTCCTTCTTTGGCTCTGCTACTTCAAGATACTGAAGTAGGAGATGAATATCATGCTGGCAGACTTAGTCAGCTGGAACTCCTAGATGAAAAGCGCATCAATGCTTTGGAGCATCTTCGTGCCTACCAAAACAAGCTTAAACGAGCATACCTCAAGAAAGTTCATCAGCGATCCTTTGAGATCGGTGACCTTGTCTTAAAAGAAAATCAAAAAAATACTAATGCAACTAAAGACCTTAAAGGTAAATTTGAGCCCAACTGGCTCGGACCATATGTCATCACTGCTAAATTTGGATCGGGAGCATATCGATTAGCTACCTTAGATGGTAAAGATCTTAAAGAACCTATGAACATTATGCATCTTAAGCGTTATTATGCATAACATTTGGTCCTTTCATCATTTATATATATTGTGTATTTTGCATATTGTTTCATTTTAGTAAAATTTCAAAAAAAAATAGTAATAGTATTTCTTCTTGCAATTCATCAATCAAAATCAAAATATAAAAAACATCAAAATCGTCAAAATCTTCAAAAACATATTTTATTTTCATACCTGTCAATTCTTGAAAGTATTGCAGTTATATTTTCAATTATTTTGGATAAATTAGCATTTATTTGGAATCCCGCACTTTCACATTCACATGAATAAATATCTTGATTTTATTTTGTATGATTATTAATCTCTCTTATATCAAAGTCCACAGTTGAATTAAATAAAGTTTTGAGCATAGAGAACTGATCTTGTTATTTACTTGAACCAAATATATCTTTTCACATTAAAATGATTTCATTGCAAATTCAATATGATGCTACATAGTAAAAGTGGTTTCTTGAGCGAAAAGTTTCCCCTGCTATCCTATCATGCACATGGTCTAGAATCTTTGAGAATTGACAAAAGGACAAGCTCACCCCTACCTAGAATAAAAATCCCTTGCTCTACAGCTAATCCGAGCAAGTATCCCTAGCATAGGAAGAAAAAGAAAAGTCAAAGAAAATGAGAAAAAGAAAAATATCATTTTGTACCATCGCAACAATATTTCAGCATTATCTCAAGTTCCAAGCAAAAATACAAAAAAAAAAAAAGAGAGAAGAAAAGAAGAGAAAAAGAAAAGGCAAAAGCAAAATGCAATAAATCCCTTTCCCTACCCCTTGAAAAGAAAAGAAGGGTGAATGAGCTTGAATCCCTGGAATTCTCAATTATTCGAAAACTGTGAGGTAAGCCCCATAACAGGTGGTTTGTGCCCAACCCGCTTGGCCTTGGGTAATCCCTAGCGTGGTGATATGTCTGTCACATTAGCGACCTTATTTTGTACAGACCTATGTCGGCTTATGGATTAGCTAGCTCTTGATAACCTAACTTACATAGTAGTATGGTACGGTTACATGCATATAAATCATGGTCAACGAACATTCATTTGGTTAATTCAAATTACTTGTATCAAATTATCTTGCTCAAAATTGGTGAACGAACAATACAATTGCACACACATTTGTATTTGAGAGATTCTCTATCATTATGATAAATCAAGATCGGCAATGAACTCACATATGCACATGAGGGTTCCTTACAAATCTACATTTGTCTTTGAGATAATTTAAAATATTTCTGCAACTCTTTTGGAATAAATTTTATTCTTATTTCAGAACATCTGTTTAGTATAAAAACAATTACATACATTGTTTTCAAAAAATCCAAAATTCTTTTCAAACAACATATTACAAAATCTAGTAAATAAAGTCAAGTTATATATTATTATTTTCTATTTATCTCAAAATCAAAAATCAAATCATGCAATAAAACTAAAATATCAATTTCTTCTTTGGATTTCGCGATGATGGTATAAGTCTATACCTATAATTCTATGCCTAGCACAAACCATTGCTCTAATTTTATTTTCCCATTCATTTTAATTTATAAAAACATATGGCTTACATCATTATGTTACACAATTGTGCTTTAAAACGAACGAACACTTATTCTATTTCATGTCATTATGTCAACATTCAATTTTGCAACCATGGTATAATTTCTAAGGAATTGTTCAAAATTTTATCACACTTAGGAATTTATGCCTAGCAAAATCATATTTTAGTATTTCATGCATAATATTTTTATGAAAATCTGAAAACAAATCATCACCATCACAACACAAAGTCTTAAGACAGTCTCTTAAGCATTCTTTTACTTTTAGCAATATTTCTATATTGGGATTAGCTTGACGACCGAGCGAGCGGTGACTCCATGAAATGGTCTATAACAATGACAATGTCCTTTGAAATTATTGTTAGAAGTCCCTTTTATTTTCATCAAATCACACCAAAACAACCAATTGTTTACATCAGATTATTTCATTTAAATTTTACAACATGACATAAAATTATAATATTTCTAAAATGACATAATCACATGAATCATCAATAATCAATTGCAAAATTCAACATTAAAGCATCATACAACATATACACAAGTCATATCATCAAAAATACCATATATATATATATCAACAAATTATGTACATCATATCAAAACTGGACTGGTATGCCACAATCAATAGCCTGGCATACTCAATCCTCTCAAAAAATATATAATAAAAAATACAATCTCTGTGTAGTGAGCGTCTAGTCTCGAGAAGCCCTCGAGCTCTCAGCCTCGTCTCCTCTCCCACCCTGAGGTGGAGGAGGAGGCCCCATCGAAGTCCGCCCTGTGTCGTGGGTCCTCGACATCGATCGTGATGATGTCCTCGATGACCCCATCCTAATCGGCCTCGCAATGTCGATTGGCAGCTGTAACCTCTGGCTCTCTGGAACCATCTGGTAGTATGCTCCTTGGTAGAATGTAGTCTGAGCCATAGACCATGCCAACTCCTGCATGCTCGCTCCTCTACCCTGAGCTCTAAGCCATGTAGCCTCATCTTGTAGTGTCTGCACCTGAGCTCGAAGGTGGGCAACCTCAGCTCGAAGAGCCGTTGTCTCGCTGCTCTCCCCTACCTCGACACCCTTGCCCTTATCGGGTGATGGTGGTCTCTCCCCCTACTGAGAAGGGACTCCCCTCTCCCTCCTCCCTATCTCCTATGGTCTCTATGGAGCCCGTGCCATCCTCTAGCATCTCTCCTATGGAGACCATCGTTGCTCTCTCCCATCGTGACCTCGTGCTGCCTCAATAGCAGCTTGGTGTCACCTCCCCATCCATTGCACAATAGCGTGCATCGGACCCTATGCCCTCATCATCCGAGGAGGGTGGATGCCTACGTACCAGGCATCATATCCATCGATAACCCTAATATCATCACCATCCATTGGCTGGATGGGGGCATCATCTGTGTCTTGACTCTAGAATCGTTGCATGTCTGGAGCCCCGCTCAGTGTGGTACTATCTCGGATAGTCTGAGAGTACTCGTAATCCCTGAGAGAAGGGATCCCCTACTGTAGACCGAACTATCATAGAACTCGGTCGTAGCGGTGGAGCTCTACCTCTCCCCACTCCATCCTCAGCCAGTAGACTCGCTTGATGCGAGCCAGCTCCTGCCCATCCTCTGCCCACCCTGGGTGCTCTCGCCATGGCCTCTAGGTGATCTGGTCTAGGATGAGGTCATCTAGCAACCTCTATGACATCGACAGATCTATCCATCACTGTGACCCCCTCTGTAGCCACCAGTAGAAAACTTGGGGCCTCTCTCGGTCAACCCCTATCCATGGGAGCCCTATCGGCCTCCGCACCATGATGTGCTCCCAGCACCAAACCTGTAGTAGCGATGTCAAAACTAGACATCGGCCTCCCTTGTATACGACCCCATGCAGGATCCTATACAAGCGGCATAGTACAAAGCTACCCCATGCAAACCTGTACCCATGGTCTCTCATGTCACAGACCACATCTGATAGGAGCCATGGTAGTCTGCACCCACTCTGGTGGCACAGTAGTAAGCCACCTACCACCCCTGCCAAAACCTGAGTCAGCCTAGATGCCCCAGGCATCTACCTTAGAGACTCGATGTTCACTCCGCCCTTCTCCAGGGTGAAGCTCGGGTCTCCGGTCAATCTCATCATCGCCTGGCCCTGATTGGCCGTAGGCATCATCAACCGTCCTTGTATGGGGATCCTCATGATCCTCCATACGTCCTCTAGTGTGGGAGCCATCTCCCCTATCGGTAACCAGAAGCAGGATGACCCCGAATACCACCTCTCTGCTAGGGCTGTCAGTAGCCCCATGTCCGTCGGTACTTGTGGCATCTCTGCCACATGCTGCAAACCGACCTGTGCTAGTCGGTCACGCTCTGCCTGGTCAAGCGTGGCTATGTCATCTCGCAGTCCCCCGTATTTCCATTCTCGACTCTTTAGTAATCCCCTCTGCAAAACAAACAATAAAACAACAAAAATTCATTAATAAACCAATCATTAAAATAAAATTAAACACATTTTAACCAAGCTTAATTTCATCAAGTGATGATATCGTCCACCATTGGATGATATCATCCCAAATTGGGCAAAATCATCCTTTGTAGGATGAAATCATCTCCGATTTCGCAACTTGGGGATCGCCCCTTGTTGAACGGGATCGCCCCTAGTTCACCGATTTCGCCCTCCGACGAAATCGACGATCTAGGGACGATTTCGATGAAATCGGGACGATTTCATCCCGACGTCGTCGACGGCCTAAAAATGGCCGCGATGCCCCAAACAATCAAAATTTAAAACAAAAAATTGCACAACTTAAATTCAAACCTAATTTACTAGGATTAGATCCTTACCCGTAGCCCGCGTCGGACCTCTGTCGATCGGTGTGCTGTCTCCACCATTTTTTGTCTGTAGAGCTCTAAAAACAATAACAATGAACAATAACAATGAATTAGGGTTTTACCCTATTTTTCTTAATTTTATTTAAAAACAACATTTTTTTTAATTTTTGCTTTTCCGCGTTTTTACCTCAAACGTTCGATTTGGGTAAAAACACGGAGGGGGCACCATAGTCAGCAATCGTACGATTCGACCAAGAATCGTCGTCTAAAAAATTGAGTACATTTTTGCTTTCTCGTAAAATGGGAAGAACTCGTCTTTAACGCATTTTCTTCGAAAAATTTGCTAAAGAGGGGGCAAAATGTAGCACCCTAAAATTGGCACAGTTAAACCTTAGTAAAAAGATAAAAATTCAAATTTTAACCTCAAACCGTCCGTTACCCGCTTTCCTTGTTTTTCGTGCCATTTTTAGGATTTGTTTTGACCGTTGGACGATATCGTCGCAGATTAGACGAAATCATCCCAGATCTGACGAATTCGTCTGGAACAGAACGTCCAGACGATTTCATCCCAAAACCAAATTTTCATACTTAGCTTCTGTTCCAACAACCTCTCTAACCTAGGCAGAAAGCGTGTCTACGTAGTTAGAGTCTCCCCCATTGGAGATCTCCCAAATTGGGATGATCTCCAACCTCCTAACCTCTCCCTAATCCTATATAAACTGAGATTTTCTCAGTTTATCCCCTAAACCCCCTGAACACCGTGACTCTCTACCTGAAACTCTACTTAAACCCCTTGAACTTCCACGCACCTCAGAGCATCCTCACACCATTATTTGCATTATGTATTTCATGTTTTCTTGCAGGAACTTTACTATTTTTCAGTCGAAGCTAGCTCGGATCGTCGCAAGCGATTCCAGGCGATTTCGGACGATCCTGTCGAGAAGCGTAGACGATCTCGTACGATTGGAGGCGATCCCGACTGTAGTCCAGATTGGGGGCAATCAAAGTCCGGAGTTTGCATCTTTTTATTGTTTTTTGCATTTCTTTATACATTATTTTAGTTATTATATTTATGCATCTTGGAGTTCACCTCATTTAGTATAACCGCATGATAAAGTTAAAATCAATCATTAAATCTACTGCATTTCTCTTATTTGTTATTTGAATTTATTATTTAGGCATGTTTGCTATTATTTCTATCATTCTCCTTTGCTTTTGTAGTTGCATCTTTGGTATTTTGTATCTATTCTTGTGATTGCAGGTTTTTGACGAATTCGTCTAACGAATTCGTCAGATTGACGACGATCTCGTCTGATCTCAGATGATTACGTACGAGTTGAGACGATCTGGACTGCTACAAAACTCAGAATCTTCATCAGACATCCGAAATCAGGTATGTACTGTTCTAGTTAGCATATTCTCTGTGTTTAGCATTCATTCCTATTTTTTGTATTCATCTAAATCTGTATTGGCATATAGAATAGTTTAGATTCATCTTGGCCAAACCTAGGAATTGAATGATTAAAGCGCAAAATGAACACATCAAACTTACTATCAACCTAGGTGTGGAAACTGCCACTCAAAAGTTTCCTGGTGAACCCACCATCCGTCAAAAATTCACCCTTATACCCCTCCCCCGAGAGGCGGGACCTTCAAAGGGCCTCTCAGTCTGAGGTATTGTCCCATCCTTCTCACATCCCCCTTCCGGGCATGGATCCTATAGCCTGAAGGTAAGGATGCAAAAAATTTGGAGCGATACAATTTTCTATTTCAATGTTCACCTATGTATTGGCTTCAATAATGGTTTTAGTACCTTAGCCACGTAATTATTTAATTATAGTAATACATTTTCAAGGAAACCTTTAGTGAACATAGGGTTATGGGACAATGAAATATTACAACAGTTTTCTTTTAAGAACATCTCTATGGTTTTTGAATTGGAAATTTTAACAAAAATTTTGCTTAGTTAAACTGGAAAAGGAGTGTACCTCTAAAATTTATTATCTATTAGCAACAAATCCCTTATCATTGGGAAAGGAAGGAAAACTTATGAGTAACATCGTGAAACTTTTAGAGGGATATTTGAGGATAGATTACACCCCAATTTTATATAGTAGAAGGGTTTTGATCATGCTATTTAATGTTTGTTGAGAAATTTCTAGATTTCAAATAGTAGAAATTTTGTTAAAAGTTTGGTTGTGTTTATCTAGTTATTGAAGGTTTTGAGTTATGTAATTTTACCTTCATGTTGACTCCGTTTCGAATTGACAATTTGTGTTGGGTATTAAGTTTAAGTTTTATTTGATTTGTTTATAACAATCAATAAACATGTAAATCTGTTATACAACACTAAGTATGTGACTATTATAATAGAGCTATATCATTTTTAGAATTTATTTATGATATCAAATGATAAACCTTGGTTATTGAAAAGTGCAGAGTTAAATAGATTTTAAAATCAAATGGTTGTTTTTTGATTTTTTTACTAGTAACAGTAAATAATTATTAGACTTTGATATTGAGGTATTTAGAGTCCAATATTAGCTATTGGAAGGTCTTCAAAATAAATAGAAAGATATTGATTATTAAAAAATAGAAAATATTTATTTTATATACAAAAATTTTAATGTTAAAGTATAATGATTATTCCATTGTCTATTATAAATAGAGACATTGGCTTGTTTTAAATGATTCATTGTAAATAGGGTCATAGGTTAGATTTCTCTTAGATTGGTTTTGAAGAAAGTTATAAATGTTGGAATAGATTAAGTATGGAACGTGGAAAGAAAAAATAATTGTTATTCTTAAAAAGAATGGATGAGGAGACCATTCTTGAGAGAAGTATTGGATTCTCTCAACAATTTGTTGTATGGAATTTGTCAAGTAAAATGCATGGTTTGCATGTTTAGATTCTATTTTAGTTATAATGCATGTTAAGTTGCATTTACATATTCATGAGTTGTCCTAATCCCTCAAAGATTCTATTCAAGCTTGAGGGAATTATTTCTTCGAAGGAGAACATGGAAAAGCAGAGATGTGGATAATATTCATTATTATTAAAATATATTAATTATTATTGTAGCGAGTATGTAAAGCTATGGAAAATTACAATTATATCATACCATATTTATATTTTTGTTATAGTTGAAGTTTAGTCCAATAATAGAAGATGAAGTGTTATTAAATATTTTCTTAAAATGCTTTTATTACTTAATTAAGAGCTAATGGAAGAATATAGTGGAATATAATTTATAGATTCAATTCCTAAGATAATATTTCATTTCTTCTTAATGTTATAAAGGAAATATGAAAATTAGAATTATTGTTAATGAAATATTTCTATGATGCCTTAAATTTAGTACTTTATTTCCTTTTCAAGAGATATGTTTAATTGTTGCAAATAAATAAAATGTATTATGGTTTTGAA
Organism: Wollemia nobilis; assembly: GCA_028583015.1. Lineage (NCBI taxonomy): Eukaryota > Viridiplantae > Streptophyta > Pinopsida > Araucariales > Araucariaceae > Wollemia > Wollemia nobilis. The sequence continues at coordinate 31,615 of JAQPPZ010016981.1, read as the reverse complement.
GAGTTTTCCTTGGAAGGTTATAAAATTTAGAATCCTTTGGAAATCTGAGTCGTAATGTATCCCAAGACCTAGGAGGAGTTGTGGTGAGGCAATACCCAGGTGGGAGTGAATGTTACACCTTAAATTATGAGGCTCAGGTGTACCCAAAGTTGTGAGGCTTTTCCTAAGTGGTGAGGCTTGGACTCATTCCTAGTGGTGAGGTCTAGGAATCATTCACAAGATAATATAGTGATGGCACCTTGAATGGTTAAGATCGAGTGGCCATGTTTATTACTAGGTGAATGGTAATAGCCATAGTTAGCCATAGGTCATAATAACTAAGCACTAAATTATTATGCTAAATCAATCCTACATAGATATACTTATGTAGGGTTAGGAATATGGCATCCCCTATTTTGTAAAATAGACCTAAAATGATAATCCCTACGCCATGGCCAATTTGTCCTATATTGATGAGGGTTTAGGAAAGGTGGGGGGGTCACTATTGACATCCTTTATAAACAATGAGATTTGGAAAGGTAAACCCTAGAAGTATGGGATGTTGGCCACTCTTGTCTACTTGAGAGTCATCTATAGTGATAAATTTCAAAAATATGGTTATACCTTTTTGATATTGTAAAATATCAGGATATCTTTGTGAACCTTGTAAAAACAATATCTCTCTTGTGTTGGTTTAGTTGGGTAGTTATAATTGGTATCAGAGCTCTAGGTCATAGAACTAGAAGATTTCATGGAGGGAACCTAGGAAAAGCTTGACTTGATGTGTTGCTTTGGGGAGACTTACTCCTCTAGGGACCTTAAATTGATTTGGGATAAGATGAGTATTGCACTCCATATTGATGTAGTCAGATCAAGGAAAAACATCCTAGAGTATAGACTCTTATTGGGAATGGCACCTTGCGGTGAGACAAGTGTGATCGTGATCATTATCAGGTGAGTGATAATGATCTAAGTTAGTTATTGGGATGATGAAACTAACTAAATATAGAAGTATAATTTTGAGAAAATTTTAACTTAATACAACTCCTTTTATAGTCAGGAAGAATAACACCTATATTGAGGAGAGGAAGAAGAGGATCTAAAAAGTCAAGGTAAGCTAGGTAGGAAGAAGCTGAAGCTAGACCCCCAAGGAAAATATAATCTAATAGTTCTGAGAATTCCAACAGGGATGTGAAAAATCTTACAACTATATTTTCATTACTACAATATTAGATGGATTAACAAAGGATATTATTGGAAATACTTGTTAATCAAAAATCCAATAATAGGAATTCTAGGGGAAGGTAGGAAGAGAATCCTGCTAGAGAAGAATAGGAAGACAAACCTTGAATTGAGGTAGAAATTACAAAAGACCTAAAAAATATCAAAGTACCTAAGTTCAATGGTAGAGAAGGAGGTGATTCAACTTAATATTGGTTGAATGAACTAGAAATATATTTTTCCATGAAGAATTATTCTTCAAAAATCCAAATAGTATGGGCTACCCTTCATATATAGGATGCAACTTTGGAATGGTGGAACACATTCAAGGCTGGTAAAAATATCCAAGTAGTGAATCTTCAATGGGATAATTTTCTCAGAGCATTTAAGAAAATATTCTTATCTAATCAGTTTTATGTAGAGAATTTTGAGCTATATACACTTCAATAGGGTACAATGACTATGGATTTGTATTACCAAAGGTTTATAAAACTCTTGAAATATATTTATGAGTATGAGGTAAATGAGCAATTAAAAGTGCATAAATTCATCTTGGGAGTGGATCCTAATATTAGAACTATGATTAACTTGCTCAAACCCAAGACCCTATAGAAAGCATACAATTTGTCTCAATAATAAGAGTCCAATATGCAAACAAAGAAGACCTTCTTCGACTATGGAGGGTTGTCAAAAGGAGATCAATAGGAACTATGGAAGAGAAAAAGTGTTGGATTTATGAAGTGGGATAAGGAAAAAAATAAGAAAAATAAGGGGAACCCAAAGTTTAGGAATAAGAATTATGGGCACCAAGGAAATTACAAGAAATAATTCTAGAAAAAGAACAATTCCAAACCCTGACCTCAGTAGTAGAATGAGACAACACAAAAAGATGAAATAGGGGAGAAAATGTAGGAAAGACCTAAGGTACCCAAGGGAGGTTGTTTCTTTTGTGTAAGTCATCATTATACAGGTAAGTATCCCCAATGATCAAAATTAAGTAATAGATTTGAGTAACAACCACATCGGATATATGCACCGATCAAAAATTAGAACCTATATGGACAAGCCACTCCCATGCTATTGAATGGTATGTTGTTTAATAAAAATGTGAGATCCTCAATTGATAGTGGAGCTACATATAGTTTCATTTCCACTAGTATAATTGGGTATATTCCAAAAAGACCTAGATTTTTGGTACAAGGATGGAAAGTGAGTATGGGTATGGATAAACTTACTTAGTGGATCAATGTTTACCCACAATTGAGATCATCTTACCCAATAGATCTACCATTTGGCACTTATATGTAGCACCACTACATACTTTTGATATTATCCTAGGAATGGATTAGTTAAAGGCTCATGGGGTCCTAATAAAATTCTAAGACATATGGATGGACTATACTAACAAGGATAAGCATAGAGTAAAGGTTTAAAGTTGTTAAAGGTATTTTTAACCCTAATTTTTGTGAGTTATTCAACTTAAGAAAGCAATTAAGAAAGGTAGAATGGTGTATGTAGTTAAGATAAATGGTAAGATAGACAACAATGGAAAAGAGAAAATATTTAAGAAATATCCAATTCTGCATGAATTTAGGGATGTATTTCTAGAAGATCTCCTAGGCCTTCCTCCTTAGCATGAATTTGAATTCACCATTGAATAAATACTAAGAACCAAACCTATTAATAGAATTATTTATAGGATGAATCATATTGAATTATAGGAGTTAAAAGGGCAACTCCAAGATTTATTAGATAAAGGTTTGATTAAACCTAGTGTGTCACCTTAGGGTGCACCAATACTATTTGTTAAAAAAAAGATAGTTTTTTTAAGGCTATGCATTAATTACATAATGTTAAATAAATTAACCATCAAGAATATGTATCCTTTGCCTAGAATTGATAATCTCTTTGATCAATTAAAGGATGCTACTATATTATCTAATATTGAATTAAAATTTGGATATCATTAGCTGAGGATTCATGATGAGGATACTCATAAAACAATATTTAAGACTAACGATCCCAATAGATGCATTGGCTCGTTGATGGGTCACATCCATTCGTTATTTAATTTATATATTTATAAGTAGAATCATTCATTCAATATATCATTCATCATTCTATCAATTTGTGTAATCACAATAGAATATGACCTCTCCAAGTGGCTAAGGACTTTGCCCTCCTCAAGTGGTGTGTTTGATTTATTAATCTATTCATTCGATATTTATTTCATATTTTTTATTTGTTTATGAAGTGTATTTCTCCAAGTGGTATTAGAGCATGATTCGGGATAGCTCTCACTAAGAAAGAATTAATATGTTATGGTTAAAGATTCAAAGGTGATGCTCTAGTTCACTCCTACGTGTACAGGCCCTCCTAAGATTTAAATCATGGAAGTTTTTTACAGTAGAGGATATTTTTAGGGTTACAGTGAAAGGGCGTTTGAATAGTGCCAATTTTGTAACTTATTTAGATTATATAAATAGGAAGACTGACATATAGCATATTTCATCAAACATTTGGTGTTTGAAGTAATTCGGTGTGCTACACTCTAGCCACAGAGTTATAAATAACCACATATGAGTTCCTTTCCAACCTTAAAAAAAGAACTTGTGTTACAATCCAAGCAAAGTGTGCCACATTTTTTCAAGGTTTATAGTCATACTCAAATCCTAAGGTTAAAATCAATATATTTATTAAAATATACTGACATCATGTTCGTAATATTGGTGTTACTACCATAGAAAAGGGTATAATAATTCATTTAACTTTACACGTAGTTTTTGTTCAAATTTACGCATCTATTGGGATCGTTACATGGACACTATGAGTTCAGAGTATTACCATTTGGGTTGATAAATGTGTTAGCAACATTTATAAATTTGATGAACAATGTGTTTAGGAAATATCTGAATTTTTTTGTCTTGATATTTTTAGATGATATCTTGATATATTCCTATACTAGAGAAGAGCATATTGAAAATTTGAGGATAGTGCTAGAGATTAAGAAAGAATAAACACTATGGAAACTTGTCTAAATGTGACTTTTATGTCCCTCAAGTCCAATATTTGGGACATATTATATCTGCAAAGGATATTGTTGTAGATACTAAGAAATTTGAAGCCATTTTTAGTTGGACTAACCCATTAATGTGTTAGAAGTTAGAAGCTTCATTTGTATCATTGGTTATTATAGGTGTTTTATGAAGGAATATTCAAAAATTGCCTATTCTATTACCAACCTTTAGAAAAAAGGAAAGGAGTTCAAATGGATAGATAAGTGTGAAGCCACCTTTGAGACTCTAAAGAAAAACCTAACTACAATACCAATTATTAAGATATTAGATCCTCTGGAGAATATTATAGTATGTACATATGCTTCATTAGAAGGTTTGGGAGGGGTATTGTCCAAAAATGAAGCTATTATAACATATGAGTCTAAAAAACTCAAGAAGCATGAACTAAATTATGCTACACATGACCTAGAGTTAGCAACAACTGTGCATGCTCTTAAGATCTAAATTATAACACATGAACTAAATTATGCTACACATGTCATGTAGACTCGATGGACAAAATAAGAAAAATGCAGTTACAAGATCATTATTGCATTGAAATTTGGGTTAAAATTGAGAGAAATCCTGAAGAATATAAGGATTTAAACATAAAATATGGTCTTTTATATTTCAAGGATAGGGTTTTTTTACCCAAAAATAGTGATATAAGAAAAATTATTATGCAAGAGGTGCATAGATCTTACTTTGCTCATCCTAGAGGGGCAAAAATGAGAGAAAACATTAAAAAAAAAGTTATTGGTATGGAATGAAAAAGGATATCACAGGTTTCATTGCTAGATGTTTGTAATATTAGAAGGTTAAGGTAGAACATTAGGAAAATTATACCCACATGATATATCAATAAAAAATTCTAGGTTATATCTAAGGATTTTATTGTGGGTTTACCTAAGACTAGGTATCAACATGATGCAATACTTGTGGTAGTCAACAAGTTGACTAAGGTTACACATTTTATACCAGAGAACATCAAGTATGATGCATTGGTGGTGGAAAATAGGTTTTCAAAGGAAATATTTAGGTTACATGGGTTTTTAGAAGTGATCATATTATATATAGATTCTAGGTTTACATTGGAATTATGGTAGGCTTTTCAGCATGTAGTGGGCACAAAGCTGAATATCAGTTATGTATACCATCTAGAAATAGATGGAAAAATAGAGAGAGTGAACCAAGTTCTTGAAGATATGTTTTGCATGTATTGCATGGACCCAAATTCTAAGTGGGAATACTTGTTGCATCTAGTCGAGTTTGCATATAATAATGGGTATCATGCATCCTTAGGAATGATCCTCTTTGAAGCATTGTATGGCAGAATATGTATAACACCTTTATCATCTAAAATATGCAATATCATATGGTGATTGGACAAAACACTATAAAATATATGGATGAGTAGCTCAAAGCAATTTTTCTAAGGCTTAAGGAAGTATCCAATCACCAAAAGAGCTATGCTGATATGAAAATATCACCAAGAGAATTATTGTGAGAGACTGAGTTTTCTTGAGGGTAAGACCCATGAAAAGTGCCATCAAGTCAACTAAGTTGGATCCTCATTTTGTTGGGACTTTTGAGATCATTGATAGGATAAGTCTAGTAGCCTATAGACTTGCCTTACCACCCAACTTGTCAAAGATCCATGATACTTTCCACATATCCCTACTTTAGAAATATGTTGTTGATCGTTATCATGTTTCGAAAACCTCAAAATTGTAGATGATAGATACCTCAATAATTGAGGTGAGATGAGTAAGAATTCTAGGGTTTTTCTCTAAGGTCATGAGGAAATGAACCCTAGATCAATGTAATATCCAATGGGACCACTATTCTAAAAATTATGCTACTTGGAAAAATGTTGAAGAAATGAAGAAGCAATTCCCATATTCATTTTTTTTGTAGATTGAAAAAGTGGGTTTTAAAAGGGCCCCAAAACCTTATTACAAAAGGTGTAACATTACAAGCAAAAAACCAACAAGATTTTCAAAATGAAAGTCCCAAAAGGAAGATTCCAGCCACAAGGGGTAAACAAACCACATGAATTCTCATATTAATTCAAATGAATTCCCATATTCATTTGAATGAAATGTATATTTTATATTTTAGGAAATACCAAGGACTATGTTAAGTCCTATTAGAATACTATTACCTTATTTGGTAATAAGTAGTTTCTCCTTTGTAGGTTAGTTTCATTTTACACCTAGGTTAGATATCTACCAACATTTCTTATGTCAACGAATATTAGTTGTTAGTGATATTTGCATAGAATATTGTTTATTAGCATGATTACTTTATCACTATCTATGGCTATTATTAGCCTTAGCAATATGTACAAATATGCATTTTGATTTATGAAATATTTATTGGTTTTCCTAAACCTAATATGATATCAGAGTGATTTATTATTGTGGCTCTTTTGTAGCCTGACTTCTTGGCCCTAGCTCAGGCACAATTCCTGAGGCATGCTGAAATTGACACAGGCCAAGTGATACCTACACTATGGTGGTGTGATGGCTTAGTGGACAGATATGGTGGGAACTAAACCCACGATAGACCTGACAACCTAGATCTACCTAGGTTATCCCTACCTACTAGATCAGACCTAGGATGGTGTGATCGCTCTGCTAGACCTACGGGTGGTAGAGGTCACTGACTACTAGACCACCCCATGGCACGGAAGCTTATAGGGATGTAACAACGTGGACCCGATGCAGACTCGGGTGGAGTCCCTAGACTCTAAGCTGATCAGACCATTGAATGGACATCATAGGTCATATATTAGATGGGAGATATAGGGCACACCGATGTAGGACCCCTATGCAACATGCAAAACCTATAATGATTAGGTCATACAACCAATGATCACGATCTGATGACAAGGACAACCTGCTATGTGGATGACTACATGGTAAGGCTGTGTGGTGGAGAGAAAAATACACACTAAGGGATATCCGAATACCCTAAGGTAGTCACTAAGATAATGATGTTTTATTCTTTTTAAATGCTACTGATCCTCCCTGTATGCCGCATATGGTACTAATGTTCCACACAGTCAAATAGCCTCGACACCTATGCACTACCGACCACACCAATTTTGTCTGTATGACATTCAAAAATTTCTTTGCATTGTAAGTTGCAGGCTTCGGGCATCAGAAAGGATAATCCATGTTGTAGCCATAGTCACAGACAATGCAACAATGATTAGATCAGGAGGTAAGAAGGATTACTAATGGCCATAATAATAGTTTGATATTTTTGTTTGCAGACCAGTTACTTGGTGACAGTGTAGTGGCAAGATTTATAGAAGAAAGATGCAATTTTTTTTTATGATCTACCGAGATAGCTGAAGACGTCACCACTAAAGAAGACCCGATCTACTGCACTAACCTGTAGTAGACCATATTGTAGACACAACATCAGCCCTATAGTCCCCATTATGAAAGTTTGTGCCTACCAATTTAACAACATGGGAGATTAATCTACAGACTGGAGATATTGGGACAATAGTTGATGAGAGATTTGATATCACAGACCAATGCTGGTGAGTTGTAGAAAGACTTTCGATCAAAGGCGAGTATTTCCATATACTATTTTTGGTGATTTATAGTTTTGGCCATGTTATAGGCTATTTAAGCCATCTCTATCACTCTGATTACCTACACACAGTGATTATCTACTGGTGAACCATCACTCACAAGCATAGGTGCCATTGCACATAGAATATGCATGGGAGAAATGCTACACATGGTATCTCACCTTGCTCTAAGCATTCACATGATTTGATTTAGGTGAAAAATCTAGAGCACAATCAAACCTATGATGTGTAGAAGTGCAAAAGCCAAAGCCCTCACGTAGCAGCCAAAACTTTGATTTGCATATGGAGTAAATTTGTAGACAAGTGCATGCAAAATGTGTGAATTGATCACCTCTAAAGGAATGCCAATTGTAGATAGGAGAATGTCGATAGTGCCACAGGAAAATCAACGCTCACCTGAGTGGGGGATCATGCATCAGTTGAATTGACAAGGAGAAAAAGTAAGCAACAAGATACATAGCCAATCTGTCATGGTGGTGAAACCCGATGGAGGAAGCATCGAGTGCCATAGGAGGAGACGTGTGGCCCGAGGTGGAGGAGCCCCACTGAAATAGAGCATGCCACCAAAGAGGAGAAATGCTCGAGTGGAGGTTAGCCATGGGAGCTCAACCTCTAATAGGTAATTCTTCCCTTATATTTCCATTGACAGTGGTAGTTAGATTGGTTACTTTGCTGAGTGCTAAGCCACCACCAACAAGAAGTCTCAGGTTCAATACCTACCGACTCCTACACGAACAAGGGTAAATTTTTCTTTTCGTCAAAATTTTTATGCAAAGTTGCTTTCCAAACTTTTTGCAATATTTTTTTTTGACAAATTTTAAAAAAACAAAACAAAACAAAAAATTACTTTGACAGTTTTTTGGAAAATTTGCTTTGACAACTTTTGTAAAAAAATTGCTTTGACAACTTTTGTAAAAAAAATTGCTTTGACAACTTTTCTGAAAAAGTTGTTTTGACAACTTTTGTGGACAAGTTGTTTTAAAAAAAAAAAAAATGCTTTCTTTGGCAACATTTAAGTGCAATTTTCCCCATTGCCAAGAAGGAAAGCTTTGTAAAAGCCTTTTGAGGCTTCATTGTTGCACTTTTTTGCATTAAGGGGGGATAATTTTTTTTCCATCATAATTTTGTAAACCAAGGGGGGATATAATTTTGCAACAAGGGGGGATACTCATTTTTTTTCCTCAAAGCTCATTTTGCAAAAAGGGGGGAATCATTTGTAAAGGTGCATTTTCGGCAGTGACCAACACCTTAGCCAATATTTTGTAAAATTCCATTGTAAAAGGTGCATTTTTGGCAGAGACCAACACCTTAAAAAATGGGTAGGTCAAAGAAAGCAAGTCCCAAAACTAACTAATGATATTGCTACATCAGTTAAAGGTCCTTATTTTCCACCTGAGATGGATGGACCTGATTTTTATGAGAAGGGCACATTTCTCCCACTAAACAATGGTTTAGTCGCCCTACTCAAAGATTCTAAGTCTTGTACAAATCTTTAGACATGGTGCTCGATTTCCTATTGGCATTATAAGGGGCATATACATGTCATTGGTTGCACTTGACCTTGCCCAATGCAAAGTAAAAATAGAAATAAATGAGGAAAAAGAGGTCCTAATGGTCAATGCTTGTAGTGACATAAGTGATATTTAGCCCATTGTGGTGAATGCTTGTTGTGACACATGTGACCTTGACCTTGTGATGGCCAATGCTTGTTGTGATATAGGCAACCTCATGCCTATGATGGCAGATATCAGTTGTAGCACATGTAATCTCATCAGAGTAGCAGATTTTGCTTGTGACACTAGTGACTTAAAAAATGAAACTCCTCAAAAAGAGCTCCATAATCTCATTAATAGTGAGAAATACTATATTGTTAAAAGCATTGATGAAGATGATGAAATTGGGTGTTTTGAAAAACACACCAAAGGATTTGGATCCAAACTGATGAAGAAAATGGGATTCAATGGTGAGATATTAGGTAAACATGAACAAGGTATTAAAACTCCAATAATGCTAAATGTCAGGGCAAAGAATGAAGGCCTTGGATTTCTGGACAAGCAAGTACCAGTAAAACCATGTTTGTAAATCCTAAGTCTCCTCCAAATACTAAAAAGCATTATTGTAGTAATTGTGGAAATACAAGGCATGTTGCAGCTAGATGTTGGAAATTACATCCTTGTGATTCATGTGGATGTACAAATCACTCTTATTCTAGTTGTTGGTACAAAATGAAAATGGCCAACAAGGTTCATATATATTGTGGATGGATAGATCACACACAATGGACCATGATGAAAGAAATGTTGTATGACTTCTACCAAAAAGGTAAAACCTATGGTAGACCCCAAGGCAAATCTAGTGACAGACCAAGTGGTAGTCCCAAAGACAATGACCTAGAGACAGACCTAAAGACAGACCTAGAGACAAAGTTCCAGAGGTAGATCTACAGGCAAATCTAGAGGCAATGATCCAGAGGCAGATTCATAGGCAGATCTTGAGATAGACCTAGAGGTACGCTTAGAGCCAGATTCAGAGCCATGAGCCAGAGTCAAAGCTAAAGATAAAGCAGAGCCAATATTCTTTCATTTCTCTTCTTCTTCACTATATTGGGACAATTATATTATTACCCAAATAATGTAATAAGGGGGGATGTTAGAATACTATTACCTTATTTGGTAATAAGTAGTTTCTCCTTTGTAGGTTAGTTTCATTTTACACCTAGGTTAGATATCTATCGATATTTCTTATGTCGACGAATATTAGTTAATGATATTTTCCTAGAATATTGTTTGTTAGCATGATTACTTTATCGCTATCTATGGCTATTATTAGCCTTAGCAATATGTACAAATATGCATTTTGATTTATGAAATATTTAATGGTTTTCCTAAACCTAATAAGTCCAAGGGGGGAGTATGTAATGACCCTCCTTGGTAAGACTTATTCTTGATATTGATTATGTATTGATGTGTAGATATCAAAGGCTTAATCTCATATTAGATTATCAAGATGAATGGTTGGTTGTATTTTATGCTTTGATTATATTATGTTTAGAATATGGTACTGCTGATAGAATTTATGGTTGCAAGACTAGGTACTATCATGGGTGGATTTTATGGGACAACCATCAAAACTGAGAGATAAAAAAGAAAATGATGGTTGATGATATCCTCATCGACAACTCTAGGGTAAAAGAGTACTCTCATGTATATGAATTACATAATTGTGTGTTTAGTTTTAATGCATCAATAGCTAGGAGTTTGCTTTAGCAAAGGATCCACCCTTAGTAGGCAACTAATAACTTTATAGTTATCATAAAGCCTCTTGCTTAAGGGAAAAAGGTGTTAAGATGTATTTTTTCATGAATTCTGATCATAGGTTTGCATGGGTTTGATGTTTTTGGCAAATGATTTCATCAAGAGGATATCAATAATTATAGAGGGTATTATTGATATCATACTCAATGTCAATGTTATCGGTTAATGATAACATTTAATATTAAATTAAATTAATTGAACAATTAATTAATTATATTTTCTTGATGTTATGTTTTAACATTAGCATTAGATAAATATTAAATGGACGTGATTTAAGTTTTATGATTAACTTAAAAGTGTTAGCAAGATAAAAAGGAAATTTATTAAATGCATTTTGTTGTATTCTTACAAAAGAGGAGGGGGTACAATTATTATTGAGAGCTTATAATAAATAAAAATTATTATTATTATTATAAAAATAATAACAAAGGCAACTTCTTGAAATGTGAATTGGGAAAAAAAAGTTGTTACCTTATTTATCATAATGAACTAAGAAATAAAAGAGGAAACAAAGAGAAAGGGAGGAAGAGAAGAATGGTGATAGACTAGAAAACATGACAAACCGCTAAAGAATTGGAAGTTTGTTAAAGGATTTGGCTGCAATAAAAAATGAGGTAAAGCTTTTAATTAATACCTATAATGGAGTGTAGTAGATACTTTCACCCAACCCCTACTAAAAACAAATGTAGAAAACTATGCATTTACGTATTATCTTCTGGTTATGTTACCATTGCTTATTTATAATGGATACACATTGTCTCTCTATGTGTTATCTCCATCAAATGCATTGTTGGTTTCTCCCTTTTTATTTTCAAAGTTTATCTAAGAAAATAATGAAAAGAATAGGCTTTTATATTTCAATGTTTACCTATATATTGGATTTAACCATGGTTTTAGTACCTTATCCATGTAATTATATAATTACAATAAAATATTTTCAAGGAAACCTTTAGTTAACATAGGGTTATAGGGCATTGAAATATTATGCCAATTTTATTTTAAGAACATCTCTATGGTTTTTGACTTGGAAAATTTAAGTAAAATTCTACTTTAGTTAAACTGGAAAAGGAGTGTATCTCTAAAATTTGTTATCTATTATCAAAAAATCTCTTATCACAGGGAAAAGAAGGAAAACTTATGAGTAACACAGTGAAACTTTTAAAGGGACATCTGAGGATAGATTACACCCCAATTTCATATAGTATAAAGGTTTTGATGAAGTTGTTTAATGTTTGTTGAGAAATTTTTGGATTTCAAATAGTAAAAACTTTGGTAAAAGTTTGACTGTGTTTATCTCGTTGTTGAAGGTTTTGAGTTATGTACTTTTACCTTAATGTTGACTTCGTTTCGAATTGCAGTTTGTGTTGGGTATTAAGTTTAAGTTCTATTTGATTTATTTGTAAAGGTAAATAAACCTATAAATCTATTGCACAACCTTGAGTATGTGACTGTTATGATAGAGCTATATTATTTTTAGAATATTTTTATGATATAAAACTATAAGCCTTGGTTATTAAAAAGTGCAAAGTTAGATTTTAAAATCAAATGGTTGTTCTATGATTTTTGTATTAGTAACAATAAAGAATTATTAGATATTGATATTGAGGTATTTAGAGTCCACTAATTAGTTGTTTGAAGATCTTCAAAATAAAAATATATTGACTATTTAAAAAAAATATGAAAATATTTGTTTTATATAAAAAACTTTTAATGTTAAAGTATAATTATTTTCCACTGTATTTTATAAAAAGAGACCTTGGCTTGTTTTAAATAATTCATTGTAAATAAGTTGATAGGGTAGATTTATCTTAGATTGGTTTTGAAGAAAGTATTAAATGTTGGAATAGATTAAGTAAGAAATGTGGTAATAAAAAAAATTGTTATTCTTAAAAAGAATGGATGAGGAGACCATTCTTGAGAGAAGTATGGGATTCTCTCATCAGTTTGTTGTATGGAACTTGTCAAGTAAAATGCATGGTTTGCATGTTTAAATTTTATTTATGTTATAATGCATGTTAAGTTGTATTTACATATTCATGAGTTGTCCTAATCCCTCAAATATTCTATTCAATCTCAAGGGAATGATTTATTTGAAGGAGAACATGGAAAAGCAAATTGTGGATAATATTCATTATTATTAAAATATATTAATGATATTATTGTAGTGAGTATGTAAAGATATGGAAAATTACAATTATATCACACCATGTTGATATTTTTGTTATAGTTGAATTCTAGACCAAGAATAGAAGATGAAATGTTATTAAATCCTTTCTTAAAATGCTTTGATTACTTAATTAAGAGCTAATGGAAGAATATAGTGGAATATAATTTATAGATTCAATTCCTGTGATAATATTTTATCTCTTCTTAATGTTATAAATAAAATGTGAAAGTTGACATTATTGTTAATGCAATAATTTTATGAAGCCTTACATTTAGTACTTTATTTCCTTTTCAAGAGAGATGCTTAATTGTTGTAAATAAATAGAATGTATTATGGTTTTGAAGAGTTTTCCTTGGGGGATTATAAAACTTAAAATAATTTGGAAACCTTTGATTCATGATGTACCCCAAGCCTTGTAAGGAGTTGTGGTAAGGCAATACCTGGTGGGAGTCAATGTTACACCTTGAACGATGAGGCTAGGGTGTATCCAAAATGGTGAGCCTTCTGGGAAGTCCTAAGTGGTGAGGTATAAGAATAATTCACAAGATAATATAGTGATGGCACCTTGAACGATGAGGATTAGGTGACTATGCTTATTACTAGGTGAGTGGTAATAACCTTAGTAAGTCATAAAGGTATGCTAACTAAGCACTAAGGCATTACGCTAGATTAATCCTACATAAATAGACTTATGTAGGGTTAGGAAAATGACATCCCCATTTTTATAAAATGGACTTAAAAAGGATAATCCCTATGTGATGGTCAAGTTATCCTATACTAGTGAGGGTGTAGGAAAGGTGTGGGACCACTATTGACATCGTTTATAAATTATTAGGTTTAGAAAAGTGAACCCCATAAGTACAAGATGTTGCCCAGTCTTATCCACTTGAGAGTCATTTGTAGTGACACAATATCAAAATGTGGTTATGCCTTTTTGATATTGTAAAATAATGGGATATCTTTGTGAACCTTGCTTGTGAATACATATATATATATATATATATATTGGATTGGTTTAGTTGGTTTTTATAGTAACTAAGTGCTTCTAAAGGAAATTTGGGTGCAGTGGGTGTCGAAGGTCTGGTCAGGGATCACAATGGATAACTCATAGTAGCCTATGCTAAGTTTTTGGGTATCCAAACTAACCACTATGCTAAAGCTTGTGTATTTTGGAGAGGGCTAGAAGTTCTCAGAGGTTACATGAGAAATTTACAAATTGAAGGTGATTCCATGAATGTTACAAACTCTATCATCAACGACAAAATTCCTTCATGGAACATGCACACTATTATTCAAGAAGCTAAGGTCTTGATGCATAATTTTTACAACACTACAACCTACCATGTGTATCAGGAAGCTAATAAGTCTACTAATTTTCTCACTAATTTTGGGGTTTGTCACAAGCATCTATCCATTTAGCACCAAAATTTTCCTCAAAATATTCTTAATGTTGTTGTTGTTGACTTGGAAATGCACAACCGACCCTGAGAGGTATGCTCACCTCAAAAATTTTGATGATGGGAATGAAAAAAATGCTTCTCCAGTGGGCATATTCAACTTGGTCCACAACACCATCCTCAGTAGCATCATTAGTGGCATGGATAGCATCAACACCTCCCTAAAACTACTAGTCAAGAAACATGGCCAAAAGAGCTCTGTAGCTGAAGAGATTGTTGATGATTAGAGTTGGGTTGTTTTGTCTTTCGAGCTCTGTTCCCCTACATGGGAATTTTGGTACTAATATTTTAACACCTACGTGGACACTGGTTTTATTTTTCTTTATGTTCTCCTTAGCCCTTGCATGGGCTCTCTCTTTCGATCTTTGTTTTTCTGTTAAACAACCCCTGTGTGGGTCTATTTTTCTTTGGTCAGGTTCATGGAGTGGCTAGGATGTAGACACCTTATTTTGTGCTTCTCTACGTACTTTTTTCATATGCTTAAAATCCATATAATATAATTTCTACCACCTAAAAAAAAACTACTTCATAAGAAACATTTCCTTTAATAAAAAATACCCATATTCATTTTTCTAATTAAACAAAAGATATTGTAATTACCCTACTACTTTTCGATTTGAATGATCTATAATAATTTTTGACTTCTCAATCAAAATTAACTTTGGTTAAGAAGATATATTAATGAACTAACAAATATGATTTGGTGTCCCTTTGGGACACCATAGTGATATGGCCTTGGGCTCTTGTAAACCCGAGTTCAAGAATGTTGGTCTCCAAACCTAGAGGTTGACACTCAAAAAAATATTATTGCATAGATTACATTATTATTTTAATCCTTTGGTAAGGATCAAGTGTTTACCAAGAGTGTTTTATGGATTCACTTTAAATCCTATGTTTTAATGTGTTCAATTGACCAAACATCTATACTTTGATAAATAGGAATTTAACAAACTTTAAGATTTGAAATGAATATTTAAAATGCAATGCAAGGAAGAAAATAATGCAATCAAACAAGAATATAAGTCATATATGCACTTCAATTTCTCACAAAACTATACTAAGCTGAATCACAAAAGAAATGTCTTTTACCTTTTCAACAAGGGTGCAAGAGAAATGCATAATGAAATTTCTACCCTAAGTATGCAAACTAGATGCAATTAAGAATAAATGCCTAATGAGTATGCTTGGGAGAAAATAAATTTTAAGTTACTTAGATTTTATACTATTTAAGTGAATTGTTACAACTAAATAGAGGGCAAACAATAATGTAAAATTAGTACTAAAATAAAGCATGAAATAATATTACCTAAGAGTTTATAGAAGATTAAATCACAACCTAGACTTAGGTTCACTACCTATGATAAGTTTTTCACCTTCTAACCTATGAATTTGCAAAAAAATACAAAAATAGGAAAACAATAGATGATTTAGTTTTTAGGGGGTCTATTTGATGCTTGGGAAGATGTTAAACTCCCTTGTCTATAGTCAAGCCCCTTGTTCCTTTGAAAAAAGTAAAATTTGATCATTTGGAAGAAGTTCCACATAAAATTGAATTATAACTATTACAAAATTAAATTGAACTAGTTGAGAGAGTGCTATAATGTCCCTAGTATTGAATGATAACTACTTTGAAGTTGAAATTTGATTGATTAATTGAATAAGATAAGTTTGTAGCATGTAGGAAAAAATCACAACCTATGATAGATTCATCGCTTATAGAGCCTATAACCTATGAATTAGATTTTGAGGTAGAAAACAAAGGGTTTAAAGTGAAAAATGACAAATTAGCTAAAAATAAGTCATAGAATCTAGAAAAGAGAAGAATATTAGGAAACAAACTATTTAAGCAAATTCATAGCCTATTGGTCCTGTTGGCTATGAATTTGTAGTATGTTATTATAGAGGTAAAATCAAGGATGAATTTGCTAGGTACTGACACAATAAGGTGATGGACGTCTCCTAAATGGTGTTTTATGTATCATATAAGGGATATAAACCAAACATATAACAAATATATAAGTAAATAATGTTAGCACCATAAAATAAAGGAATTGATTATGCAAATAAATTGAACATAAAACCAAAATTTGATTAATGCAATTTAACGAAAGAAAGAAGGATAGGATCAGTAAAAGCTAGAAGTAAGAAACACTCCCTTTTAAATATGGATGAAACATATTGAAAATATGTGAGGCATGCATGCAAGGCTTGAAGATGCATGGAGATGAAAAAGTTATTTTGAAGGAGACCCCTAGGCTTCAAAAACCTGCAAAATGCTAGAGTTTTTCTATAGAATCACTTGCTATTAAGATTGCTTATGTCAAATGCTCTTGTGTCTTATCTACTTTTTTAATTCATGTATTCCTTGTGTCTTGTCTACTTTGTTAATTCATGCATTCCTTGTGTGTGTGATTTGAGAATGAAATACCCAATTTATAGGTTTTTGGGGCTTGGAGGAGAAGAGAGAAGGGTAAGATTGTCAAATATGTGTAGGAGTTGAATGAGGAAAAACAATATCCAACTTGGTAAAAATCTACGTTGAGGATTTCCATAGGCAAAAAGTGAGGTAAATTGGAAATATTTTGAGGTGTGTTGATCCAATTCAGGTTTGAAACCATTGGAATGGGTAGAAATGAGTGTTGGAATAAAAAAAAATTCCATTTTGAAGGATTGGAGAAAAATTCACCATCTAGACAAATTCACAGTTGTGAACATTGACCGTTGGAGGGGAAGATTTTAAAATTTTAGCTCTAGATAATGTTCACTTCCAAGGAGACAAATTCATAGCTTGTGAACTTTTCTATGAGTGATGAACTTATTTGAGTCTCCAATTTTTTCAATAAAGGTTGAAAAATAACTTAGGGAGGTTGACAAAATTGAATGGAATCCTAGGATGTGATGAGGTGAGAAAAATTGGGTGTCTATATTTTACCCCTTTTTGAGGCATTTATTACCCAATAAATGCTTAAAAAATACATTTTTGTTGATCCCAATATGACAAAAGAAGCAATCCTAAGGTATCTTCTCTTCAACATGGAGGAAGTTGTGCAAATTTTGTAAAGCCAATTTTTGGAGTCTAGGGAAGTTATATTAGGCAATGAGAGGATAAAATAAAATTCAATAACACCACATAGCTTGGAGGATTGGAGCTCTAGGGCTGATTTTTGGTGATTTTTAGTGGCTCAAAAATTGTAACCAATGCCTCGTATGGATGTAGTTTGAGGGATGGGAGGTTGCCCAAGGACACACATATGGGTATGTGTCAAATATCTGCCTTTTTCTAGTCATTTTCTTGCTCAAAATTTGATTTTGAATTTTGTGTTGAGCAAGGTGCAGCAACAGTATTGTCATTGTTGTCAACACAGTCAGATAGATCTGTTGATGCAGTGGGCAGGAAGTTCAAAAGCCTTTCAGATGCAGAAGACAGAAGTTCAAAGGTTACTCAGAGTATGTACAATGTTTTTTCAAGAAGACCAAAGTGGCCCATATGCTAAAAATCAAAAGAAAATCACAAGGAAGAAAATTGTCACGATATCGCGACATGTTGAGCAAGAAAGAAAAACTGTCACGATATCACGACATGTTGAGAAGAAAGCAAAACTATCATGATTTCGTGACATGTTCGAGAGAAAGCGCAAGCAAGCAAAACTATCATGATTTCGTGACATGTTCGAGAGAAAGCGCAAGCAAGCAAAACTGTCATGATTTCATGACATGTTCGGAGAGAAAGCACAAGCAAGAAAAACTGTCATGATTTCGTGACATGTTGGAAGAAAGAAAGGCAAGTAGAAAAAGTGTCATGATTTCGTGACATATTGCAAGAGAGATAGTACGGAAGAAAAAGTGTCACGATTTCGTGACATGTTGGAAGAGAGAAAGGCAAGTAGAAAAAGTGTCATGATTTCGTGACATGTTGGAAGAGAGAAAGGCAAGTAGAAAAAGTGTCGCGATTTCATGACATATTGCAAGAGAGATAGTACGGAAGAAAAAGTGTCACGATTTCGTGACATGTTGGAAGAGAGAAAGGCAAGTAGAAAAAGTGTCACGATTTCGTGACATATTGCAAGAGATATTGTACGGAAGAAAAAGTGTCACGATTTCGTGACATATTGCAAGAGAAAGAGCAAAGGAAAGAAAGTGTCACGATATCGTGACATGTCACGTTTTCATGACCCGAAGGCAAGAGAAAAAGCAAAGGAGAGAAAGTGTCACGATATCGCGACATGTCGCATTTTTATGACTAAATAAGGAGAGAGAAAGTAAGAAGGCATGTTTGATATAGGAAGTGTCAGATTTGACATGAAGAGGGAAGGAGGGAAAGTGTCATGATTTCGTGACATTTAGCCAAGAAAAGAGGTAAGGAGGCGAAAGTGTCATGATTTCGTGACATGCTGTGTTTTTGGTACAAGCCAAGAAAAGAGGCAAGGAGGCGAAAGTGTCATGATTTCATGACATGCTGTTTTCATGGGTACAAGCCAAGAAAAGAGGCAAGGAGGCGAAAGTGTCACGATATCGTGACATGTTGTGTTTTCATGGGTACAAGCCAAGAAAAGAAGTACGATGGTGAAAGTGTCATGATATCGCGACATGCTGAGTTTTCATGGGTACAAGCCAAGAAGAGAAGCAAGGAGGCGAAAGTGTCATGATATCGCGACATGTATTTTTGTGGTCCAAAGCAAGGAGAAAGAGAGAGAACAAAAGTGTCATGATATCGTGACATGTATTTTTGAGGACCAAAGCAAGGAGAAAGAGAGAGTAAGCAAAAGTGTCATGATATCGTGACATGTTATGTTTTTATGGTTGAGTTGAAGTTGACGAAGACCTATGATAATCGACTAAGATTAGGGTTTGTAGTCGACTAAGATTAGGGTTTGCAGCCGACTAAGATCAGGGTTTACAACTGACTAAGATTAGGGTTTTGATCATGAAAATGTTGTTATAAAAGGAAGGTTATTTGAAGAATTAAGTGTCGATGTGTGCGAAGTTCGGTCATAGAGCGTAGAGTGCAAGTCATGTCGAATCATGCTAAGTGCAAAATTCACAAAGGAAGCAGAGTGCACAAAAGGGAGAAGATGATCGTTCGACTATGATGCAGCAGATTGTGAAGTGATTTCGTAGAGAGAGCAGAGTGTGCAGAGATCACAAAGGTGAAGCAGACTAGTCGGGGTCTTGTAAAAGTGAAGGTATCTTTCTGTTAATCTTCTAGATTCATAATTCAAGTCCAGGTTGCAGCTTGGCATCAGGGGTTGGTGCTCCTTCCAGTAGGTGTTGGTAAATCAGGGGTTGGTGCTCCTTTCTGTTGGTGCAGATAAATAAGGGGTTGGTGCTCCTTCCAGTGGGTGCTTGGTAAAGTGATTGTAAAGTTGTTGCTTTGCAAAGGCTAGATTTGGATGGTAGTCCAAGCAGTCATTTTTGAGGAGTAGCCACATTGGTGAACCTCGTTAAATCTTGTGTTGTGTGATGCTCTTTTGTTATTCTTGTTGTATCTTGTAATAAGTGTTAATTGTTGTTGTATTAAGAGCTATAAATTCAAGTTTAAAGAGCTACACTGATTCACCCCCCCTCTCAGTGTCATTGTAAGACTAACAATTGGTATCAGAGCTAAGTTCTTGTACAAGCCTAATCGGCTAGGGTGATCTTGGAACTAACACAATGGCAGGTGGTGAAGGTTTCTCATCAAACAAAGCACCATTGTTTGATGGATCTAATTACACATTCTGGAGAATCAGGATGCAGACATATCTCTATGCTTTGGGATATGACATCTAGGATTCAGTAGTTAGTGGATACACAATACCCATCACTCCTCCAAAAGAGGTTGATGAAAAGAAACTATTTGAGAGTAACTCAAAAGCAAAGAATGCTATCATGTGTGGATTAGCAGACAGTGAACTAGTAAAGATCATGAGCTGTAATACTGCAAAAGAGATATGGGACAAACTGAGGAGTATTCATGAAGGAGACGATAAGATCAAGGAGGCCAAATTATAGACACATCGAGCTCAGTTCGAAGCATTGAAAATGAATGACGATGAAAACATTGAGGCATACATGCTGAGAGTTAATGGAATCATTAATGCGATCAGAGGGCTCGACGAGGATATTGGAGACTCTGCCATCATAAAAAAGGTACTAAGATCTCTTCCTCAAAGGTTTGATTCCAAAGTCTCAATGATAGAAGAAGCTAAAAATCTAAATTATTTTAGTATAGATGAGATGTATGGTTCTTTGACTGCATATGAGATGAGGATAGGAAGATCTAAACCCACAGACAGAGAAGCGGCTTTTAAAGCCCTTAAAAATAAAAACACAAAACAAGAGTCCGAGGAAGAAGAGACATCAGATGAAATGGAAGCAAACTTTGTTAGAAAACTGAAAAAGGGAAAAGGAAAATATAGAGGGAAGCTACCATTTAAATGTTTCAACTATGGAGGCATTGGGCATTTTGTGACTAAATGTCCACTTAAAGAGAAGAACAAAAATGATGAAGGATCGCACCAAGAAAGAAGTGACTGGAAGATGAAAACGAATTTCAGAAAAGGCAACTTCAAGAAGAAAAGTTTCATCTCCAAGAATGTCAGTTCATCAGAGAACAGCTCCGGTGAAGAGTCTGAAGAAGAAAAATATGAAGCTCTTTTCATGGCATTTGAAGAAATTAAATCAGAAAAGGAAGAAGGAGTGACCTCTGAAGTTTGTGGTGAAAACCTTGAGGCTGAAGTAGATCTAGAAGGTGAGTTGATCTCTGCACTTGAAGAGTGGAAGATAGAAAAGAAAAAGAATAAGAAACTTTCAAGAAAGCTTGAGGATGCAAATGGAATCATAACCAGCTTGAAAGTATAGATAGAAGAATCTAAGAAAATCTTCGAAGATCTCGAAGTGCAAATAACAATGAAAATAGATTATTGCAACAAGCTAGAAGAAGAGATTGTTGGTTTAAGAATGCAGCTAGAAGAGATGAATAAGAAAATTAGTTGTTATCACAAACGTGAAGAAAGTTCTATGAAGCTGGATAAGATCATAAATGACCAAAGACCTACAGGCATCAAATTTGGTCTGGGTTTCATCGAAGGAGAATCATCAAGTGGATCAAAGGCCAGAAATGCAGAATCCATAAAGAATGAAGATAAGAGACAAGTTGATCAAGGAAAAATGTCTCATGCAAGAGAAAGCATTAATGCCAGGCATGAAAGGAGAATTGACAATGATGGATTCACCAATGTCACACATCAAAGAAGAAGAAGACCTATGGCTCCTACGACAACATGGCAAAGACCATCACCCAGGTTCAATTATCCTTTCTCTGGTTTCTATTTTAAATGCAATGGCTATGGACATAAAATCTCAGACTGCAAATATAATGTAAGACCAAGGAATTTCACCAGTAGAAATGTTTTTTCTCCTCTGATGAATTATACAGTAGAATGTTATAACTATCATAATTTTGGGCACATTGCAAGAAACTGTAGAAATACATTTACATCAAATCAGTTTCGGGAAGAAAATTTCAACCATACAGGATGAGACAAAATAGAAAGCTTCCCGAAAAACATGCTCAAACTACTGATAAGGGAAAGGCAAAACAAGAGCCCAAAACTACTATCAAAATAGTGTGGAAAGGAAAAGAGCGACTGAAGGAAGAAAAGGAATCCTTAATCGTACAAACTGCATTCAAAGCATAGAATAAATATGTACCATGGATACTTGATAGTGGATGCTCCAGTCATATGACAGGTGACAAACAAAAATTTGAGAAGTTACAGAAATATGAAGGAGGTTCAGTAAAATTTGGAAATAATGATGGAGCCAAGATAGTCGGCAAAGGCTCAGTTAAAATTAGTGATGGAAGGATTAAGTCAGAAGAAGTCTTGTTTGTGGATGGGTTGAAACATAACTTATTGAGTGTAAGTCAGATTTGTGATAAAGGTCATGAAGTAGTTTTTATGAAGCAGGGTTGTGAAGTCAGAAAAATAAATAGTGGAAAATTGATAGCAACTGGATCAAGGACATCTGGCAACCTGTACACGCTCTCAGAGACTTCAAAAGGAGCTTGTTTTATTGGACAGGAAGAAGAAAATTGGTTGTGGCACAAGAGACTAGGGCATATCAGTTTTGATAATCTAGTAAAAATCACCTCAAAAAGGGCAGTGAGAGATATTCCCACCATCAACAAAACCTGCAAACAACATTTGTGCTTCATGCCAAAAGGGGAAGCAAACTAGAGTCACATTCAAAACCAAAGAGTACTACACAAGCAAACCTTTGGAACTAATACACACCGATTTATGTGGTCCCATGAGAACACAAAGCATAAATGGTGACAAATATTTTATGTTGTGCATTGATGATTATTCTAGAATGACATGGATATTTTTCTTGAAGCATAAATCAGAAGCCTTTGATATGTTCAAGATTTTCAAAAACCAAGTTGAGAATGAAACAGGGAAAGAGGATCAAATGTTTAAGATCAGATAGAGGAGGAGAATTCATTTCAGAGGAGTTTGCAGAGTACTATGAAAATTACGGTATTAAGAGACAGTTCTCAATAGCCAGGACACCTCAACAAAATGGAGTGGTAGAAAGAAAGAACAGGACAATGCAGGAAATGGCACGGACTATGTTGGTTGAAAGCAGAGTAGCAGACAGATTTTGGAAAGAAGCAGTCCATACTACGGTGTATATCCAAAATAGGTACATGCTGAGAACACATGAAAGCAAAACTCCTTATGAGTTATGGTTCGGTAAAAGGGCAACAACAAAATACCTCAAAGTCTTTGGCAACAAGTGCTATATCAAAAGAACTGAAGATAATCTTGGTAAGTTTGAAGATAGAGCGGATGAAGGTATTTTTGTCGGATATTCATCTAAAAGCAAAGCTTACAAATGCTACAACAAAAGGCTAAAGAAAATTGTGGACAATGCCGATGTTAAATTTGATGAAGGTAAAGAACGAGTAATTAGCTATGAAATGAACTACCCAATTTATGAAGAGGTTATTGAAGGAGATGAGGAAAACAAAATGGAGAAGATACAAAAAATTGACTCAGATGATTTAAGTTGTGATTCAAAAATGGAAGAAAATAAGAAATTCAAAACAGGCAGCTGGCAGAAAAATCATCCTAGAGAGCAAATAATTGGAGACCCCAAAGTTGGTGTTCAGACAAGAAGAAGAGCAGTAAGTAACTACTCTCTATTATCCAACATTGAGCCCAAAAATGTTGATGATGCAAGCAAATATGAAAGTTGGATGAAGGCAATAAATGAAGAATTAGATCAGATCGAGAAAAACGACACTTGGGAGTTAGTACCTAGACCTGCTAATAAAAATATAATCGAGACTAAATGGATTTTTCAAAACAAATTGAATGAAGATGGACAAGTAGTCAGAAATAAAGCAAGATTAGTTTGTAAGGGTTATGCACAAGTTGAAGGCATTGACTTTGAGGAAACTTTTGCACCAGTAGCTAGACTAGAGGCAATTAGAATGTTTCTGGCTTTAGCAGTCTACAAGAATTTCAAAGTTTATCAAATGGATGTGAAATCAGCATTTTTGAATGGGAAACTTGAAGAAGAGGTTTATATTGAGCAACCAGATGGTTTCCAACTTGGTGATGATCCCAACTTTGTTTGCAAGTTGAAGAAAGCATTATATGGCTTAAAACAGGCACCCCGAGCATGGTATGCAAGGCTAGACAACTATCTCACTCAACAAAGGTTTAAGAAAGGTATGGTGGATAGTAATTTGTATGTCAAAATAGAAAATGGGCATCTTATTGTTCTTGTTGTATACGTAGATGATATCATATTTGGCAGCAACAAAGATGAGTCATGCAAAGATTTAGCAAATAAGATGCAGAAAGAATTTGAAATGTCAATGATTGGAGAACTGTCGTATTTCCTCGGGTTGCAAGTTAATCAAAGTAAGAAGGGCATATTTATTTCTCAAGTTAAATATGTAAAAGAGATGTTAAAAAAGTTCACAATGGAGGATTGTAAGCCAGTTAGCACTCCCATGACGACAGGTTGCAAGTTGAGCAAGGATGACAAATCTCCACCTATTGATCAAACCATGTACAGATCTATGATTGGAAGCTTATTGTACCTGACAGCTACTAGACTAGATATTTTATAGGCAGTATGCATGGTAGCATGATTTCAGGCTAATCCCAAGGAGACTCATGTGACAACAGTAAAAAGGATTCTTCGGTATCTCAAGGGTACTATGGAATATGGGTTATGGTATCCAAAAGGTAAAGACTTCACCCTTATTTCGTATTCAGATGCAGATTGGGCAGGATGTGTAGATGACAGAAAGAGTACAAGTGGAGGTGCTTTCTATCTTGGAGACAGATTGGTCGCATGGCACAATAAGAAACAAGAGTCAGTTTCTCTATCGACAGCAGAGGCAGAATATATTGCAGCAACAACATGTTGTACGCAGGTATTATGGATGAAACAAACCCTGAAAGATCTTGGTATTAGCTTCAGTGAGCCGATATCAGTTAAGTGTGATAACACCAGTGCCATTAACATCTCCAAGAATCCAGTTATGCATTCACGCACAAAGCACATCGCTATCAGGTATCACTTTTTGAAGGAGAAAGTTGCAGAAGGTGAGGTTAAGTTGGATTTTGTTCCAACTACAGAGCAAGTAGCAGATATCTTCACAAAACCATTGCCCAAGGAAGTTTTTGAGTACCTTCGCAATAAATTGGGAGTGGTCACACTTCCCAAAAATTGACTAGCTATAGGGATCACATTCTCAGGGGGAGCATTTCAGTATTTGATTATCTGTTTGCTCATGTTCATGATCTTTGCTAAATGCAATAGAGTGTGCCTGAGAATGTTGTGCATGGACTCAGGGGGAGTCTGCAGTAGCCCTTTGGTATTATTGTCAAAGGGGGAGAAGAGTTATAGGAAATTGCACATGTGTTGCCAACAATTCCAAAGGGGGAGATTGTTGAGCAAGGTGCAATAGCGATATTGTCATTGTTGTCAACACAGTCAGATAGATCTGTTGATGCAGTGGGCAGGAAGTTCAAAAGCCTTTCAGATGCAGAAGACAGAAGTTCAAAGGTTACTCAGAGTATGTACAGTGTTTTTTCAAGAAGACCAAAGTGGCCCATATGCTAAAAATCAAAAGAAAATCACAAGGAAGAAAATTATCGCGATATCGCGACATGTTGAGCAAGAAAGAAAAACTGTCACGATATCGCGACATGTTGAGAAGAAAGCAAAACTATCATGATTTCATGACATGTTCGGAGAGAAAGCGCAAGCAAGAAAACTTGTCACGATTTCGTGACATGTTCGAAGAGAAAGGCAAGCAAGAAAAATAGATTTGTGACATGTTCGGAGAGAAAGCACAAGCAAGCAAAACTGTCATGATTTCGTGACATGTTGGAAGAAAGAAAGGCAAGTAGAAAAAGTGTCATGATTTTGTGACATATTGCAAGAGAGATAGTATGGAAGAAAAAGTGTCACGATTTCATGACATGTTGGAAGAGAGAAAGGCAAGTAGAAAAAGTGTCACGATTTCGTGACATGTTGGAAGAGAGAAAGGCAAGTAGAAAAAGTGTCATGATTTCGTGACATATTGCAAGAGAGATAGTACGAAAGAAAAAGTGTCACGATTTCGTGACATGTTGGAAGAGAGAAAGGCAAGTAGAAAAAGTGTCATGATTTCATGACATATTGCAAGAGATATTGTACGGAAGAAAAAGTGTCATGATTTCATGACATATTGCAAGAGAAAGAGCAAAGGAAAGAAAGTGTCACGATATCGCGACATGTCATGTTTTCATGACCCGAAGGCAAGAGAAAAAGCAAAGGAGAGAAAGTGTCATGATATCGCGACATGTCGCATTTTCGTGACTAAATAAGGAGAGAGAAAGTAAGAAGGTAGAAGTGTCATGATATCGTGACAAAAGTAAAGAGGAAGAGTATGGAGGTGAAAGTGTCATGATTTTGTGACATGTGTAAGAAAAGAGGAAAGGAGGAAAGTGTCTGATTTCGATGCATGTGGTACAAGCCAAGAAAAGAGGCAAGGAGGTGAAAGTGTCACGATTTCGTGACATGCTATGTTTTTGTGTACAAGCCAAGAAAAGAGGCAAGGAGGCGAAAGTGTCACGATTTCGTGACATGCTATGTTTTCATGGGTACAAGCCAAGAAAAGAGGCAAGGAGGCGAAAGTGTCATGATATCGTGACATGTTGTGTTTTCGTGGGTACAAGCCAAGAAAAGAAGTACGATGGTGAAAGTGTCGTGATATCGTGACATGCTAAGTTTTTGGGTACAAGCCAAGAAGAGAAGCAAGGAGGTGAAAGTGTCGTGATATCGCGACATGTTGTATTTTCATGGTCCAAAGCAAGGAGAAAGAGAGAGAACAAAAGTGTCATGATATCGTGACATGTATTTTTGGGGGCCAAAGCAAGGAGAAAGAAAGAGAAAGCAAAAGTGTCATGATATCGTGACATGTTATGTTTTTGTGGTTGAGTTGAAGCCGATGAAGACCTATGACAACCGACTAAGATTAGGGTTTGTAGTTGACTAAGATTAGGGTTTGCAGTCGACTAAGATCAGGGTTTACAGTCGACTAAGATTAGGGTTTTGATCATGAAAATGTTGTTATAAAAGGAAGGTTGTTTGAAGAATTAGAGTGTTGATGTGTGCGAAGTTCGGTCGTAGAGCGTAGAGTGCAAGTCGTGTCGAATCATGCTAAGTGTAAAATTTGCAAAGGAAGCAGAGTGCACAAAAGGGAGAAGATGATCGTTCGACTATGATGCAATAGAGTGTGAAGTGATTTCATAGAGAGCAGAGTGCGTAGAGATCGCAAAGGTGAAGCAGACTAGTCGGGGTCTTGTAAAAGTGAAGGTATCTTTCTGTTAATCTTCTAGATTCATAATTCAAGTCCAGGTTGTAGCTTGGCATCAGGGGTTGGTGCTCCTTCCAGTAGGTGCTGGTAAATCAGGGGTTGGTGCTCCTTTCTGTTGGTGCAGATAAATAAGGGGTTGGTGCTCCTTCCAGTGGGTGTTGGTAAAGTGATTGTAAAGTTGTTGCTTTGCAAAGGCTGGATTTGGATGGTAGTCCAAGCAGTCATTTTTGAGGAGTAGCCACATTGGTGAACCTCGTTAAATCTTGTGTTGTGTGATGCTCTTTTGTTATTCTTGTTGTATCTTGTAATAAGTGTTAATTGCTGTTGTATTAAGAGCTATAAATTCAAGTTTAAAGAGCTACACTGATTCACCCCCTCCTCTCAGTGTCATTGTAAGACTAACATTTTGGGCTACAATTTTGCATTTAGGTTGTAAACTTGTTTTTAGAACATTTGTGGGTAGGTTGTGAATTCATTATATTTTGAATTTTTTTGCTAGGCTTTAACTTGTCTAGAGGGAGAAAATTTATCAGGCAACAAATTTGTCAATGGATGACAAATTTGTTAGAAACCCACAAAATTGAACATTATCAAGAAAATAAAGAATACTAGTGTTTTTAGTGTAGGTGGGCATTTTAGAGCATAGATAATGACAATCTCATGCTCTCTTAAGTGCTTTAGACATGATGACCCAGGTTGATAGGGTCATCTTGGACACTGTTGGACTTGGGTATCTAGAAATGATACCCAAGGTCAAGTTTTACCATGCCCTCCTTAGTGTACTAGATGAGATATGATATTATGAGTATGTAACCTTTTTCCTACTGATGGGTGATATGACAATTAACCTGGAGGATTATGGAGGATATTGAGGATACCCACTCAAGGGATACCTAATAGGATGAGTGTAGATCAAGATTCAAATCTTCAAAGCTATTGTAGATATATTGATTAGCAGTTGACTCAACATGGAATACATGTTGATAGGATGCTTGATAAAGGGTGCATTGATAGAATGTTAGTCTTATTGAGTGCCATCATCTCTGGCCTATTACTTGGAGATATCAGTGGTTATATTTTACCATGGGACTAGTGTGGATTGGTCATAAATATGAGGGATTGACATGCCAGATATGCATGGGACCTTTTGTATTGGTTTTTATTTATAGAGTGTTGCATTGAATCATCTATAAATAGGTAAAGAGCCTCATTTATTACATCCTTCTTTAGATTTGATGTTGGGAGTACATTGCTATTTGATATCCATTTAGTTTATCTAGATAAATTATAGATGTAGGGGCTCCAACGGCCTATAGGTGGGTCCATTATTTTGAGATCCATCATTGACCCTTTAGGGTAGTACTTATTGTGGCCAAGAGGGCCTTAAATGATTTGAAGCTAGACCATATTATACAAAGGCCACAGAGACAACATCTAAGATGGGATAAGGATGGTTTTGAGTTGGCTTATGTTTGATGGATCTAGTGGATCATTGGATCTAGTGATAGTAGAGAGGTGTATAGACTAGATTGAGTTTTGAGGCAAATTGATCTTTGATAGGATCTCCCATATTTGGTATAGACAAGTAAAGAGGGACACGGTAGACATAGGAGATAGACCTAATCCTACCCTCTTTTTAGAGGAGGATTTTTATGACCTTCTAATGGTATATCTA
Organism: Wollemia nobilis; assembly: GCA_028583015.1. Classification (NCBI taxonomy): domain Eukaryota; kingdom Viridiplantae; phylum Streptophyta; class Pinopsida; order Araucariales; family Araucariaceae; genus Wollemia; species Wollemia nobilis. The sequence goes on along the minus strand of JAQPPZ010016981.1, from coordinate 2,265 downwards.
GGAGTGGATGATGTAAACAAAGGGGTTTTACCTCAAAGACTAACATCGATTCCATCTAGACAAGGGATACAACTATTCATTATCTAATACTTTTAGGAGGCCAATAGGTGATAATGGAATATGGCTCTAGGACTACTAAATGTTTCTCCACTAATATTCATATCCCTATCTCAAAGAGGTGGTCTAGGAGTAGGCCCTAGCAGGACCATTGAGGAGATGAATAACTCAGAGAGAATCATTATGTAATATAAGATAGATGTCATGGAGATAGAAATAGCTCATCTTTAGGGTGAGTGGGACCAAGTAGTGTTGTGTGTTTCCTAGTTTGAATTAGAGAAGGACCTAGTTATAGCCCAAGTGGCTTAGGTGACTTTGGAGAGAGAAACTACCAAATAAGAGAGAGGTTCTAGGATTGCCTAGTTGACTGCTCAAAGGGATTTAATAATGGCTTAGGCTACAATAATAGAGGTATGCATGGCACATGTTACTCAAGAGATAGATGATACTAGAGCAACAACTGTAGGCCCTAACATGCTAGGTATATTATATCACTTGGATATAATTAGGGATGATTTGGAGGTAGAGTGGGTCAAGAGTGCCCACTATAGGGTATTGTGACCAAATAATTTCTCTAGAGTAGATGCAGGATTTCCCACCTTATGCCCCTTCTAGATTTTATTCTATATCACGGTCAACTACTTGGGCTTCACAACGGTCTATCCATGGGTCTTCTAAAGATATAACATATTAGAGATGATTTTTATAGGAATCTTGTCCAGTTTTGGAGGTTGAGTGCATTGATTTTGTGATTGTGGTGTACCAATTATCATGATTTTTTATATGGTCAAGCATACTAATATTGTCATTATGGTATGCTAGACCACTTGAATGATGTACACAATCCATTGATTGGCATATGTATATTTTATGAGTCCATTATTATTTTATGATTTACTTAATCTATGTGATGTCTTAATGATGTATTGTTTTAAAGTTACTGTAGAATTTTATATATGATGTCATTTTTTGATCTTGGTATTTATGTTTTAGTGCAAGAGATGCTTATTATTTTTATAAACAAGTTGTTTAGATGATATCAATAATTTTACCTTGAGATAATTTTTTTATGGTATTTTTAAAGCCTTTATTTGCATAGACCGAGATGGTCTGAAGGACTTTTATGTTATTATGGATTATGTGAAGGTCATTATTAGCCTGAAGCATCATATGCATATGCCTAGACTTGCTAGAGCTTTGATTTGCCTAGATTACTAGGGTTTAAAATATGCTTAGACCATTATCAATTTGAAGAATCATTTATATGTGCCTAAATTTTCTATGGCTTTGATGTGTGATGGTCATTATCATCTTGTAGCATTAAGTACATGTGCCTAGACTTGCTAGGTATTTTCTCATATGAAGGCTATTGCCAACCTATAGAATTATGCACATGTACCTAGAATTATTGGGATTTTATGTATGGAGGCCATTGTCAACCTAGAAAATTACATACATGTGCCTCGACTTGCTAGGGATTTATGTATGTGAAGGCCATTATTATTATATAAAATTATGTACATGTGCCTAGGATTTCTAGGGATTTTAGTCATTATAATTATTTATGTGCCTAGGCTTAGCTAATATTTTTATGATAGATATAATTTACTTGGAAATATGGGGTATTGTGATTTATTTCTAAGATATAAAACAATTTTGATGATTGCTTAATAAAATTTTTATGTTAAGGCACTTTTACAATCATTAAAGGGAGTGGAAATCCTTGGTAATCTTGTTAGGACCCTTTAAAATTCTTTGTATGTTCACAAAGCATCATGGTCGGGTAATCACTCTCCTTTAAAATGAGGAATATTCTATTATATTGGTGTGAGGTTTGTATTATCCAAATTTTTGGGTCATTGATTTGCAATTTGGACCATGAACTTGTACTCCATCAAAAACCTAATGAAGGAAACAACATTGTACAAAATTCTATAGATGATACCAAGTTGTTACTTCACTTTAGTTGGGGATTATTGATAATGTTTGTTACCTTTGTTAAAGTTGTTGTCAAGTACAAGATAGATGGGATGCAAATTCAAGTGATTATTCAATATCAAAGAGTTATTGAAGATGTAGGGAAATGAATATGAGATATGTAAATGTGATGCATACAAACCTATAATTTCAATCAAACAAATTTATGCAAACAAAAATATAAAATCCGCTAGCATCTTATGCCCTTATGCATAATAACATATTCTAATG